>JBBBDQ010000932.1:4352500-4890000 GCA_037127315.1 Ascarosepion bandense
GCCCATCCCTTGTTTCCTGTTTAGGATATGGTTTCCAGTTTTTCTCTTTTCCAATCTTTTCACTCTTACGTAGCCCCCTGCGCAACAGTGGCGTTTTCGCCTTGCTTGGGGTGATATGATTAAAAAAAAAATCTAACTACAACTAGAATAATTGATGTCTTCATGTGCCATATTTTTAAGATTTTCATTTCAAGATCTTTACATAATGATATTTTGTTAATATTATTATTGTTGTTGTTATTATTATTAATGATAATAATAATATTGTTATGCCCATCTTAATTAAATTTCTGATGTGGTTACACTACGTACCAAATCTGCAGAATAACCTGGGACAGGTTGTGGTGTGTCGTTATAGCCACCTTTCATTGTTTTTTCTATCTTTCATGACATCACTAGCGTTACATGTACAAGGTTCTTCTTAATGTGTGGGCTGTAATTATCAAGAAGTTTTTTTTGTATATCCCTTAAGCTAGGAGTTCCAGGGATTTTTTCAATATGTTGTTTTGTTCACTTTTTATCATTACAAGTGCACCTACTATTACTGGTACTAATCTTGTTTGTAATTTCTACATTTATTCTAGTTCAATCTCATAATCTTTATACTTTGATAGATTTTTTAAATTCATAGGTTGCAATATTACAGTCAGCTGAACAAGCCATATTAATTAGTCGGATTGTTTTTCAGTTTTTGATAATAATGTTTGGCCTATTTCCTTCAATTTTCTTATAAACGTAGATGATTAAATTCCATATGATGTTAATGTATATTAAATATGTAACTGGTACTGGTTGATGTTTATACCAGTGTTTGTTTACATATTTTTGAAAGTGTTTGCCCATTGACCAGTAAATGTTGCCCCACGATATCGTGACTATATTTATCTGCATTTAGAGCAAGTAAGGAACATCCTGAGATTAGATAGACTATTTTTCTGATTGTCACAGAAACAGAATTAATATATATGGTATATGCCTGAAAGTTCCGAGTAATCTGGTCTTGTACTGCAAGAATAAAGCCCTCAGTTTCAGATTTTCATCCAGATGAACGTAACCACCGATGAATATTAACTAAATTAACATCGAATTTGTGTACTGGGCATTCAGAGATTTTCCTATCAGAGTTATTTTACCTGTTCAAGAGCTTTATCCTTGGCTTTCTTTTTTATATTGTTACTGCAACAGTTGGTTCTTATGTCCTGTTTTGATTTTCTACAGAATCTACTTAATGTATATCTAGTTTGTATTATCTGCATTATTTCATTATTGAACATATTTCTTTCTGTTTTCATGTTGTTTCACTAAATGAATCATCTAGTCTTTTTTGTCTGACTAATAACATCATCTATTCATTTGTTGTTTCCGTGTATGTTAGTAAGCCAATAATTGTTGTCTTCTGTTACAATTCTAGCTGAATAGGATTTCCTACACTTTCTTTAACGGGTGTGTATAGACGGTCTGCATCAGAATTTGGGTGATGCATCTTACGCTTAAGCTTTAAAATTAATTAATCTGAAGTCAGTTAGAGTCCAGTTCAATATGTTGAAACTATATTAAACTATTGAAATAGCAAGATTATTAATGGCTATAATACTCTTCTGAGAATTCAATCCAGTTCTTAATATCAGTCGTACATTTCTATATTACTCTTTACGCACTTTTAAAAAATTTGTTTTGGTGAATTTCTTCGCACTCATTTATACGTAGGTAGTTATAAGCTTCTTGCTTCTAAGTTTTTTATTGTTATATCAGGGTTTAAGTGAATAGAGGATGTTTGTTATAGTGATCCTCGTAAAATTACGGCTTTATCACATATGAAATATATGGCTTCTTTTTATTTTCAGCTATTCTATACCCACATTCTATTCTGTTAATCTGACTGATTAATGCTATTCGTGATATATAAAAAGGAGTATATGTGGGAGGTATGTCCGGCGTATCCTATACTTATTTCAGAAATATACTTCATGCTCAACTGTTGAACAACAAGCACACAGTTGGAAATAACTTCTACGTGTTGTTAACTCGCCGAATGTGGACGATCAAAAGACCTCAAAATTGCATATTCCATGACGCCATTAGAATCTTTCGTCACATAGCAAAACGTCTCGTATTAATTTCGCCATCCATTCCCAAAATCTCGTGGTTCCCTGTTTTACTCTTTCGCCCCTGACCCCTGTATGCACTGTAGGTGTCAAATTCTTGAATCTCTATTTGCAAATAAATGTCAAAAAATTTCATTTACTTATTTCTGATTCTGGGTTTAAGTGTTTTTTGTCTTTACATTTTTGTTAAGACTTAACTGCTTAGCTCTCCATTCATGGAATTCGAAGCATCCTTTGGTATAAGTAGGTTTATGTTACCTCATGATTTCTCTTTATGTTTGAGACGATTGTACACCGTTCACTACAATGTAAGTGGATTGAAATTTGCATAAAAGTTTAAAATGTGTTCTTTTTTTTTCTATATTTCTGAAACGCGGTAATCTAATTATTTACATTATATTGTTCGGACTGTTGTCTTTATCTCCATTGCAATATTCACGATGTTTAGGCCGTTTTACATTCTGGCCTTTTTCATGTGTTGAAATCTCAAACTGAACCCTTTATTTCATCCAGTGAGTAGGTTCTTCAAGTTTCATATACCATGCCTCTTACGGATGTCTTAGAATCAGTTATGTTCAATTAATCCATCTCTCCAAGTTTTTTCCTCTCTACTATAGGCGGGTCCTAAACTCACAAATCATTGGGTCAAATAACTGGGTCCAACCAAAGGTTGTATCCACTGGGCAATGTGTCTTGGGAACTAGAACACTATCGATAACTAGACTAAATAAATGGATCAGTTCGGAATTTCAATTACCCGAAGAAAGCCAAACGTTCAAAAACGGCCAAAAACGTCGTAAATATGGCAACGAAGATGAGAACAGTAGTCTTTCTTTTTTGTTTTTAATGAAATATCTTGAATTTGCAGTTTTATGTCTGCCGCAAACATTCCCTAAAACAAAAAGAGAAAATTTTGAAAGCTACGGAATATGTAAACACTGTAAAAGGAAGTATTATACACTGTTGTACTGTAGCCACTACAAAAAAAAAGGTACCATAGCTATCAGCTATATACTTTTTTGCTGTGTTTCCCGAAGTAAAGTGGTTCACATAATTACGTTGTTTGCCTTTGACAAGTGAATTTTTCTATTTTTAAGGTAAAGATCTCATACTGCATTTATTTATTCCCTAACTGTAGGGACAATAGATCGATTCATATTTTACCCAAGATTTTTACGCATAATTGAATGTACCGGACTCGAATGGAATTCGAAATCGGCTCTTCGATTTCACATTTTGTTATACATTATTTTACAAGTACATCCATTGTTCAAACAGGTTGAATTACCAAATCCATTTCTGGAAAAGTGAATAGGCTTGTTATCACTTGAGCTATAATGAACGCCACCAATTAGTTCTAATGTTAAAAAAGCAACGAGCATAAAAAATGATACGAACGCAAAGCGAATAAATGTGCAAAAAATGGCGCGCTTATGGGCAGCTTTGAAATTTGCAACAGTGTTTTGTTTAGAATGAATTATTCTTTAATTAATAAGATTATTACCCTTCAAAAACATCCTTTCAAAATTTGGTCATCACTTACATCCATGGTTTTTATTGGATTAAGGCAGATCTTTAAAAAAATATAAGAAAATACAAAAGTTTCACTTCAGTTCCAAATTGCTAAAATAATATAATTACATGAGATATGAGCAGTAATGTTAAATATTTTACCAACCAGCGTGAATTTGGCAGTCATTTGAGTTTTCCATTGTGCACGATATTTTTCCTCTTGTTTTTGTGAGAGTTTTGAAAATTCTACATTAATTTTGTACGC
Organism: Ascarosepion bandense; assembly: GCA_037127315.1. Lineage (NCBI taxonomy): Eukaryota > Metazoa > Mollusca > Cephalopoda > Sepiida > Sepiidae > Ascarosepion > Ascarosepion bandense. Next base: position 4,356,383 of record JBBBDQ010000932.1, read on the forward strand.
ATAATTGAAGCTATTATGTTACTTATAAACCTAGAAAACGAAAAATATAAAATTACAAACAAAAGATGTAAGAAAATATATTCGGAGAATAAAAGTGTCTAACTCTCTTGTAAACCACCAAGCACCAAGGCTTCTGATCGGGAGTTTCTGAGAAGCGTGAAAATATTGTTCTTAGGTTCAACTTAAAAATATGGAAAAATAGTTAACTCTCAAAATCGGGTCAGTAAATTAAGAATGCATAGAAAAATTTTTTGTAGTAAACATAACTGCAACATATTTTAAATTACCAGCAATACATTCTCCACAAAAAATCTATGTGCATAAATAAGTCAATTAAATCTAATCAACAAGCTTATTTCTTTCAAAGAATACATATTCTTTTCATTCAAACTTATACTAAAAATCGTGTCGGCATTAAATAACCCATTAAGGTTGATATGCTTTAAACTGAAATAATTCAAACCAACTCAGACCCGGAGTTGATTGACAGGGTGCAGGTTTTTTCCAGTTAAATGTTTAAAAATTTTTAAAATTTCCGTTCGGAGAGATTGTTACACACAAAAAAAATTCTAGCAGTTAACTATATTTAATTCTTCGGCTTTAACTTACTGCGATTAAAATAGAGATTAGGCTTAGTGAGTAATAAGGTGCATAGTTGTCTTTCTTGTTTGTTCGTCGAGGCAAGCTTCATTTCTTTTCAGTGCTTTTTCGTAAGATGGCCAATATATTTTCTTTGTCTTATCATCTTTGTCTGAAAAATAATTCATCCTACCGCCATTCATTTTGTTCCCACTTAGCCTCTTGCTTTGTACTTTGAAGTTGACTTCACTTACTGAAAAGTAAAGGTTCCGTATCCAGTTTTGTGAGATATTTTATTGTTTTTAATTTAAGATGCAAGTTAAACCATATTCCTACATTCACAAAGTATAAACACTGCTTATTTCAATTCGTATGGTCTGTTAGGAAAATGTATGTTGACGATACGGTCCATATATTTAAAGATATTGCTATCAGAAAACGTTCAATTGTCCTCCTGATATATATAAATAAATTATTTTATATTTATATAAATATATATCCTATATCTATATATATACATATATATGAATCGTTTCTGCTTATTTCTGCCTACTTTGTTTTGAACGGAGTGTTCTAAACTATAGTTGAGTTTACTTTTTTATAAATCATTAATGTAATTAATTTTGCAACTGATCAAAATTTTCTTATTGATAGGGTTGGTACTTAAGCAGAACTGGATAGATATTTGTAGGTTATTCATAACTCTATGTGAGTGAATTGATTCGCTATTAATGTATTTATAATTATGTGAGTCTTTAGTTTACAGTTAGCTCAAAGTTAGCATCTAAGACATTGAAGTTTTTCCGTTTTTTGTGAACTAGTTTTATGGAGGATTATTAATCCGTCGTTTCCGCTGTTACTTAAATCAAAGATGTGCCTCAGATTCCTGAGCAAAAAACGACCAACCAAATCACAGGGCTCTGCAAAAAACATATGCTCCCATAGAAATGCAGAAATGTTCTCTAGCATATAAGCATCCATTGTGGAAGAAAATAAATTTTACGGCCTGTTAAATAATGTTAATGCCGTGGTAGCTAGCAGGGTAGTAATTTTTAGCCAAGTTTAAGGATGCGGTTAATCATACATATGCCCGTCAAAAATACTCGTTGTTATGTATGTTACGTACGGTAAACCACGAGTTCATTAGTACATTAAAGTGTTGCTATTCAGCATGAACTTGTGTTTATATACAATGTACGTTTGCATATATCTAGATGTTTATATATATGATTGTTTTATTTCTATCTCTGTACTGTTGTTGGGATTTGTTTTGGTGGTAACTATATTTTATATTATTTTCAATTTCAATATATATATATATTAAACCCCCTAAAATATGAGCAAATAGGTAAAATTCCCAAAACCAAATCCTATTAATATTAATTTTTTAATGTTAAAGATGATCACGGTGGACGATTCAATGTAAATATTTTATCGTAATACAGCGCCTTGTAAATTCGGAATTTTTGACGTGCTATATATGTATGTATATATGTATGTTCAAATGAATAAGACCGAAGAAAATAATTGCAACGTTCAGAATATTAATTTGAAACTGTGCTCAATATAAAAATAGACCAATGAACTACTAGTAATTTGTAGTTTGTCCCTGTTCTAACTAATAATATATATATAATTTCCTATTTTTGTTTAATTTCTAATTTCCAACTCTCAATTCTGATTTCTCATTTTCTCTACGCCACCTCCCTCTCAAACAAAATTTACTAATATAAGGAAAAGTATTTTCCGTCTCCCTTCACTCTACCTGATGAGACATTGTCCTTTCAATGTCGAAACAAAATGTACACTTTGTAGTAAATGATAATTTGTACATGTTCTAAACTATAATTTATGAAATATTATATATATATATATTAGTCATCCACATACAGGCCTGTTTCGCTGTGTCACAGCTCATCAGTGCTGCCAGACACATCCATATTTATATTATTTGCATTGTTCGTACAATCTCCCTAATCTTTATTGACACGTTCACGACATTATGGCGGATGTATACACCGGCCTTCTCCACGTTTCAAACCGAACACTTAATTTCGATCACTGTTAAAGGGAGTTAGCAATATGGCTACTAGAAGTGACATCACACATGGAATGAGGATGATATATTCCAGTCATCAAAATAAAGAGTTCGGTTTGAAAAATTTAGCATCTGAAGGAGGCTGGCGCGTACAACCTCTAAAACGTCGTAAATCTACAATGAAGATGAGAAGAATAGTCGAAAAAATGTAAATAATACACACACACACACACACACACACACACACATATATATATATATATATATATATATGCACATGCATTAATGTGAATATATAAAATATTAAATATGTGTATTTGTTGTAGATATGATGTTCTTCCAAGAGTAAATTATATATTATTGTTAGGGAGTGTAGTGCTTATGTTTGCATGCATATGTCAGACAACATTGTATAAACATCGCAAAGCCGAATGAATGGAAATATATCAAAAATTTAAAATGTGTTGTCGTAAATATTGATGATGAAATATAAACGAAGACTTTCTCTGTTTTAAGTGCTTTAAGCGAGACTTCATATCGTGTGTAACTTAAACTCTATTATCATAAACAACGTTTTAGGGCACTTGAATATAGGACATAAATCAATATCTTAAAAAAAGAACTGGAGCTTTATATTTAGCAGAGAAAACTTGTTTATATACATACATAAAGAGATACGTAGATATATAAATGCATTGAGATATAAACTCAGAAAACAATATATTTAAAAATGATAATTTGTATTCGAATAATATGTATGTATATAGATACACTAAAAACATTTAGCTTCATATAGATAAATACATACTACTGATATGTATATAAACATATATATATAATGTATGGTATATTTATTTCTGTAAGTGTATATACGTGTATTCATTTAGAATAACTATATATATATATATATATATATATAAATATATATATATATATACACACTATCTGCAGATCACTATTTACGCTCACGCACGCGGATAAATCACTATGGAGAAATGGCAGACTTTCAACGGTGTAGCTACTCACACATTTACGCATCGTTCATCCAGTAATGAATTTGAACACACGGCTACAGGCGTGTTTTTACATTATAAGACGCTAAATTTCGCTTTCCTCTACCGAGCACCGATAGCTCAGAGGCAGAATCGCCGACTGATGTCAATTTGGTCGGGTTTCAATCTTGAAAGAAGCAGTTGGATGTGTAGCCGTACTCATGAGCTGTGATACAGCAAAACAGGACTGTCTGTGGATGACTATATATATATATATATATATATATATATATATATATGTGTGTGTGTGTGTGTGTGTGTGTGTGTGTGTGTGTGTGTGTGTAATTGGAAATATATGACAGATGAAATTTGTTGAAGCATGATTTTGATAGCGAAGCTTCAGCCTACAGTCTTCAAAATCCTTCAACTTCATGAGACATGTCCTACGTTTCCAGGTTTTCGGATAAAATTGAGAAGTTTTAAATTATCTTTGTAGCTTAAGAATGAACGCTTGGAGATTGTTTGTTGTCTCTACAGCACATTTTCAAAAGCCTATGTTCATGTATTTGCACAACATATCCAGAATACCTAAGTTGTAACTTTGCTAGAATGGTTTCAATGCCATCAATGTAGTTACATTTCTTCAGTATTGCACTATTGTTGGCCCTGTCATTTCAATTTATACTACATATGGCACGAATAAAGTGCATGTGAATGGAGTCTAGTTGCTTTATATGATTGCAATATAGGATCCAAGAGAGAACAACTGATCAGTATATGTCGTCTTTACCTTTAGAGACACGTCGTTAGTTTTCTATAACATGTTTAACTTTAACCAATGCTGTGCTGAATTCTGGACTGGATTTATCTGTCTATTATTCTATCACAAGTTAATGACACGGGGCATTTTTAATTCTTTCCTGAACGAAAATAATGACACGGGGTCTTTTTCATTCTTTCCTGAAAAAAGATAATAACATGGGAGATTTTTAATTCTTTCCTGAAAGAAAATAACAACACGGGGCATTTTTCATTCTTTCCTGAAAGAAGATAATAACACGGGAAATTTTTAATTCTTTCCTGAAAGAAAATAATAACACGGGGTCTTTTTCATTCTTTCCTGAAAAAAGATAATAACACGGGAGATTTTTAATTCTTTCCTGAAAGAAAATAACAACACGGGGCATTTTTCATTCTTTCCTGAAAGAAGATAATAACACGGGAAATTTTTAATTCTTTCCTGAAAGAAAATAATAACACGGGGTCTTTTTCATTCTTTCCTGAAAAAAGATAATAACACGGGAGATTTTTAATTCTTTCCTGAAAGAAAATAACAACACGGGGCATTTTTCATTCTTTCCTGAAAGAAGATAATAACACGGGAAATTTTTAATTCTTTCCTGAAAGAAAATAATAACACGGGGTCTTTTTCATTCTTTCCTGAAAAAAGATAATAACACGGGAAATTTTTAATTCTTTCCTGAAAGAAAATAACAACACTGGACATTTTTCATTCTTTCCTGAAAGAAGATAATCACACGGGAAATTTTTAATTCTTTCCTGAACGAAAATAATAACACGGGGCCTTTTTCATTCTTTCCTGAAAGAAGATAATAACACGGGAAATTTTTAATTCTTTCCTGAACGAAAATAATAACACGGGGCCTTTTTCATTCTTTCCTGAAAAAAGAATAATCACACGGTACATTTTTCATTTTTTCGTGAAAGAAGATAATAAGACGGGGCATTTTTCATTCCTTCGGTGCATTTTTCTGGAACCAATAGTTTTGACAAAATTTGCCAAAGATCAATTCGAAACAGTATTGAAAGCTTTTGTGAAATATATAAAAAAAACAAATAAATATTTATTTTGTTCTCATGCTTCCTCCTGATTTTAGCGGAGGCGAAAGATCATATCGAGGTTTCCGCTACTGGATCGAGACTACACTGGTTTCCCACCAGTGCCGTTTCTGAGACAAATTTATAAAGCCTATTCAGGAAAATACGAGCATGAATTTTACCAGGAACCAAAGGAAGAGCTAATCCTCTATGGTTGTTACGTTCACACTGGTTGACATTCTGCTCTTACAAATGGACAATTAAAGCAGCCTTCTACTGATGTGGCATGTCTCATCTTCCCCACACAATGCTGAAAAATTTACATCCCTTGCGTGGGAAAAGATTGGTACCACAATTTGAATATTTCAGCTGGAATTCCATCTTCGGCAGGGTTTGTTCTATTCAAAGCCGTTTGATGGTTTTTTTTGGCCTTGAAGTTTGAAGGATTAGCAGAAGGGTTTTGTATGGCAGTTCTCTGAAGTGAATTGTCTATTACTTCAGAATCAACAGACGAATCCTGATTTAGGGCTGTGCAGAAGTGTTCTGCTCAGCGTTTGATAATGTGGCTTTTCTTTGTCAAAGGAGAATTCTCTGAACAAAAGATTAGATGGGAATGGTGCAAAAACACCCTTCAGATTTTAGTAGAATCATTTGAAGTCACATTTGTCAGCAACCTCCTTCAACGCTTTTGCCCTTGCTGTCCACCAGCTTTCTTTTATCTTCATCAGTTTTTCTTGAGATAAATCCGTGGCTAATTTAAAAATCACTTTCTTTAATAGGAATCCTCTGTCTACCATCTATACCTGATAAAATTTATGCATGTTTTAAGGAGACATTTAATTTCAGAAAAGTTTAAATTAAACCAGTTTAATGTTTCACTGAAATTGTTTTTCTTTTGATGAGCCATACAGTATGTTAAGCAAACCACGCCGATTCAACTTCATTTATTACATCAAGATATGAAAGTTTTGAGTCATACAATGTTTGAAAGCAGTCAAATGTTTCCCAGCCTTTGAACTTTTGCTACGTCTACTTTCTTTGGTTGTTTTTCTCAATTGTTTCTTAAAGGCTTCTTTTACTGCATTCAAACTATTTTGTAATCTAACCAACATTAACAAATGGCTAGTGATCTCTATCAGGTTTATGTCACGACGATTACGAATAAGAACTATGATATAGTCGATGGAATGTTTGGGCCCTGATAGAAGATGTCGCCATGTGACTTCGAAACTAGTTGCTTGTTGCAAAATTGTGTTGGGGATTGTGTCTGCAAAAAAACAACTATAGCCAGTTAGAATTCAATTTACCGAGGCCATGTTTTCCACTGACTTTACCAGAGGTTATTGTGTCAAACACAACACTGGTATTGAAGTCCCCATAACAAAATGTTAGTCACGAAATGATGTTCGCCTTAGAAGTACACTAGAGTTGCAATAAAAGGTTCTACCCAGAAAAGCGTATATATATATAAAATATTTAGAGGCAGCAAATAATTTCTAAATGTATACTGTTAAATATAAGTGACAATGAATGTCTATTATGTTTAATCATCAGCCATTGTAATATATATATATATATATATATATATATATATATATATATATATACATACATATATATATATATATATATATATATGTATATATATATATATACACACATACACAGGCACACACACACACACACACATATATATATGTGGAGATAATTTTATATACATCTGTCTGTTCATATTAAACTATATGTATCTATATACATATATATATATGCGTTTAAATTGGTATAAAATAGGAATTTATCTTTCTGTTAAATCAATTGTTTTTCAACATACAATGTATTGGCACGCAACATTCTAAGAGAATTCACAGAGAAACAAATTAAATAAACATCAATATTGATGTTTTTCTCTTTTCTTGTATCACTGATCGAAATAAATTCCACATAAGTAACCGAACCAGCGAGAAGTATCAGTTGTTTTATGGTAATAATTATAGGAAGTTTATTTTATAGACCTGATTTTTTTGTGTATTTTGATTTAAAAGCCCATTTGATGATGATGATGATCATGATGATGATGTTTGTGTTCAGAAGCTATTGTTTTTTATTGTATTCGCTACTTTCTGCAACTTTTTATTTTATTCATACTGAAAACAAGTTTATATTACCGTTTTAATTATTATATTTTAATAGAGACCATTTTTAATAGACGTAACCTGTTTAAGCTTTTCTGAGATCTGTACAATAAATTATAAAGCTTCTGCTTTTTCGTAGCTATCAATATACAAATAATATGGAATTATATCTTGCAATCATTTACCTTTTTGACTTAGTCTTATGTGAATATTGTGTTGAATGCTATCATTCTCAGCAGATATTTCAAAATTTAATCAAACTCATTTTTCAAAATGTCTTTGTAGTCGCTTCACGAGCTGCGTAAGTGATTAGGATTGTGGGTCCAGCATATGTACTGCAGTCATGACAACACTGGTGTGTCTAGTTCAAAATTACTACTTATAATCTTAACGTGAGCAAGTTTAGCTAACCATCTTTTTACTCGTATCTTGGGATCAAAGGAGGAGATGGATCCTTAGACCAGTATTGCGAGAGTGAAAGTAAAAATAATTCGTCTGCATTAAAACTCGACACGCTGATATTTCTTTTCAGGTCGCTGACCAAAGTTGAATCTCATAAGTTATCTAAAATTATTTGTATACATGTAAAAAATCAGCTGAATTTTTTTTTTCACTTGAATTGCTGAAATAGGGTTGTCTTCTTTCAGTTTCTTGGAACTACAATCATCTCACGAACACATATTTCATTGATTTGCTTTAAAAGGATTTCAACGTATTCTAATATCGTTCTTATTTCAACTAGTTCCATCTATGTTGCGATTATCAGTAAAAACACTTTTTCTTGTTCACCTTTTAAACTGCCAACAACTGCTATGAAATAGCTGAAATGTTACACCGTATTATATATATATATATATATATATATATATATATAGGTCAAATTTGAATTAGATTTAAGTTAGACCAGTAAACAGTTGTATTATAAATTTCACAGTATGTGTTTAAAATTGTAGGAACTACCTGACGAAACCAAAATGGTCAAAATCATGGGTGTGTAATCGGCTGATCTTTCTAACTTATATATATGCAGCGTCCATATAAGATTTTCGATATTTTTTTTACAAGACCACATCTCTTGGTATAATACGAGTTTTGATACATCCAAATATGACATTTTCTTAAGTTTTAAAATTCAGTGTACATATTCCATATGTTACTACAATGGAAACCAAAACAAAAAAATATTAAACAATTACCCAAATTAATATTTTTGCTTTCTTTTTTGTTTTATTATATAAGACAATATTAGAATTTAAGAGCCTAAAATATTTCAGATACACACACACATTTTTCAGGTGTGCTCTCACACACAGATATTGTTGTATGTATGTGGGTGTGCTTAAAATAAATATTAAAATAAAAGTCTGGCATATCTAACAGAATTGAATCATGTTTACAAACATATTATATTTTGAAGAATTTTTACAAGAGAATAACAGAAAATTACAACTGGGATACACACACACACACACACACACATACACACACACACGCACGCACACACACACACACACACGCACACATATATATATATACATGTATATGTATATATTCTAAACATACTGTTAAATATAACAGAAAATGAATGCCTATTATGTTTAATCATGAGCCGTTCTAAATATCGTATTTTGGCTTTCATTTCAGGTGAAAATAAAGAGAAAAAATTTCCAACATTTGGATATTTTATATTACATTGGTTCTAAGCTATCGGCACACATTAGCCATGTTCAGAGAGGTAACAGGGACATTAGTATAAATTCATCAACCATCAACGATGATTTTATCTTGTGTTGACATAAAACATTGCTAAGCAACGATAACAGTTACCAAATAGCAGACGCAGTTCGTAAATTTGTAATGTGGTTCTATTACGTCACACCGCATGAGAGCTCGAAATGTTAACAGAATCATATGTTTAAATGCAATGTCATGGGTTATGACCAGATTTAAATGTGGTTTTATTAAGTGTGAGTTAATTTAGAGGGCCTCCAATATCTTAAGTATTTTTACTGTATATAGGCGTGATTATTATTGTGTTGTTGACTAAAATATATCTTATATTACCTACATAGTTATGTTTTTCTAAGAAAGTTTGTTTAATTGATCAGAAAGTCTCATGATTAAACATAATAGATATTCATTGTCTGTTATATTTAACAGTATATATTTAGAAAATTATCTGCTACCTCAATACACTATATATATATATATATATGTATGTATATATATATATGTGTGTGTGTGTGTGTGAGTATACAGGCAGCAAACCTTTTTTTAAATGAATAAAATATTCCTTTATGACATTCAACTAAACTTAGTTGAATATGTCTTAAAAGGAATATTTAATTCATTTTATATTTAGATTGTCAAGCATTCTTACAGTTTCCTTAGCCCTCGTAGCGACGTCGCTTTTTGATTCTTCGATGTCAACTCTTCCTATCATTGCGAAGCAGAATTCGCCAAACGTTGGATTGTTCACCCACTGACATGGAACGTGTGCTGGGTTTAGACCGTCATGAGACAGGTTAGTTTTATCCTACCGATCGACACGTGTGTTTCGTTGGCCGTGGCCACGGCTATCCCGTCCAGTTTAACTTCACTGATTTCAACCACAATTTTTCTTAACGGTTCTTTTAACTCGTGAGTATCTTGATTTTTATAGCATTTTATCAGATAAGCGACAAATAAGGTGTCTACTCGAGGAGAAGCTAGTATGTTCGATGTAGGAAATTGATTTATGACAAGAACCACAGTTTTGTGTAGGGTAGGGAAATTCATACACTATATTAGTCATCGCTAGTTTAGATTTGATAAATTTATTTGCATTAGTTTCAGCATGGTTTGTGGTTTTTCATGTTTTCGTAGAAATATTGATTTTAATGATTCTCCCTATAGCTAATATGTTCTGCTTTTAACTATTGGGCATTTCGTTTGTATGCAAATTTTAGTGTGAAATGTTTTTCAAATGTTGCTGTTATATTTGTAACTGTTTCACTTTTTATCAAAAAAAAATTTCATTATCATACATTGTATAGATATGTAGTTTGACAGTTTATTCAAATACTTTGTTTTCAATATGTGACAAGCAAAAGTTAGTGAATGCAGGATCTAATGGATTTCCTATGATGACGCCATTACTATAGATGTAGGTGTTACCATTAGGATCATAGACTAGGTTTTTTGTGGTGTGGTTTTCGATGAATTGCGAGTGTCATTTTGAGAGGAGGGATTGACGATTGATTGTAAATGCAGTCACTAATTATGTTTATTGTTTCTTTAACTGGGATGTTGGTAAAAAACTTAACATCGAGCAAAGCTGGGATCCTACCTGAGATGTATGTTACTTTAAAATATGGAGGAATTTGTTTCGTGATGAGATGATGTAACGGTTGGGTGTTCATAGAGAAATGTTTTAGTTTTTTGACATCTGGTATACTGATGAGATGCCGTACAATAGATTTGTTTGTTGAGCTCATTATAATGTAGAGAATCTTCTTTTAAATTTCTCCGGCATGTGCTGGTGTTATGTTCCCTGCAGACTGCCGAGTCGGGTCAACTAATTAATTTATATTTCGAAGCAACATTTCCTTGAAACATGTTTCTTTGATTATGAGACACAAGGGAAATTCAATTTATTTAAAATCTAACTTTTCCAGCATTCTTATATTTTTCAGTTAAATTTGATTTGTCTTTCATATTAAAGAAATATAAAATTCCCTATCTATCTATCTATCTATATATATATATATATATATATATATATATACTAGCAGTATAGCCCGGCGTTGCTCGGGTGTAATGAAATTTCGTGGACGTTGGCACGAAAGACTAAAAAGTAATAGTTGTTTCCAGTTAAAATGAAACCGTAGACTGAAAGAAAAATGAAGGGGTGCAAGTCAAATTTTGATTTCCTTTGTATCGATATCAAATAAGTTTTCTTCGTCGTAAACTGAATTTTGAATGCTAAGTCCTCTGACTAAATGGCATCATGGCTGAAACAAAGAACTACAATTATACATACTTATGGCCAAACCCGAAGCAACAACTAAAATAAAAGAGCTGAAAAAATACAGATATACAGGCAGATCAACAGATACACACACAGACATCTTGCCTTATATATATTATCTATTTTCTGCACAATTGTAAGAACTGCAACCTTGAAACTTCTGAATATCGTTTCTTATATCTTTGTCTATGAGTGTATCAAATTTGATTAAAATTGTACCACTCCTTCTATAACCCGATTTTTTCGATTATCAATATTCGATATTTATCGGGGGTAACTCGACACAAAACCTGCCTAAGAACACTCGCAGACGCTTATAGTACAATTGTTTAAATTTTCAAGAAAATCGGTTCAGCCGTTTCGGAGTGTATAGGTAACGGACACACACACAGACACACACACACACACACAGACAAAGTTCCTTTTATATATATATATATATATATATATATATATATATATATATATAAGGTGTACATTCAGTTCTTTCATGCTAAGCGCAATCATCTCACCTGATGATTGCACCTAGCATGAAACAGTCTGTCGCCTCTGAATGTCGTCTTCAATGTTCATGTTAATATTTATAGACCCTCTACCTCTAATATTGAGCAATTTATCTTATAAATATACCACACCTTAACACAATGTTTCTTCATATATATATATATATATATATATATATATATATATATATATATATTAGCATATATATAAAGAAATAGTCTGAGATAGATAGATAGATAGATAGATAGATAGATAGATAGATTTTCTTCATACGCCATTTTGATTCCGAAAATATTCAGTTTTTGACAATATCTTAAAACGCAAAAATTTATTACTATTATTATTAAATTAATATATTCCAGCAGCACTTATTTTAGGTTAAATTATGAACGGAAGTACTCATTGCGTCAGAAATAAATTACTGTTGCATGCTTTTTTATAACTGGAAATGCTTAGAAGAAATATTTTTGAAAGGGTGTTAATAAACACCAGGTGGAGGAGAGGAGGTGCCCGAAAGATAGATTTATTTATCTAAAAATATTTGAAATGAGATCTTAAACTTCAAAAGATCTATTTCTGATATATATTCAATAAACATACAGTCATACTATCATATATATGTAAATATTAATAAAGTCTGCGGGATTTGCTAAAAAGTTTTCAGTTAACCGTTATTGAACATACGTGTAGATAAAAATATATTTTCAATATTCAATTTCAGGGAAAACATTTGAAACTACAAATGGGCATCATGTAAATAAATAAATTATTAAATTCAATAATAAATAAGTTCGAGTATGAAACTACAATTATGAGATATAAATTAAATTAAAATTAAATTCGAGTATCAAATCCCAGAATTCATTTAAAAAGCAATTTTTTATAAAAAGTTTAAAGTCAAATTCGTTTTTCGTCAGAATTGGAATTGATAAGCTTTAATTAAAATAAGGCGTAAGTTAAATTCTTCAGCAAATGTTAAAAATGATTAGACAGAGGGTCTTAGATATTTTTTTTTATTCTCAAACAAACCATGGATCAGGTTAGTCCATGTTCATAAAAGAAACAAAATTGGCAAATGGTCTATTTCTGCTCGGGATTTTAAGATCTTAGGAATCTACTCTACTTGCAGTATAAGTTCATAACAAACTGACACCCACCGACATGCAGTCGACATTTAAAGTTCGTTTCTACCACTGCTACTGTTTTTCTTTTAATTCTATGTGCCGTGTCCCTTAAGAAATCATGGCCTCCCACATCTCCCTCCTCCTACTGGCTCTTAGCATGCTTTCTTCTTTAACCCCACCCAAAACCCGCTCTGTCATCCATTTACTGAAGCATTCAATTATTTTACGCTCCGCTTTCCCGTTTCTCATCACACTATCTGACAAATATGTATCATATTCTCCGAGGCCTCTTTCCTCATTTCATGTCTAAGAGTCTTTTTTCTGTGAAATACTAATTTTCTTTTCGTTTCCTTCCTCTTCAGAAGCTCATAATTGCTCAAATGCTCTGTCCATGGTATCCGCAGCATCTTTTACGAATTCGATACATTTCATATTTAGCGATTCTTAGTATGTCGTAAGACAAAGGTTTTATGAAGAAAACACCACCACAGAAAAAAAAAGAAAACTATTTTCAATAATTCAAAATAATTGAAATAATTCAAATGTCATGTATAAAGAAAAATGAATACAAATTATATATATATATATATATATATATATATATATAGTATTGTTCAAATGTTTCAAGCTATCTGTGTAAATTTTTTGAATTGATTAAAAAGTATTTGTTTTCTATTTTTAATGAGAAAAATTTTTTATACATGCCTAAACAAGTAAAAAATTACTTTTATTAGAAGTTTTATGACAAAAATTAAAAAAAAACATTTCATGATTAAATTTTGTTTTCGTCAAATATAATCTTTTGCTTTTATTACTGTAATAAAAACATTTAACCTTTGTTGAAAAGGTTCTCTAAATATAATTTTGATAATTGGATCTTTTTTTCAATGTCTTTCAGTGCACTTTTGCATTTTTTGATGGATAGGTATCACTTTGCTATCAAATACATTCCATGCTAATTCTGGATTGCTTCAAAATTTCAGTAAAGTTTTGAAAGATGTTTTAAAAATGTCTAAAGTTTCTTTATACGAAAAATTTATTTTTCTTCTAATTTGAACTGGTTAAAAGTAGATGACGAAATTTGGCAGTTGTCTTAAAGATGACAAGTTTAGTATGTTCAGAGAAGACTCAGGCAGGAGTTTGTTTCCCAAAGTAATACTTTTGCAGAAAATGCAATATGAAACAGGCATCTTATAATTGCAACCTAGTGGAAATGAGATGGATTCTAATCTAGAGAAGTGGCATTGTGTATCCAAGTTACAGATGATTGAAATAGGGAACTGTTCAAAAGAGATTATAATCATTTGTTCGGAAAATAGAGACGGAGTAGCTGTAGACTTACGATGCTGACTTTGTGAAAAATATAGAACAGTTTTGAAAATAAGCCATCTTTAAGAAGACCGTATAAACTATCCTGATCATTATAAAGGATGTGAATCGACCATTGAACAGTTCAAGTTAACCCATGACAAGTATACTCGATAGTAATTTACTAAGCGTAGCACAGATCTGGTATAAGGCCGAAATTATTGAACACTCATTGTAGATTAAACTCTCTACTCAATCGTAATTGATGATTTTCTAAGTACGAGCTACACAGTGAGTATCGAACACACTACTCAAATGTAATTATTCTACCAAGCTAAGTTTACTAACAATTTCACTCAGTCGAAGTGTACAATCAATACTTTGTATAGTTATAATGTGAATCTTCTAATGGTAGAGATACTTCCAGAAGTGATAAAATGGTTCGAAAATCTTTTCATCATCTTTGTCAGCAAAACACTTACAAAAATTAATAAAGAGCTTTTACAGAGATTCAAATCATTAAATTTCTTTGAAAGTAAAATAGTCGATTGCGATTAGAGAAAACTAAGTAAGTGTTGGTGGATAAAAAGTTACTAACTTGAATTTAAGGTACTGGATATCATAAATGAATTATCCCCATTTGAGAGATTAAAACAAGGTCAGGAGTAAAATCATGTGTAAGGGACGATCATTTTTGTTTTTGACTTTAGACACTGGCGTAATGAGTAAAAAACTTACTTTGATCTCCATTGGTTGCTCCGCGTTTTCAGCCTTGTTCAGCATCTATCTTTAGAAAATCGTTCTATTATCAAGACTAACTTCTAATACAGAGCAGTGAGTTCGATCATCGTTAGGTGCGGCACTACTTTTATGTGCCATGTCCGTTCAGAAAGAGACATAACTGATTGGGCAGAAGATTATCCCGCAGTAGGTTGTCATTGCTTTCTGCGGTAGACTAGTTACCGACCAAGGCTACAGAACCCAATCTGTCCTGTTATTTAACCCATATCTGGAAGGAAGAGACGGATTAATACCTTTCCCAAGGGTATTTGCGCGTAAGTGAATACAATGAATTCAGCTGCAATTCAAACTCGGCTCCCCGATTTCTCGTTCCGAGCCGATATCCAGTGCACTACAACGAACATCCGTATGGCACTTAACTGACTGACTGACTAAATGGTCTAATGGTATCAAGTTTATTTCGTTAAAGCAATTACGAGTGAGTTCAATCCTCAATGGATGCTTCACACTATTAATCGTGTGCAACATTTAGAAAATTGTTTTATTAGCTCGAAGAAGACATTGTACAACAGAAGACAAAAATAAATTGAGGATGTGATATAGAATTAGAAACAAATCTGAAACGCCTTAGATTTGTTTGTTGTTAAATTTACAATCTATTAGAATCTATTTGAGCAGCATCTAATTGTTAACTTGGATTATTTTCCGTGCAAACATTTTCTGGCTGCAGTCAAACATTTAGCTTCCTTACCTTTTGACCCATTTTGTTAACAAACCATTTTTCCTAACCGCTATCTCGCCGATGAAAGAGTCAATTACCAATTGTTTTCTTTTTCGCTACGAGGCTCCTAATTAACAACGTAATTACACCGAATCGAGAAATGTACATAGTAGAATTTGACACTCAGCGACCTCAAGGCAATATCAATTACAAATTTCTGATACTTCGGTTAAGTTTCTATTATTAGGGCTGTTTCTTCATGGTTTTATCATATATAGGCCGCTCTCATTATCACTGAAAATTGTATACGATAATCTATTTATCATTGTTAATATATGATCCAAAATAAATTAGAAACTTTAAGCATTAAATAAAATGATAAAGAATGTTATCTCGTGATAAGTTTGCAAAATTATATATATATATATATATATATCTATAGTGCTATGCAAAGGAAAGACAACAGCTAAGATATAATTAAAAAAGCTATCCTGTTTTTTTCTTTTTCGAGAAAATCAAACAATTTTCATTAAAGTATATATTAAGAAAAACCTTTACAAAAAAATTTCAAACACATTAAAATATTTTTGGATGTGCTTGTAAACAATCTAGGAGAAGGACAACATTGAAGTCAAAACCTATTATGAATCATGTTTGTGGCACTATTAAGTCGGCTTTTGGGAACCTCGACGTGGTGTAAGCTTGACTCGCTAAAACGTATTACAACTGAGTAGTGAGTTCGATCCTCACAGGGCACACCGATATTTTCGGTCTGGTTCTACATCTAAGCGGCTTTTTCCGTGCGGTCGATTCTTCCCATATATTCACTCCAGAGAAGAACGGCGAGAGCGTCTTCCTTATAAATGTATCGCTTTCTAGCTGTCTATCTATCTATCTATCTATCTATCTATCTATCTACACACACACAGAGTCAAACACAGACACAGACATTCACACACACACACACACACACACACACACACACACACATATATATATATATATATATATATATATATATATATATACACGTGTGTGAGGGGTACCTGTCGATGTGTGATTGCCTAAAGAGATTTGCGTGGTCAAAACCTTGGTAGCAAGTGGCAAGTCGGGGGTGTGTCTTGTTCGTTCACACACACACACACACACATATGTATATATATATATATATATATATATATATAAATAAACAGGTTTGGTTTATAAACTTATATATATATATATCAGTCAGTCACTCACTTTGTTCAACAAACTCATTCTCCTGTAACCTCTGAACCTTTCAGATTTTCATTTTTGGTCATATTACTTGAATTTTCCTTGCTTTGATTTTTTTTCATTTTGGGGACATTCTGGGGAAATTTTAATTAAATGAATTCGTGGTCTGAAGAGAGTGCTATTCGTTTCTCGAAATAAATTATAGTTTATAATCACTTTAGATGATGTATTTAGCTTTCATGTCCAAATGAATAAGGAACGAAGAAAATATTTGCAACCTTAAAACATTTATTTAAAACAGTGATCGATATAAAAAGGAGAAATTTATATTTATTTTAAATTCTAGAACATGTACAAACTGCAATCTACTACTAAATTTTATATTTTGTTTCGACATTTAAAGAACAATGTCTCATCCGGTAGCTAATAATGATGGTCATAAACTTTATTATATGTCCTCTGATTTGAGTTTTAATAATCACTCGTCTGTTTGTGTATGTGATTTCATCATTCTTTTTTAATGTCAAATGATTTAGTTTTAAACAATGTAATCGACATCTGTATCTATCTGCAATTCACATTCAGCCAATGTTTGAAATTTATATTTCTTTGCTGTTTTTGTTGTCTTCTCTTTATTTTTATTCCCTCTGTGCATTTTCTCACTTTTCTTGTTTGTTGAGCCTAGACACCATGTAACCGCTTGTATATATGTCCACAATTTATTTTCTGCCTAAATTTAAAATTTCTTTCTCTTAGCTCTTTCCATTGGCACTTTCCTCTCGGTTCTTTCTGTCTTGCTTTCTTCTTTGCTCTTTCTTTCTTCTGTGTATTTCACATTCCTCTTTTTTTCTGTTTTTTTTACTTCTTTTATTACTTTCTCGTCTTCCCCGCCCTTCTTCTTTTCCCCCTTGTTTTCATATCCTCTTACTTCGTACGAAAAGATTGCCAACAATAAAAGGAAGTGGGTTTTCATTTCCAAAATAAATAAAAGGAAGTGGGTTTTGTTATAAAAGTCAAACTTTTTTACCATCATTACCTACCTGATGAGACATTATTTTACAATGTCGAAAGAAAATGTACAATCAGTAGTAGCTTGTAGTTTGTACATGTTCCTAACTATAATTTATAAACAATATATACATATATAGACAGAAAGACAGACAGATATAATATATATTATGGACTCTCCCGTCGATTTCGACGTATGAGCTTCTAACTCAGACAACGACACAAAGAATTGTTTATAGTGATGAAGGCTTGTGTAGCAGCATCCACACTTTTTGGAACTGCTGATAACAAACAATCGGTGCAGAAGTCTGCCACAGAACGCATCAACAACAGACCTCAGTTATTTAACCCATAACTGGAGGGAAGGGACGGATTAATACCTTTCCCAAGAGTACCAGTGCGTAAGTGAATGCAATTGGAACTCGGCTCACCGATTTCCCCTCCGAGCCGACATCCACTGCACCACAACGCACATCCGTCAATAACACCTTACAGCACCTGGTATTCCCAAGCGGTCACCCATCTAAGTCCTGACCAGGCTCAACGTTGCTTAAATTCGGTGATCGAGCGAGAACCGGTGTATTCAACGTGATATGACCGTAAGTATATATATATAATGTGTGTGTGTGTGTGTGTGTGTGTGTGTGTGTGTGTGTGATGAGAGCTTCTTTAAAAATTCTGACTAAATAATATACTTTAAATACTTTTACTTTCGGATCATGTTATTCTTCAGCATTAACGTTTAAATACAACGTCTGTCTTCTTGAATCCTGTTCTTTTTTATCTTTTCTCGTCACTATGGTTTCTTATTTTCTTTTACTTCCATTAAACTCTTACGTCATTGTATCATTATTGCCTTTGCTGCGGATGAAATGATTAAAGTCTTAAGAGCTAATAATGAAAAAAGAAAAACAAGATTTCTTGACCTTTCTTCTCTGTGTTCCGTGTTTGTGTGATTCCATCAATTCTAAAGGGGTTTAGATAGTCGACTTTTAACATTCTGTAGACCGAACGATATTAATTTTATTATACATGCACACACATAAATCAAACTGTCCTTATCCTGAACTGGCTTCAGTGACCTCTTATATATATATATATATATATATATATATATATATATATATATATGTGTGTGTGTGTGTGTGTGTGTGTGTGTTTAAGAAGAAATTTTCTATCAGTGCTGGAAAAGCTATAAAGTGTAGGCTTGAGAACTCGATTTATTCAAAATGTTTTTACGACTGTTTTAAGAGAATGATATCATAAATTTCAGTTCACAATCAATATTGAATGTTTCCTGTATTAAATCTTTTAGTCATACTATTGTCATCCCATGGGTATCGAGCGGAATATCGATCTTATGATACCAGAAATCGATTCTCATGTGCATTTTGTTCAGTTGTATAACGATACATTATGAATTTACTTTTTTATAAATCTGTTTCAGCAGTGGGTTCAATTTATAACCGTCGTTCAAACATTTAACTGACAAATACTGATTAGTATTATCTTAGAGACAGGAACTATCAGAATGATGTCAAAACTGATATCTATCCAAAAAAAATTAAATACTGGCTTTGAATTAATCCGAAGGCGCATTTGGATAACAGACATGTGTTCCAAAATTTAAGCAAAGAAGAAACAGAAATTCTCCTATACGCCAAGCAATGCTAAACAATCTTCTCACAGATAAAGATGAGGCTTGAAATAACAGACATACAAAGCTACTAAGGATTTTGAGAATAACGAAGGTTTAAGAAGAATATAGATTTATAGAGAAGATAAAAGTTCATGAGAAACAGTATTAAGAAATTTGAGTATCAAGGCATCGTAGTTGTAACTTGTGTGGATGTAGGCAGGAACGTATGTATGTATGTGTTAGCTTTATCTTTGTTAGGAGTGTCTTTGAATTAATCGCTCAGGTTGAATGGTGAAAAGGAAGGAGATAGTAAGTGAGAGGTGAGAGAGAAAAATAAAAACAATAATAATAACGATCGCTTGACATTTGTCAAGGGTACGTGTTAGTTACGCTCGTCATCTTAACTCTCTGGATTCAGTCATCTTATCCTGTCTTTTATATACTTTGTAGATCATTTGGGAAGTCACTCCCGAAGGTGATTATGGCATTTCTATTTTGTTCTTACATGTTTCCTAGTTTTCTATTGACCGAAAAACATTTCGCATCCAGATGTGAAATTTCGCGAGTTTTTGTGTGCGTTAAGCGAAGTTTGTAAAGTCGAGAAAATTAGTTTATTTCTAACAATGAGTCAGTGATTAACATTTGAATGTTTAAATGTAGAAGTTGTTTTGTTCCCTACATAATAGCCATCTATAACAAGTTGCTCTTCAGCCGTGAATTAGCTGATGATTCCATAATTAGATAGATCTATCTACTCCATTTAATTCGAGTAGATAGCTCTATCTAATTGGAGTAGATAGATCTATCTTATTGGAGTAGATAGATCTATCTTAATTGGAGTAGATAGATCTATCTAATTGGAGTAGATAGCTCTATCTAATTGGAGTAGATAGATCTATCTTATTGGAGTAGATAGATCTATCTTATTGGAGTAGATAGATCTATCTTAATTGGAGTAGATAGATCTATCTAATTGGAGTAGATAGCTCTATCTAATTGGAGTAGATAGATCTATCTTATTGGAGTAGATAGATCTATCTTAATTGGAGTAGATAGCTCTATCTAATTGGAGTAGATAGATCTATCTAATTGGAGTAGATAGATCTATCTTATTGGAGTAGATAGATCTATCTTAATTGGAGTAGATAGCTCTATCTTATTGGAGTAGATAGATCTATCTTAATTGGAGTAGATAGATCAATCTAATTGGAGTAGATATATCTATCTTAACTGGAGTAGATAGATCTATCTAATTGGAGTAGATAGATCTATCTATCGCCCGGTTCACACTCCACCCACGTCTATTGAACAGGTTAAGAGGCCCATCCCTTGTTCCCTGTTTAGGATGTGGTTCCCGGCTTTCTCTTTTCCGATCTTTTCACTATTACGTAGCCCCCTGCACGTCAGTGGCGTTACCGCTTCGCTCGGGGTGATACGTTTAAAAAAATGTCATTCATGGTCCAAAACTCGTTCGGAAATATCAAAACTGTCGGTTGTATACAAACGTTTCTCCAGACCTTTATTTGACTCAACCACTTTCATTAAAAATTGTTTCTAGCGAATAAATCCTGCAAGTATTACCGAGCACCATCTTCGATCTGACTGATTCTTCAAAATCACAAAGAACTGTATCAAATAACAAACTACATTCTTGAAGAGTTTCAGCAGCAGCAACAAGTGAAATGTATAGTAAATCTAACTTAAAGAATAAATAGTAAAAAATCAAAATTATTAATTTCCACACAATTTCAAAGAAAACATCAAATAGCAAATCCCATAAATACTGAAAAACGCGATAGAAAATACTAAATAATACAAATCTGTTTACCTATACAGTCAGTTAAGTGCCATACGGAATACACTTACTGGGAAGAAGGTTATCCCGCTGTGGGTTGCCATTGCTTTCTGCGGTAGACTGATTGCCAATCAATGCTACAGAATCAAATATGTCCTATTATTTAACACATAACTGGAGGGAAGAGATGGATTAATACCTTTCCCAAGGGTATTTGTGCGTACGTGAATACAAGGAATTCAACTGGAATTCGAACTCTGCCCCCCGATATGTCGTTCCGAGTCGATATCCACTGCACCACAACGCACATATTGTTTACCTATTAAGATGCTTTAAAGAGAATTTTTTCATAATCCAAAAACATCACAGTTAGCTTGGTGAATGAATGCCGACTTTTTGCTTAGACAGGAACGGGCAATATTATTACTACGGAGGAAGTGTTCCCAGCATGTTGACCTGAGAATTTAAAAAAGTGAGACTCCAGTAGAAGAGCTTTAACGGTCAGTGAATATCGAATGTTTCCTTAAAATGTTTTCATGTCAAGATCCTTGTATTTTGATATTTTTTCGAGATTTTATAGATATATTACAATCTTGCCATGTCAATAAATACGAAAGCATATGATGCTCTTGTAGTCTTTGATTACGATGTCTGGTTGATTAATTTTGAATTTTCTATCTGTATATATTGTACAGTCCTACAAAATTGTTCCAGTGCCTATTATTTTAACCAGCCTTGGAGGATATCCATACCAGATTCTTGTAGTGTAACTCCCGTAAAAGTAATAATTTTTCCATTGCACATATTGTCTCACTCTATTATGCTGAGTTTATGATTATTATTATTATGTAATTTTTCATCATATTTTTATTTCTGCTTTGGTCTCACTACCAACCAAGTCTGCGGGGAGACCTAAGGCAGGTAGTGGCGTGTTGTTATGACTCCATTTCATGTTTTTCTATCTTCCCTATCATCCCCAGCATTACATAGATAACGTTTTCCTTAGTGTGTGGGCTGTACTTAATAAGACAATTTTTTGTATATCTCTTAAGCTGGGGTTTCCAGGGATTCTTTCAATGTGTTGTTTTGTTCCATTTTTTATCATTCCAAGTGCACCTACTATCACTGGCACAACTCTTGTTTTCAATTTCCACATTTTTTCTATTTCAATTTCCAGGTCTTTATATTTTGATTTCAATTTCCAGGTCTTTATATTTTGATTTCAATTATTATTATTATTATTATTATTATTATTATTATTATTATTATTATGTTGTCATTTTTCATCATATTTCTATTTCTACTATGGTCGCACTACCTACCAAGTCTGCAGGAAAACCTAAGGCAAGTCGTGGAGGGCTCTTATTGCTTCATTTCGTGTTTTTTTCTATCTCCTCAAATACCACTAGCTTTACATAGACAAAAGTTCTCTTTAGTGTGACGGCTGTACGTAACAAGACCATTTTTTGTAAATTTCTTAAACTGGGGTTTTCAGGGATTCTTTTAAAATGTTGTTTTGTTCCATTTTTTATCATTCCAAGTGCACGTTATTATTATTTATTATTATTATTAATAATAATTATAATATTAGAATAGACCTAACATGTATATTCTGATAAACAAGATGAACTAATGACGGGTCAGTGAGGTTATCATTGCTAAACACTTTCCTTAAATCTTTCAATAAAACCAGCAAGTAAAATTAGATGACATCCAAGTCTGCTCCCAATATCTTACCTGAAGTCCTGCAACTCTAAAGAGAAGTCTCACAGAATACTGCGTTAGTACAGGCGTCAGACCGGCTTGATTTAGTATCGATTAGCCTCGGGCTGACGTCCAATTTATCACCAACGGCCAACAGATAGCTCAACACTAGTATCCCACTCCCTCGGTGAAATTCAGACATACGCTGCAACGTAAACGCACATCGATCACCTACATGTCCCTCACAATTAGGTGCTTTCTCACTCATCCCCTCATTTCTTCTCCCAGACACCGGCTCATTTATTATGATCATCTCTCTCTCTTTCTCTCTCTCTCTCTCTCTCTCTCCAGTCTCCCTTTCCCCTTCTCGTTCTCTTTCTCTATCTCTCTCTGTCATCAGTTTATTTTTCCCTTTTTTTTTTTTTTTGCTGGGGATGTGTTAAAACCACTCTTTTCCATTTCGTATTTTTTTTCTTCTTGACCGCCATTTTTCTTCTCTACTTGACCGAGATTTGTACCTCTCCTCTTTCTTGCAGACATTTTTTTTATGAACGATTTCTCTATCTCGTTTCAAATCATTGTTTCCTGTTAAGAAATTTACACTTTATTTATTTGTTCGTTTTAGAGTCGTTTTATTTTAAAAACATACCTTGTTCTGTTGCTGTTCTTCTTGTAAATATAATACCGCATTTGCTCATTCTTCTGACCAATATATATTTTTGTTAATGCTGAGACAATCTGCTTGTCTTTCATTTATTTATTTATTTATTTATTTATTTTCAGTACATATTTTATATTCTCTACTTAAGTAATATCTCCTTTTTTTTTCTATATGTTGTTCTAGGCTATTTTCTTTGATTTTTCATGATATTCCAAGATATTCAGCATGTCATTCATATCTCTCTTTTTTTCTCACTATCTTATTTATCTTCTCTCCTTGAATCACTGTTTTCATACAGACAACACACACACACATACACACACACACACACATATATATATATATATATATATATATATATATAGAGAGAGAGAGAGAGAGAGAGAGAGAGAGGAAGAAAGGACAAAATCTCTTCGGTACAGGGAGATTTGGTCACTAATTTACATAGGAAATCAGCAACAGTATAAATAGCTACAGCTACTGCCAGTAAGAGGATGTGTGTTGTGGATGTGTGTGGTGCAGTGGATAGCGGCTCGGAACGTGAAATCGAGGAGCCGAGTTCGAATTCTAGATGAATTCCTTGCATTCACTTAAGCTCCAATATCCCTGGGAAAAGTAATAATCTGCTTCTTTCCGCCAGTTATGGGTTAAATAGCAGGATAGAATGGCTGGCAACTAGTCTACCGCAGCAGGTAATGTCAACCTACTGCGGAATAATATTCAGCCCAGTCAGTCATGTCTCTTTCGTGACATGATCGCCCAAGCATGTATCCTGTATGGCGCTTAAGTGACTGACTGCAAATGTGACAGGTGATTGCTACCAATTCTTGTGAGTTAGTAACACAATATACTACTTCATATATTAGGTAAGATTCAAAACTTAGCCAATGTGTTGAATATATTCCGCAGTTGTTTAGAGAATATCTGTCAGCGCTTTTCTCCCATCAGTCATGTCTATATAAAGCCGCAGACTGTCGAACGCTGTGTATTTGTAAAACATCTTTCTCCTCAATACTTGCGGTGTCAGTTTTAAAGTTCGCCAAACTTTGACACTCTCCAGTTATTTATGGAGAGTGAAATTTGTGTCCATTTTAAGTTTGGTCAGAATTCCGGTCTTATTTCTGCGTCCTTATTTGAAGCCTTGAACGATTATCAGTCATTTAAATTAGTCGTAATTAGTCGAAAGTTAACTCTTAACTTAAACTTTTCACATTGTCGATTGACAATTCCTGCGTCGATGACAAATTCGTCATCGTCACATTTTACTAGGTTTAAACACTTCCACCGTGCATCAGTGAACACTTTTGATAATATCCCTACAATTTCCTCAAAACTTATTTTGCTTGGTTGTTTCGGCATAATAAAATAGTTGTCAGATTTATTTTCATTATTCCACTGTGCACAATATTTCTTGAAGATCCCATCATATCTTTTGTAAAACGATTGAAAAGCTATTCTTTTATTCGGTTTGTAGACCATCCCGCTAATGAAATTCGCAATAGTGTCTGGAGTGAATGAGTCAGATATTTTTCTTCCACCGTTTTCTAAACCAACAATTCGAAAAACATTTGTTATTGCTTTTCATAACTGAATTCTTTTTAATCATATCTACACAAGCAAGTCAGTTTACTGCCACTGATTCGTGTTGGACATTTTGCGTCCATTACATACAATATTTAATTCTGAAAGATACAGAAATTGTGGCAAAAGGCCGAAATGGTGGAGGGGAAAAACTCAGGATGGTATTTAGTAATCTATCCTATACCTAGCTAAACACTATCACGACTCAAACACTCATTATAATTTGTACATATATAAAAAGAAACCACCCATCATCTCCTAAACCTTCATGCACCAGAATACCAAATATTTACGAGGGGCACCTAAAAAGGGGGAAAACCCATGATAAAAAATGCATTTTTATAAAATATAATATATATTTTAAAACATTTAATGAAAAATAAAATGATGGGATGGGGATGAACCCAAAAACAAATTGAAATACAACATAATTTTTCAAACTAAAATAAAATAAATGTTAGTAAGACCCGTCCATCCCAAAAAAAGAGTGGCCGCTGTATTCCGCCAAGCGGCGAAATCAAGAAGCACACTCGCTAAAGGAGTGGAGGGGTTTAAAATAATTAGTACTGACCCAGCTGAGATAAAAGGTGGCCAAAACAAACTGAGGAGGTTGGGAATCTCGACTTGAATCATAAAAAATGAGATCGTCGGGTACAGGCTAGGGACAGATTTAATCTCATTAACTAAGTACACAAAAAGAAAATACATTAGCCAGGGGAGGGTTCCAAAGGAATCCACCCCGATACAACCAGCAGATCTAAAAGAGAAAATCAAGGTTAGCCCTGTTTACGCGAACAAGGCTCGCCACATTTATCCATCTTTTGATGAAGGCTGTTGAAGTCAAACGTTTCCAATCAGTTCTAATCTTCATTTTGAGCAGGTGCTAAAAATACCGGATCAGATCCTGATGCGAAAGACGCTGTCCTCGCAAGACTTCCTCCTTTCGCGTCGTCCAAATCACCATCTGAGCCGTGACTAGCAGCAACAGAAACAACATACGCTTCGACCCAGAGAACGGGGGTGACACATTCTCACAAGTGAATGCATGATCAATTAGTACAAGCTCCCGCGGCGCGATACGAGCAGTCAACTCGAAGACAAGGTTCCATAGACGGCAAACACGCGAACAATGGTAGAAGGCGTGCAAAGCCGTTTCTTCCAAAGTTCACAATCTGGCAAACCCACCAGGCCCCATATGAAGGACATCGCCAGGTGAGCGAAAACTCAGAGTTGCTAACATAATCGGTACCTACCGACCAAAACCAGAACGATCGAAACACAGCCTCCGACAAGGGAGGCACATCTCGAAATAAATTCTTCGCAACGCCCCCCACTAACCCACGATAGATGACTGTCCTAGACTGTGAAAGGTCACTGGACCCTGGAATGGCCTGCAAGATTGCCAGACATTCCAGGGGAAAACTCGATTGCTCTCGAGGCATACGGCACCGCCTCCAGATGGGGGAGTGATAGTAAGGCGAAGGAACATGTCCCTCACTATATCTGCCAGCAAGGAGTCTTCCAAAATCGGACGCCAGAAAACAAAAAAAAGCAACCTTGAAGCGACCTTGTGGCCCATCAAATGCGGCATTCTCAGTACCCAGTGGAAGGGACTCTGGAAACAGACACATTATTCGAAGCTTATGTTTGCGTCCTCTTCACAGAAGGGAGAATATCAAACGCTCCATCGCCTTCTTGCGTCGTTTACAAAGTGGAAGTACTGACAACCGGGAAAGGATAATGAGAAAGACGTATGTAACACTCGCCTCAGCCAAACTCTTTAAGAACAACCTCCTTCGACGCTAAATCTCGACTGACGAGTCGACATTTGCCAGTACTTCTGACCAATTTTTCTCAAACTGGAGGTGGGCCCAAACCACACTCCAAGAATGCGGACAGTCGCCCGTCCAGTCAAAGGGCCCCGGAAGGGTAACACCCTTCCAGGCACCTAACCACAAGTCGGACGACTTATTTCGTTTAATCTCGGCCTCTGTGACCTGTCCCTACCGTTCAAGCGCCTTCTGTACCACCTCCATATCACTCCGGAACGACACGAAAGCAGTGACGCCATCGGCGTACCCGGAAACCCTAGCTCGAGCACGACCAGTGACAGCGATTTCACGTATGCCGGACTGCGCGACTTGTCTCTAAGCTGGAGAAGGAGGAGCTCCAAAGCCAAAGCATAAAGTACGGGCGACTGTGGACAACATTGTTGGACCGACCTAGACAGCGCCATTCCGTTCAACTGTACCACAGTCGTGGAAGATTGATACAGGAGGCAAATCCAGCGGCGGAAGTTGGTATCGAATCCAGAACAGCCGCCAGATAACTATGGTCAACCCTATCAAATGCCTTGGACTGATCCAAATTGATCGGCGCAGCTTCTTCATCGTCTTTTCTCTCCTGTATGATCGTGCCTATCAAATGCAGGTTGCTCTGAATTGTTCGGTCCTTCACAGCACAACCCTGCTCAGGTCTCAACAGAGACTTGGCAACTAATTGCAAACGATTTGACAAGATCTTGGCCAAAATCTTTAACTCTCTCTCTTTAGCAGAGGTACGAGCCGATAACCATCTAACACCTTCCCAACATCCTTGCCTTTTCTCAATAGCGTGATCACACTCCTGGTGAACTGGTTGGGGATAGACCCCTGCTGAACCAGTTGTTGAACACAACAGTGAAAATAGTGACAGAGTTGTGCGACAGCCTCAAGTACAAGTCATAGTGCAAACCATCGTGACCCGGCAATTTTCCTCTGCCGACCTTCTTCAAAGCCGCCCTCCGTAACCTCTCCCTCACAGCTAGCTGCATCAGCCGACAAGAGCCGGGGGAATCCGCTACAAAGCTACAAAACTTCTCATCATGGAGTCCAGACTCTTTGGTATACAAGATCTCGAAATGCCTCGTATATGTCGTCAGTCGACCGAAGAGTATATACCTCCGGGTCGCAAACCTCTCGAATGTACCGGTCCCCGCCTCGGCGAATCTCTTCCTTGCGCAGTTCTGCACCCATGTTCACAACTTCGGAAGCCATCTTGCTTAACTTATGTCTAATTACCTTACCCATGTAACGCTCTCTAGTCGAACGTTACAGGGCCATCTTAGCTAAGGCTATCTCTAGGGAATCTCCACTAGCCTCCGCCCGGGAGTAATTAGCTCCAAGTGTCTTCACCTCCGCCGACGTATTTAGTTTAAGCCGTTGGCTTTAATTCAGTGGTGAAAACCTAATCCTATTCTTAAGATTTTTCCACCACTTATTCCCAATGACTCCCCCAGTTAACGCCCGTTGCACTAAGTTAATTAGCTGGCATGGAAATTCCCGCCTGTCCATTAAGGACACGTTGTACTTCCAGTAACCAGGCATTCTAGGCCTGTTTTCTAAATCTACCAGGGAACAACAAGTCTGTGGTCCCTGTAACCCAACCGGTAAAACGTTGGTCAATATAAAAGACCTATGTCGGCTTCATGAACTAACATTCTATCTCGGTAGCTAGCTACCCGGGTAGAAGGCCAACTATTAGCCCACGTCCACATTCTCCCACCCTTGTGATTGACCCGGTATCTATCGACAAGCCCATACTCCTCCATGAGATCAACCAAGCTGCGATCACGTGCTTTCCCGCTAGCTCCCAGCCCTCTAATCAGCTTTGGGTCCAGAATGGCATTCCAGTCCCTCACTAAGACGAGGAGCGTTGAATCCATCAGGTAGGGCTCCAACCGCCGAAAAAAACGAGACACGCTCCTCCCGGTCGTGGGGCGCATAAACCGCAACCAGTCGAAACGCATTGATTTTGACTGCAATATCGGCCACGATCAGCCGGCCCTCGGTACAGAAATGGACAACATCCATCTTCGCGTTCAGGGAACGATTAACCAGCAAAGAAACTCCTCTGGCCAGCCGGTTCCCATATGCTGAATAGACGACAAAATCGCTACAAGAGGTCTCCGAAGCAGGCGGGTAGCCTTACTCTGATCCCTCACGCCCCTCGTATTCAAAGAGGCTAATTTAATTGCCATCGTTTAAACCCGAAAAAAGCAAGAAAGAAATTACTTCTGGTCACATAGAGGACGGAAATCTATGACAGTAGGAACCCCGACGAATTTTCCCAGGCTTCCTGATCCGATATCGGACGTACTTCTTCCGTCCTGGACAATACTGCCGACGTCCATTAGAAAAGTTAGCTTCAAGGCCCTATAAAGAGAGGGGTGGGGAATAACAGGGACCCTCACCACACAATATTTTGAAAGTTTATGTACATTTTCAAGCCCAATGTGGGCCATGGTGATTTTAGGGAATGCGGTGATTTCCCCCATTCTAGCATGTCCCAGAACTTTAAATGACCTCTCGTGCTCCTTACTAGTGTTAGAACTCCGGGGGCATCGGGGAAATTTGCCGGGTCCTCAGTCGACTTTCCCTTGACTGAGGTGAGTTTGAACAAACGCCTTAGGAGGGTCTTCCTCTGCGAGGTAAGGTCCCTCTCTAAAGCCAGTCTGTTTATTTGCAGACCTCAAACTTGTTGAAGGGATTTACACTTTTCTTTCTTTTCTTCCCCTTCGGGATAGATTGACCGGGATCTGGGACGGGAGTTTCTTGTTGGGAGAGAGGTTCTTCTTAGGAGTAGGTTGTCTAGGAAGAGGGGTCTTCAGGTGGTGTTTCATAGGTTAATTTTGGTTGGGAGAGAGGAGTGGGGAAAGAAGACGAAATACGTCTAAACGTGGAGACAGACTGACTCAATCCTTAACATTTTGAGTTCTTGCAGGAGACACAGGGGCGGATTGGGTCTTGCCAATGACCCTACCCCTGTCACGATCACGATCACTACTTTCTAGCTCGCCCTTCTTAGCTGTTTCCGTTGCTATTGAAGGTGCTGCTGCTGCTCTTGGTTCTTCTCTTTTTTGGAGGGAGAGGAAGCTTTCTTGGACGGGAAGTCCTGCTTAGAAGAAGGGGAAGTCGCCTTCTTCTCTTTCTTAACAACCTCCGTGAAGTAGACGGCTGGGGAGACAGAGACATATTGTCCTCGTCTCTCCGCAAGACGACACAAACAAGAAGAGTGCAACAAAAATGTAACAGAAAACGATCACAGTATAAAATAAAACGTACGTACAAAATCCAAGTAACAAATCAAAATCCCGTGTACTCACTGACCGCGATCTCAAGTGACAAAGAGACAGGTTGTGTCCATTGTACACTGTGCAAACCCCAATGAGCCAACTCATTTTATAGTTCACCAATAGAAGGCTTAACCAATAAGTAAGCTAAAAATATTCAATGCAACGTGTATAAATGGCGGCCATATTTTTCCGAGTACTAATGTTCAAATCCGATTCTGGAATGTGTCTGATTCGAGAGTGATTGTCTTTGACGTTGTTTCATTTAACAGATTACGTGCGGCGAGGATACTGTGTATCCATATACTATGACGGACATGATCAACAGCTGCCAAGAGGATACTCTGTATCCAGGAATGTTGTCAACAATACTTTCAATCCCTTACTCTGTGACCATCATGGACTGTTTTTATTATATAATATACATTCGGGAGACTGATTCTCTATTATAATCAATACATAAACTGATCCCTGCATTTTATCCATAAATTATTTTACCAAAAGGGGGTTACATATGAGGAAAGTTATGAGAAAGTGTAACAGGTTATATGGGTTGTCAGATATAGTGAGTAAGAGAAGGATGAAAATACTGATGAGAGTCTAGTGGAATTAGAAAGAAGCATCAGAAAAAGAGAGAGGATGCAAGTTCTTGAAATAGAAGATGACTATTGACTTTAATTTTTAATTTCTTGGAGATTGTAGCTGTAGGAGAAGCAAGTAAACAGAAGGGAATTCCACAGGCGGGAGATGCGAGAAAAAGAAGCCGATGGGATATAATTTGCGTTTACATTTTATTGGTTTCACAGTAAATTCATATATAGTAGGCACCAGTGATCTAAGTTCATCGAAGCAGAAGCAGTGAAAAGATTTGCAGAAGAGACAGTTTGCACTGGTGAGAAAGTGACTGTATCACACCTGCCAAGTTGGGATCGATCACATTACAGATTCTCCGTTTGATTTTGTCAAGTTCCCCTAGGTGGATAGCAGGGTAAGCCAACAGATATGTCAGCAGT
This sequence comes from Ascarosepion bandense, assembly GCA_037127315.1. Taxonomy (NCBI): domain Eukaryota; kingdom Metazoa; phylum Mollusca; class Cephalopoda; order Sepiida; family Sepiidae; genus Ascarosepion; species Ascarosepion bandense. The sequence goes on from JBBBDQ010000932.1 coordinate 4,388,096, forward strand.
ATTTGATGCACGGACGGAGGTATATTTATATATGTGCAGGATGATCGTTACAGAAGGCCCTACACAGAGAAACCGACCTTCTTAGCAGAGGATTTAGCTATGGATTCTATATAGTCATTCCACTTGAGATCTGTTGTGAGAATTAACCAGAGAGAGCGGAGTTTTCTTTTCTTTTTCTTTTTAGGGAGACTAGCCTGATCATAAAAATGCCAGGGGTAGGAGCGTCTCTCTGTGATGGTTAATAGATAGAAGCATCGTTTTGGAAGCATTAAAAATGACAAGCCATTTCTTACCTCAGTCCACAGCGGATTCGAGATCCTTTTAGTCTTTTTTGCTGTCGTAGCTGCAATTCTTGCTGTTGCTTTTGCTGCGCTAACATTTGAAGCATAATTTATTTCAATTCGTCCATAGTCTTTGTATTTCACTGAATATTTCAATTCATACCTATTTTCTCTCTGTAATCCTCGTAAATTGTCAGAACTAGATCTTCGCGAAACCTCATAACGAGATGTTTGTCGCCAGTTTTATGAAGTTACATGTATATTTATTGTAGATTTTAATTTAGAATTGTCATTGGCCCATACAGAGCTGAAGTCTGCTTTTAATCCCGAGCTGTGAGATGAGAGATGGATTAATAAATTTATCAAGCGAGCCTTTAGCTGTAATTTCACCCAGCATATCTAACTGATCTATCTGCACTGATGAGCACAATACTACGACACAAAAAGAAGAATCAGGAACCTTTTTTTTTCGGATCATTGATTTTCGTCTAAAAGATTTGGTAACTTTACAAATTAGCATTCGAAGACTTGATTTTATATCTGTCTCCAACACCAACTTTGGTCTATCTAGCTAAGCTAATTCATTGTGTCTCATAACAGTGCAATTTTAAATTGGAGATTAATTACTTTAATAACTGCTATAGTAATTCATGTTCTTCTTATAACCGTTTGAGGTAAGCTGCATCCGGCAGCAAGGCCTCTGATTAGAATGTTGCTGTGGTTCCAGCTCCATCCTGACAGGTAGCACATGTAAGGGTCTCATCTATGACCAAATAGTTAACACCCAAACTGGTTAAAAATATAATGAAAGCATAAAAATACACTTTTATAGAAATATATACAAAAAATAGACTACATTTTTGGGAGAAAAATATTTCCAACAATAAATTTGTAAAGAAAATAAACATTTAACATAACACATTTTTAAGGAAAGAACTATTGCCGTACTACATTCTTGAAGGAAAAATTATTCCCAGCAATACAATTTTTACAAACTAGAAGGCATCTTCAGGTTTCTAAAATAAAAAAAAAACATTTCCCATCAAAACGTGACAAAATCAACTAAAAATCGCAATAACTGAACATTACAAGGTACCTTAAAACCCCACCGATTTGGTATTAAATAGCCCATTGATGTTGATATGTCATTAAACCAAACTCAAACAAACAAACGGTTGAATCCTACAGTCATTCTCTTCTTGCATAACATCGGCATTTTAAAAACCGCCATCAGTATTAATTTCTGGGATCGCTTTGCCGCATTATGGCATGCTTTTGAGCAACTTTCGTCTCTCTCGCAAGCGATAATTCTCTTTAAATCGCATCTAATTTTAGTCTCCTGGAAGAGGTTTCTTAACTATAAATGCATGCGTAATTGGTAGATCCCTGAAAGTATTTAATAATTACGAGCCTTTTCTGGTATTAGCGATCAATAGAGCCGCTTCCCAATGTTCGTTTCTTGGCCCGACTCTCTTTCTAAGTTACATCAATGATATTCCTAAAGGTATACTCCGATCATTTGTAAAATATCTATGCTGAAGATGCTACAGTATATGGATACATCATCAAAACATTGGAAGACCAAATATTGACAGTAGATGTCTCTTTATATTAGTTTTATCAGGTTTTGGAGAAATGGTTAATCACATTCAATGGCTAAACTTCTGGCATTCCAACATTGCGAATCGAACGCAGTTCTCTTGCAAATCATGATAAACGGACGTTAAGGGAGACACTTGGGTGACTATAAGAATCTGAATTTAACCCAGACCTAAAGTGGAAATTTTAGAAGCAATCCATCGCCAAATATGTTAGAGAATTGTCAGTTTCTTATATTATTTTATTAAGTATCTTCTACCCATCATTCAAGAACCAGATTAGACCAAAAGCAATGCGCTACTGCCATATATAGACAGGAACTACCCCGTCTCCACTTCTCAAAAGTCTAAAAAATTATCTGTGTTCATGTGGATAACAAATTATTTTCCGCCCTACAACTTCTTTTCTCAAATCAACTGAGAGCCCAATGTCAGTCTGCGACATCATTAGAATATATTACATATTATATATTAATAGTATCAATACCAAAATTCGAGACACAGAGATGCATGTAATAAGAATTCACAGGCTAACTTCCGCCTAATAGTGTGAGATCTTGGGGAGATGTTATCGGCTTGGAATGATAAATAGGTAGAACTGAGTTAAAATTCTAGTTAAATTCGTTTCATTCCCTTAAGTCAAATACATTTTTGAAAGATGTTAATCAATCTCCAGCTATGGGTTGAATATCAAGACAACTTGAGTTCTGTAGTCTTGGTTGGCAACCAGTCTATCTTAGAAAGAAATGGCACCCTACAGCACGAAAACATTCAGCCTAATGTGTTATGGATCAAAAGAGACATGATCACCCAAGCGTGTCTAACATATGGATCTCAATTGAATAAATGATGGTTTCTAGATACCATTTTTGTTACTTAGCAGTTAGATGGAGTAGAAGAGATGATGTAATACCTTCCTTAAACGCATTTTAACAGTAATGGAAAATAAAGAATTTAGCTTGATTTATAACTCAACTTTCGGATTTTTAATTTCGAGCTGTTATACATTAAACCTAACTGCAGATCGTTGCAATGAGTGCGGAAATGCAAGAAACTTATTTGATGAACCAAGCAGAATATGAAATTTCCCAAAGGTATTGCTGTAGTACTTACTGCAAAAGGCACATAAACTAGTATTAATAGTGAAAAGATATTCATTTTACTTTTAAAATGAGGCCTCGCAAAAACATTATTTCGCTTTAGTAGTATTTCTTGATTTCAAATTATTTCCTTATTCCAGTTGCATTGCATAAACTAATCGAATTTCTTATATAAAATTTTGTCAACGGCGTGTTAGAAATAGTGTTATTCTAAATTTCAAGATGCTACGAAATAAGTATAAGTCATGTCTGAAAATGTATGGTGAAATGTAGACCGTCCATCGGATACATACTTAGATCCCAAAACATTCGGAAATATCAAAGCTATCAGTGATAAAAATCATTTTTACTAAAAAACAACGATTGCAAATATTTTCAAGGGAGGAAACGCCAGCATTCGTAGACTGATTTTACAGAGTCCCAACGCAAGTACATTTACGAAATAACACAAAATGTATCTCTTAAAACTTTATGTGTCAGGAAACTAAAATGGATAGCTCATGTAAAGAGAGGAACTAATGTTGTAATCAAAATGCTGATTTTTCATAGATTTTTAAACAAAACCTTGAGAAAGAGATTTCCATCAATACTAGAAGGTGTGAACGTAGAAAACTGAAAAAGCAACGATTACATAAAAAAGTCTGATAAATATTCTATAAATTTCAACTGAGAGAAATTCTGTTTAGTTAATGAATGCTGAATATTTCCTGATAAAAATAATGGCTAATCTTTATATTATTAGGTTGTCCAAAAATTCGTAAACACTTGCAAAAAATTAAAATTTTATTCGCAAAAACAACAAAAATTATTGCTCAAAATAAAGACCATCATTTTCCAAGACTTTCTGCCATCAATCTGCAAGCTTTCGGATTTGGTCAAAGTACCATTCAGCCGGCTTAGAATCAAAGAATTCTTGACACGCTTCCTCGACTTCAATAAACGAATCGAATCGGCGGCCCTTCAGAAAGTGTTGCATTGAACGGAAAAGGCCGTAAACTGATGGAGCACAGTCAGGACTAGAGGCTGGATGTATGTCCAGCTCTTCAAACTTGTCTTTGATCTTCCTGGTGGTATGTGGTTGATCAGAGCCGGGTTCGTTTTCGTAGACCCGCTCAAGTTCCTGACAGTAAAGTTCTGCACTAATGGCACGACAATTCGGAACCAACTCAAAATGCACGATTCCTTCAAAGTTCTACCAAACGCACAACATTTTTTTCTTGCTGAATCGATCTTGTTTTGGAACCGACGGTGCCCCCTGCCCTTTCTGAATGCATCGCTTGTCTCGATTCTGCTAGACCAGATAGACCCATTTCGCAAGTGTTTATGAGCTTTTGGGACAACCTAATAATAGTTGCATTATAAATTTTTAACTGATATTGTAGTGAGTCAGTTAACTGCAGAACGTGATACACGCTTAGGCGATCATTTCTCGAAAGAAACAAGACTGACTAGGCAGAAGATTGCCATTACATTCTGCAGTATGCTGGCTGCCGACCAGGGCTAGAGAAGGCAGCCTGTCCTGTTATTTAACCAATAACTGGAGAGAAAAAACGGATTAATACTTTTCCCAAGGGTATCTGCGCGTAAGTGAATGCAAGGAATTCAACTGTAATTCGAACTCGGCTCCCCAATTTCTGGTTCCAAGCGATATTTAGTTTGTCTTAATTGCATTTTCCCTTTTTCTCTATGTGCAATAATATGAGTACTGATATTAGAGGCAACTACTATTAAACTTCTAATATTTTTTCATTGTATCTTAATTATATATTTTTCATTAACGTTAATAATATTTAATAGTCATATTTAACTAGACGATTCCTTTATTAAGCAGTATATTTATTTTCTTTTACCGAACTGAGCATTCGAGAAATCTTAATAAAATTAAATATACGCTGTCGTAGGGTATACGGCTGCACTAAATATAATGCTTAAAGTAATAGAATCTTCTTTTATGTACCATGTTCCCTCGAGACGTCGGCGATCATGGCCTTCCACATCCTCCTATTCTTAGTGGCTCTTAGCACGCTTTCTCTTGTTACCCCCACCCAAACTTCGCTCTGCTATCAACTTGTTCAAGCCCATAAATCAAGAATATAAATGGATAGAAACTAGCGTGGTCAGAATGTGGGGGAATGAATTTTTTCTTTTTTATAATCATTTCACCCCGATCAAGGCATTCCACTGCCACTATTGCGCAGGTGGTTACATAGGGGGAAATTGTGAGAAAGGATGGTTAGATATAGGAAATGTCAGAAGGAGGGTGATAGACAGGTAAGGATACATGAGAATGAGGGTTGGGTAGATGGTGAGAGTTTTGGGAGAATAGATGCAAGCTAGTGTGATAAGAGGTGTCATTAAACTCCTGGTGATTGTAGCTGTCGGGAAAGCAGACATATTGGAAGGGAATTCCACAGGCGGGAAGCGCGGGAAAAGAAGCTGTTGGAGTAGAAATTACGGTTAAATCTTATCTGTTTCACTGTAGAAGGGTGAGACCTAGTTGCTGATCTAGTATCTCGTGTATATTCGTACCTAGGCGGCACCAATGATCTAAGTTCATCGGGGCAGAAGCCGTGAAAGTATTTATAGAAGAGGCACAGGGAAGCCACGTCACGCCGGTGAGAGAGTGGTTGCAGACGGTCTGCTAAGTCAGTATCAATTTATATACCCTTTATAATATAGAACTGACCTCCTGTTTGTTTCTAAGGAAAATTTCCTCTTTGTTAATATTTTACTTAACATTTGAAATGCATCATTCGGTATTTCGAAGAAAATAACCTTCTTTTTCTTCTTCTTCTTCTTCTTCTTCTTCGTCTTCTTCTTCCATGTGCCGATTCCTTTCAAGACGTAGGCGATCATAGATCTCCACATATCCCTACCCATGGTGGCTTTTATCACGCCTTCTCCTGTTACTTTACCCAAACCTCGTCTCGCCATCCATTTGCTCAAACCGAAATGTCCCTCCATTAGAAATGACCCTTGGTGTATTTCATGCAAGAAATATATCTTGAAGTGTTTTCATATTTAACTGATTTTTAAGAGAATTTATTTCATTCTCATTTGAAGTTATCTTCATTCGTCTTTTTTATAATAATTGAATTAATTGAATTCGAGTTTTACAGCTTATCAACATTTTTCAGGTTATTTAAAGCCAGAAATATTTTTGATTGTAAGATTTTTATAGTAATTATGATTTAGTGATATAAAAGTAATAAATCCTTACTTCTTCTATGTGCCTTGTCCCTTCAGGACGTAGGCGATCATGGCCTTCCACATTTCCCTCTCCGTGGTGGCACTGAGCACGCCTCCTCCTGTTACACCATGCAATCCTCGTCCCGTCATCCACCTGATTAGGTCCTTCAAATATGTTATCCGTTGCTTTCCCGTGTTTCTTTTCCCCTCTATCTGGAAGTATCAGATTCTCCAAGCCCTCTTTCATTAAATCCCTAGTTTCGGAGTATATAAAGATTCATATCTTTCCCAATGATTTTTGCGCATAAGGAAACATAACGAAATCGACTGGAATTGAAAATCGGCTCTCAGATTAATAATTCTAAGACATTTTCTATTAAATAATCCATAAATCGACGCTTACAATACTTATTATTTCCAAACGATCAGCTATACCTGATCTGACCAGGTTCGAAGTTGCTTAATTTTACTGATAGTACCGAAATTGTTGTTTTCATTTGATGTATACATAAGCCCAATTTCTTATATAAGGTAATAATAATTTTTGTCCTGTAATTTTTTATTTCATTTTTTTTGTTTTGTTTTTATAATCGTGTCACCCCAAGCAAGTCATTTTACTGCCACTGTTGTGCAGGGCGTTACATAGGAGGAATGTCGAGTAGTGAAAGGTTGCAGGGGTTGTCAGGAAGAGAGTAGGAGAGCGAAGAAAGTACTGATAACAGTGGTGTGGATGTAGAAAATCATGAGAGACAGGATGTAAGTTAGTGAGACAGGAGATGACTATTGACTTTACATTATAAATTCTTGGAGATTGTAACTGTCAAGGAAGCTAGTATGCGGAAGAGAATTCCACAGGCGGGATGTCCGAAAAAGAAGCTGATTTGCGTTTCCAGTTTATTGGTTTCACAGTAAAACGATGGGACCTGTTTCATAACATTGTGGCTCGAGGAAATTCGTATATATGGGGTACCAGTGAGCTTTGCTTTTTTATTACTTTCAATATATTAAAACGCTCGAGTGACTTAGAATAACAATTTTAGTCAAGTTTTAGTCTAAAGTTTAATTGAAAGTGAAAGAGAATATGTGTGACAGTGAGTCTGTATGTATATATGTATATATGTATTATATGTATGATTGAAGAAGTACTTTTCAGCACCCACCTCGTAGGTGGTGTGACAGTGAAACAGACATGATGTGTATGCCTTTCTCCATACATATCAACTGGTTTAATCTCGAAGTCCGTCTGATTCTTAACGGCCATCCTTTCCAGTCCCAGTCAGATGTTTCAAAGACTTTTCTTTTACTTCTGATTGAAACTGCACAGAAAGGTCACCATGCGAGGCCACATCACACAACTTACGCAGGCGTGAAGCCGTGACATTAGTTGATCCGGACTGGCTGCAAGGGAGAAGCATGCAGGTTAAAGATCGTCGTGAATGTACAATGTTTCACCCCTTCACACCCTGTGAGTAGATAGAACCAACGAATTATGACAACAGCATAAAAGTCACTACATTTATCAGAGTCGTAAAACATTTGGACTGGTTAAAGTTATGCTTTTCTTTAAGCGTGTGTTAGGTTGAGAATGTTTATGCTACTTTTGCAAGCATGCCTTCTTTTATCTATAATTTTCGTTGTAAATTCCTGTTGAAGAATAAACATATTTTGTATGTCCTACGAGATAAGCGTGTAAAATGTATCGCACTTTGTAATACCGCCAAGCAAGCCGAAGTTTCTTTCATTTTCTGTCAGTTCAAATCATAGGTAACATTTGTTTTGAGAATTCAAAAGTAATAACGAATTTATTTGGTTTTATTTTCTGTTAGTTCAAATCATACGTAACATTTGTTTTGAGAATTCAATAATAATACCGAATTTATTAGGCTTTCATTTTCTGTTAGTTCAAGTCATAGGTAACTTTTGTTTTGAGAATCCAATAGTAATAACGAATTTATTAGGCTTTTATTTTCTGTTAGTTCAAATCATAGGTAACATTTGTTTTGAGAATTCAATAGTAATAACGAATTTATTAGGCTTTTATTTTCTGTTAGTTCAAGTGAAAGGTAACTTTTGTTTTAAAAATCCAATAGTAATAACAAATATATTAATTTTCATTTTCTTTTAGTTCAAGACATGGGTAACATTTGTTTTGAGAATCCTATAGTAATAACGAATTTAGTCTTTCATGTTCTGATAGTTCAAGTCATAGGTAACTATTGTTTTGGTAATCAAATTTTAATAACGAATATATTATCGTTTCATTTTCTGTTAGTTCAAGCCGTAGCTAACATTTATTTTGAGAATGCAATAGTACTAACGAATTTATAAGCTTTCATTTTCTGTTAATTCATATTATAGGTAACATTTGTTTTGAGAATCCAATAATAATATCGAATTTATTAGCCTTTCATTGTCCGTTAGATCAAGTCATAGGTAACTTTTTTTTAGTGAATCCAATAGTAATGACGAATTTATTAGCCTTTCATTTTCTCTTAGTTCAAGTCATAGGTAACTTTTGTTTTGACAAATCTGATTTAGTAACGAATTATTACCATAACTAATTGTTTCTTCAATATATCATAACAACGCAAAAGCAATGGAGTGACAATGATTGACAACTGCTGTAAAGAGTTGAGCTTCATGGAAAAGAGGTTTTGCATGTCGTGGAATCATTTGTCTATTATTTTTTTAGATTTCTTAAAACGCAGTAAAAATAAGTCATATCTCCATAATTGAAATGAAAGCAGAAATGCGACCTACCCGCAATCCATCGGAAAAATATTCAGAATGTGGAATTGATAAATGAAAAACAGTTAAGATATTTCGAGGTATGGATAATTTATAACAAGTCAAGTAAAATAAATCGAACATAAAATAGACACGAACAGGCTACGAAGACTCTAATGATGTTTTAAATTGTCTCGTCGGAAAAGAAATATTTCTTAAGTTTCAGTTGGAAAAAGAAAGAATAAAGGAAAGAAAGAAAAGAAAAGAAAAGAAAGAAAGAAAGAAAGAAAGAAAGAAAGAAAGAAAGGTAGACAGTGGATGCGATAACGTTCTTGTGTTTTAATGTCTGTTTTAAGGAAGTAGAAAATTAGTCCATTTAAATCTTATGTGTACATCCTTCACTCAGTAAAGTGTTATACGGGAAACATGCTTGGGAGTTCATGTCACTTTCAAGACATGATTGACCGGGCAGAAATTCTTTCCGCAGTAGACAAAGGCTATAGAACCGAATCTGCCCTGCTATTTAACTCATAACGGGAGGGAGAAGGAATTCAACTGTAATTGGATCCTTACTTTATATTCATGCTTATGATTGTCATTGCAATCTTTGCTGAAATATTTTAAGTTCAAATATTTTGGGATGCAAAATAAAAATTCCAATGAGAATTGCTATTAGTTTTTTGTAAATTATTATGATACGACAAAAATAACAAACAGAAAAATTGTGATATTTTCATAGGTATTGCTAAGACTGTAGAAAAAAGCGAGTAGATATAATGATTATCAACAGAAATTGGAATCGATGGTCCGTTGTTCTACAGAAGGATGCTGAGAATACCGTGGATCGAGCATATGTGCCATGATAGAGTTTTAGAAAGGATCAAAACGAAAAGAAAATTAATACTGAACATCAGGAAGAGACAGCTTGAGTTCTTGGAACATGTAATGAGGATGAAAGACCTAGAGAATTTGATACTCACCGGTCAGATAGAGGGAAAGATAGACAATAGAAAGCAGGAAATAACATATTTGAATGGCCTGAGTAGGTGGATGGCAGAGCGGGGTTTGTTTGAGGTAACAGGAGAAAGTGTGCTAAGAGACACTAGGGATAGGGAGTCGTGGAAGGCCATGATCGCCTACGTCCTGAAAGGTCATTGCTCATAGAAGAAGATCTGAATTCAAATTCTAAACTAGTCTGTAGTGTTCACTGACACATCGTACCCATGGGAATAGCGTTAATCCAACTCATTTTTATTCTCTAATTTTCTTTTAATTGCATGTATACTTATGTCTTCAGCTCTTCATGGTAGTTAGTTTAAAATATTGAAATCAAACTTCTAGAGAAAACAACGCCAAACGATTTAGATTATGTCTAAAAGAAATTCACACGTATTATTATTGTACAGATCCATGGTTACCAACATCCTTGTTGGATATGAAATTTGCGAAAAATATTGACATAATCGCAAATATGGATTGATTTATTTCGTTTTTGTTGTTTTCTTTTATTTTCTAATGTCTCTTCAATCATTTTTATGTTTTTAAAATTCCTATTAAAAATAACTTCTACCGAGGGACGTTTCTGAATATATACCGAATTCAATCGTAATAAAATTGTGAAGTATACATTAAAATATTTTCGAAATATTTTATGAGAGAAATTCATAAAGAATCTAGCTACACACAAACACACACACACACACATTTTTTTAAATTGTTTCACTCCAAGCAAGACGGTAACGCCACTGATGCGCAGTGGGGTACATAAGAGAAAAAGATTAAATTGGAGGAGAGTACAGTTACAGTGGTGTCAGAGAAAGGAGCGAGGGAAGGATGGGAATTCAGGTGTGATTACAGTTGCAAAGGTAGAGAGAAAGAAACATATATACAGGGTGATGTAGAAAGAACTGGAGTCAAGTGGTTAAAAAAAGGGTATTGGCATTGCATTTTAATTCCTGGACGTTGAAGCCGCCAGGAAAGCAAGAATATGGAAGTGAGTTCCACAGTTCCAAGTGAGAGAAAACAAGCTGCTGGAGTAGAATTTTCGGCTGCATTTGGTTGGTCTAACTGTGAATGGGTGGGACCCAGTTGCCAGTTTGGTTGCACGAGTAACTTCAAGTGGCAAGGACACCAGTTACTTAAGTTCGTCGGAGCAGAAGTCATGAAAATAGTTATAGAACAGACAGAGAGAGGCCACATCTCGTCGGTGAGAAAGTGGCTGAAGTCGAGCCGCTAAAACAGTCTCTATCACATTACTGATTCTCCTTTTGAGCATGTCGAGAACACCAAGATGAACAGCGGGGGTGCCTGACCATATATGTCAGCAGTATTTTGTATATATATATATATATATATATATATATATATATATGGTATAAAGAGATAGAGATCGAGGTTTAGAGACAGTCAAGGTGTAAATGTGGAAGTGGGATAAAAGAGACAAAAAATAGATAGACTGAAAACAAGATACTTAAAAAGAAAATGCCGCAACGTTCGGTTAAAAGGCTTATTCGGTTTAATCATATAAAGTGAGAAACTTTAGCACAAAAGGAAAGCAGCTTTAAGTCTAGTTCTTTTTTCCGTATAAAAGATGTGCTATAAATAAATGTATGCACTTAAAGAAATCGAAAAATTATTTCAACTGTTATCCCTTTTTATCGTATTGATGGGGGGTTTGTAGCGAATGCTTGGTTGATTGGCCTTGTGCCAATCACGTCCAAAGTTCTCACAATTTAAATACCAGAATGTTGAAGGTTGGTCGTTGAAATGTGAAAGGATAAAATAATTCGTGAGTACATTAAAGTAAAAATTTATTTACAGAATGACAAAAGTGTAAGAAGAAAAATGTAAGTGACTTTTTGTTATTTGAACGCTATAATATATTTGCGAAAAGAAAAACGTTCATTGAGGAAATGCATGCAATTTTGTAGTCTAAATTGTTTGTAGTAGTAATGTAGGTATTTGAAATGTCCGAAGAATTGTTGTGTAGTAGCAGAATGCAATGGGTTTGTTCCTTCCTCTTTTTTAGTAGTTCACGACAGGTTGAGAGGAAGAGAATACAAAAGAATTAAAGGAGTAGTACTTAACACGTGCATTTGGTTGATGTTGTTGTCCTCCTTAGCGGCCTGGTGTGAAAATGAAGAAAAATGACGTTGAAAGAAAAGGTCGAATGAAACTGGGCGCAGCCTACATCCGGGTTGGTGTGGAGTGAAAAAGAAGAAAAGAAAATTGGCAGTGAGAGCGAGTCAGCTTGAAGTTTCTTCTTTATATGGTGATATGCTGTCAGCTACTGCTTCCATCCGACTTACTGACCGTGACCCGCCAGAGGCCATCCTTAATTATTGAATTCTGGTCACGTGAGAGGCTCGCGGAATGATGTTTTTTTTGGCTGTGAAAAAACCCGTTTTTCTAATGTATTTTGAATTTCTCGATTTGTCAGCCAATCACGATCAAGAGTATTGCTTTTTACACTGACTTCTGAAAAAGAAAATCATTTAGCTGTTTGAATCTTCTTTTGTGGGTGTGCTTCTTTTGTGTTTTTCTCAAATGATTTAAATCGTTTGAATTTTAGTTATGTGCAATTTATTTTGTGTTTTTTTTGTTGATGAATTTATATAGAATGTGTATCCTATAGTTCCTCCCATTTATTTTATTCTTTTAAAATCAACCTCTTTAATATATCATTATTTTTCTAATGGATATAAATAATAATACATAAAGAACGACACTTAATTGGTGATAATATCACACGTCGGTAAATAATATCGCCTCATAGTCACCACTACAAGAAGAGAGCTGTAGAAGAAATATTTATTCCCACATTTGAATTTCCCCCGTTAGGAACATTATTATATATGTGATATAATAAAACCTTACTTCACGAACTAGACCAAATCGAATGGCCAAAAGCAAAAAATATTGATCAACATGCCCTGCTCTCATCTGGCATAAACACAATTATATGTTTATGGATCAAAAGAGAGAGTGCCTGGATTCCAAACTGTTACTTAGTCACAGTCACTTCATGAATGCATTCGTACAATAGGACGCCATCTACAGGACGTTTATTTGTAAAATGAAAATTCCATCATTATTTAAATAGATGTAAAGATTTCAATTACTTTGCATAAAATATTTTTATTGGTTTTATAAAATTATGTATATATATATATATATATATATATATATATATATATATATATATTAATCATTTCACCCCGAGCAAGGCGGAAAGGCCACTGATGTGCAGGGAGTTACATAAATGTAAAAAGATTAATTAGAAAAGAGTGTGGAGTACAAACTAGTTAGCAAGGAACAATAGAAAGCTGAGAAAGCAGGTGCGATGACAGCGACATAGGTGGAGAGAAAGGGATGGTTATATGGGGATGGGGAGAGAGCCAGAGTCCAGTGGTTAGTAGATGAGTATTGACTTTGCATTTAAATTTCTGGAGGTTGTAGCCGTCAGGAAAGCAAGAATACGGGAGTGAGTCCCACAGGTGGGAAGTGCGAGAGAGGAAGCTGCAGGAGTAGAATTGTCGTCTGCATTTGGCTAACCTGCTGTGAATGGGTGGGACCCAGTTGCCAGTCTGGTTGCACGAGTAAACACCTGTTGAGGAGGCATCAGTGACTTAAGCTCATCCGAGCAGAAGCCATGAAAGTATTTATAGAAGAGACAAAGGGAGGCCACATTTCGACGATAGGGAAGTGGCTGCAGTCGAGTCGCCAGATCAGTACCTATCACATTATAGACTCTCCTTTGGAGCTTGTCAAGAACACTGAGGAGAACGGCAGGGGCACCTGACCATAAATGGCAGCAGTACTCCATGCACGGACGGATGGTTGACTTGTATATATGCAGGATGGATTAGAGAGAGAGAGAGAGATTATTAGGAAAATGTGCGTCATTCGCCACGATCTGGTGCGTCTTAAAACGCTCGACGATGAATTTAACTTCGATTAGACTGCGGAATTATTCGAGGTCTTAACAAAATTTATCGTGAATAATCAGGGCGGTAAAAAATACATATATGACTTTCCCTTCGTTAAATATTTCTTCATTCCCTTTGCACACTGCTTATTATATAAGCATGTTTTGCAATCTCTAAGCGTGAGGGGTTGCAAGGTGTAACAGGAGAAACATACTAAGAGACACCAGGAATAGGGAAACGTGGAGAACCATGATCGCCTACATCCTGAAAGGAAAGGGCACATAGAAGAAGTTAAAATATCTCATCTAAAAAGAGACATAACAACTGCATTTGAAAAATATTAAATTATAACAGGTATCTTGAGAGAGTACTGGTAAATTAGAAATAATAATAACTGATTCGAAAATTATAATTTCCTTTTTTTTTCAATCGTGTCGCCCCAAGTTGTGCAGGCGGTTACATAGGAGGAATGTTATGAAGAGTGAGTGGTTGCAGGGGGTGACAAGTAGAGAGTAGGACAGGAAAGAGATTACTGATGAGAGTGGAATGGAGGAGGCTGAATATTATGAGGAGTGAGAGGTTGCAGGGGGTGACAAGTAGAGAGTAGGACTGGAAAGAGATTACTGATGAGAGTGGAGTGGAGGAGGAGGAATGTTATGAGGAGTGAGAGGCTGCAGGAGGTGTCAGAGAGAGAGTAGAAGAGAGAAGAGAGTACTGATGAGAGTGGGGTGGATGCAGAAAACCATGAAAATGTGAATGCAATTTACTGCGACAGGTGATAACTATTGATTTACCTTTAAATTCTTGGTAACTGTCAGGAAAGCAAGTATGCAGAAGAGAATTCCACGGGTGGGAAGTTTGAGAAAAGAAGCTGCTAGAGTAGAATTTGCGTTTACAGTTTATTGGTTTCACAGTAAAAGTTTGAGACCTAGTTGCTAATCTTGTGGCTCGAGAAAATTCGTATATAGGGGGAACCAGTGAGCTAAGTACATCGGAGCAGAAACCGTGAATGTATTTGTAGAAGAGACACAGGAAAGCCACACTGCGTCGGTGAGAAAGCGATTGTATCCTAGCTGCCAAGTCTGGATCGATCACATTACATATTCTCCTTTGGATTCGGTCGAGGATACCTAAGTGGAAATCGGATAGCAGGAGCACCGGAGCGGATATGGCAGCAATACTCAATGCACGGGCGGATGGTAGACTTGCATATGTGCAGGATTGTTTGAGACGGAAAAAACTTCCTGGCCCTGGACAAAGAACAGACTTTCTTAGCAGAGGATTTAGCTATGGATTCTATATATTTATTCCACTTGAGCTCTGGTGTGACAGTTAACCCGAGGAGGCGCAGAATTCCGCTTTCAAGGAGAGAAGTCTGATCCATGTTAATGGGCGGGAGGAATAATTGTCTCTGGTGGTTATTAGATAGCAGCTTCGTTTTGCCTTAAAATCAGATCATTTCCTTTTAAATTTTTTCTTCTTGAAATATTTTCCGAGCCTGTCATAAACGTTTCAAGTAAATATACTGATAAATGATAATTGTTCTGGTTTTTATGAATAAGTCTTTTGAATTTTTTCCCCAGCAGATTTTCATTTGTCAGCATCTGAATAAAATTTCTGTCGTTTTAAATAAATTTAAATATATTTGGAATAAATACCCTAGTTTACAATTTGAATAAATGTATTTTTTTAAATGAAATAACGCTGCAATACATTAATATACGATTAATAACGATGACACATTAAAGGAAAATTAGCTCCATTTTTCTACTCTGTTTAGCACTTTTATATTCATCTTCCCCACTTTTTATTTTTCTTTGCATTTCTTTCATAGGAATGAATTTAATATCATTTGTGCTACAATCTTTAGGTTGATAAACGAACTTTATATTTTGTCTCCAACGGTCTGTAAGTTGACAAAATATATTTTCCTTGTATCAAGAAATACCAGCATGTGAAATAGGGACAGGAAAAGAAAGAAAATCATTACATTTATCGGAAACTAGCAGTATGGCCCGGCGTTGCACGGGTGTAATGAAAGCTTTAAAACTAATTCATGGTCCTAGAGCTCAGACTTTTTGGACGTTGGCATCAAAGATTAAAAAAATCGTTGTTTCTAGTTAAAACGAAGTCGTAGACTGAAAGAAAAATGAATGGATGTAAGCCAATGTTTGATTTCCTGGTATCGATATCAAATGTTCTTTCGTTGTAAACTGAATTTTGAGTAAATGGTATCATGTCTGAAACTCAGAACTACAATTATACCTACTTAAAGCCAAACCCGACGCAAAAACTAAAATAAAAGGGCTGAAAAAAATACAGACACACAGGCAGATAAACAGAAACACACACAAACATCTTGCCTTATATATATATATATATATATATATATATATATATATATTATCGATTTTCTGCACTATTGTAAGAACAGCAACCTTGAAACTTCTGAATATCGCTTTGTATGTCTTTGTCTATGAGTGTATCAGATTTTATTAAAATCGGACCACTCCTTCTATAAACCTATTTTTTCGATTATCGATTTTCTATATTTATCGGGGGTACCTCGATACAAAACCTAGCTAAGAACACTCTCAGGCGCTTATAGTACAACTGTGTAAATTTTCAAGAAAATCGGTTCAGTCGTTTCGGTGTCTATAATTAACCGACACACACGCACACACATACACACACAGAGAGACAAAGTTCCATTTATAAATAAGTTTAGATTTAAAAATATATGGATTACATAAAAGAAAAAAAGAATAGAATACTTTCCGTTTTGTCATCGTATTACATTTATAGGCAGTATTTTGTTAAAGATTTTATCACATTTTTATGAAAGGTCACATTTTGTTCATCATGATAATCTCCAAGAGACTTCTTAAAGTTGTCGGTGACTTAATGATGTTGCTGTAAAGATTCATAAAGAGGAAATGACAAATAGATATAAGGATTGTTAGAAGAGTTTAAGATCTTTGTTATTAGGCAAGTATCGTGGATATCGGCTCGGAAGGAGAAATCGGGGAGCTGAGTTCGAATCCCAGTTGAATTCCTTGCATTCGCTTACGCGCAAATGCACTTGGGAAAGGTATAAATCCGTCTCTTTCATACAGCTATGGGTAAAATAACAGAACATATTGGGTTCTATAGCTTTGTCTCGTAACCAATCTACCGCAGAAAGTAATGGCAACTTACTGCGGGATAATCTTCTGTCCAGTCAGTCATGTCTCTTTTGGGACATGATCGCCCAAACATGTATCACGTATGGCACTTAACTGACTGACTGATCCTCTCGGGTGTCTGTTCCACCGTTCTGGAGAAGAATCTGTCTGGATGTAAATTAATTCCATCTAAATAGAAGCTGGTAACATTAATTTTATATGAGTTCAAACGGATTGTTATCTTGAAATTTCTAATTTCGTTCTTACAAATAAACGTTATATTTTTTATTTGTTCTTATTTACGTTCAGAATATGATCTTAATGACTTAAATGGCAATAATCGATTTTTGCAGCGCCAAGCAAACAAGAAATCTTTATGTAATTATGTTCAGTCTTCTTTTTTCATGTGTCATGTATCTTCAAGTTATAGGCGATCATGGTTCTCCCCAACTTTTCTTTTGTGCCTCTTACTATGTTAGTCTATTTTGTTTTTGCTATCCCTCCGAATCCCTCTTCTACTATCTGTTTTGTATTCTAACCGAAAACTGCAATACGAATATTTCAAAGTTTTTGTGTGTCAATCTTATGAACTTCTAAGGCTTCGGAAAGAGTTGGATGAATATTCTGTGAACACCATAGTGATAACTAGTAATAGTGATTTTAAGCTTCCAAGCTAAGTTATTCAGCGCTTTTCTCTTTTCATCTTGTTTTTGCTATATCCTATGAGCTTCATATTTTCTAAGCAGTCTAATTATTAGCGTACTCCAAATGTTAATTCTCACTTTCTTATTTTAATTATAAGAATATATTTTTGTTTCGATTTTGTGTAAAACTTTGTCGTTCAGTTCACGTTATTCTGAGCATTCATTCATAAAAAGACATTTTCTGTTGTCTAAAGTATCTCTTTAATCTGGAGACTATAACTAGTATTCACCTGCCATAGTGGTTTTGTTTTGTTTAATTTGTTTTAAATCATATCTACCTCAATCACTAGTAATTATTTTTAAATATATATATGACTGCGAAAATATAGTCATCCTGGATTAAATGCAATCGGAGTCTAACCGTGCTGATGATCTGTGATGCAGCAAAACAGATCTGTCTGCAGATTACCCTGACTGAGCAATCTGGAGGAATGGTAAACTTTGAAAAGCAGTAGCCACTCTGGTACGTACGTATCGCTCATTCAGTAATGAATTAGAGCACTCTGGCTATTGTGCGTGTATAATGATAATATACACGCTAAAAAGTATTCCTTCTTCTGCAGAGCGCCCATTATCCAGAGGTAGAGTCGCCGACTGACGCCAATTCAGTGGAGTTACAATCATGGGTTAAAAACAATCGTACTGATGAGCTGTGATACAGATGTATATAGTTTAGAAAAATTATTGATATACTACAATTTTAATGGGTAATACATAATTCATCGTACAATGATGAACTGGCGGCTCGTCAGTCACAAGATGTATTAAAATTTTGATTTACAATTTATCTTTTTACCGTAAATATATATCATTATATTTGAAACTAAATTTCAATGTTTAATTTTCCACGTCATGTTTTTCTAAGAAAGCAGACGAGTCTCTATAGACGCTATGTCGATACATGATGTTAACATTTCTTTCTCTGTATACTGTTCGTTTTCGTTTTATTTATATTTATTTTCTTTTTTCTCTTCTTTCCATTTATTTATCGTCTACATTTTCTTTATTCTTTCTTTTTTCTATCATTGGTGTCCATTTTAAATGTAGGAGGAATCTTTTGTAAATTACCGTTACAAATCTCTATTCTAAATATGGACATTTGTGCGTCTGTGTAAAATATTTTCTTGGGGGAATATTTTGAAGATCAACTGTTGTACCACTTGGGTCTGACGAGAAACCAGGTCATCATTGTGCGGTGAAATATGTATTATTATCCATAGAAATTGTAGTAAATCAAAAAATCTTTCTAAATTATATTATTGTTAAACTAAATCAATGAATTTACCATTGAGTTATTTTGAGTTCGTCTTTATCGGAATTTAACTGGATAATATACCAAGTGTCCTACGTTATACACTCCTGATAAAAAAATTAAGACCACTTAAAAATCATTAAAAAGAAATTTTTTTGTCACATATAGATTTTAAACTCCTACCACTTAAGGTTACCAATACTACAATCTAAAAGGTTATGGAAACAAAAAGCTACATTCCAAACATTGTATTTAGAAATTTACATTTTTATAAAATGAGGTGATTTACGCATGATCAAAATTATAAGACCTGGGGTAAAATATTTTAGAAATATGGTAATTCCAATGTTTTTAGTTCAGTTAGAGATTAGCAATCATTGCGTAAATGTGTTACCATGCGTAAAGCAAGCAAACTTACCAAATTTCAGCGTTCTAGAATTCTAGAATTCCATGAGCAAGGTTTGTCACAGCGGGCGATAGCAGCTAAGGTAAATCGCAGTAAAACTGTGATTTGCAATTTTCTAAAGAACAGTGAGAATTATGGAAAAGCAAAATCCTCTGGTAGGCCCCAAAAAAACTCTCCTGCATTGAGTAAGAGAATAAGACGGGTTGTTATGAAAGAGGTGGATTTCTTCTAGTCAAATTAAGGCAGTCACAGATGCTGATTGCAGTCCGGTATCCATCAGACGACACTTACGACAAAAAGCATGGTAAATAAAAAGCGTAAACAAATTCTTCGGCTGCTTCCACGTCACAATGTGGACCGCTTAATGTTTGGTTGTGAATACCAAACATGGAACGTTGAGAAGTGGAAGAAAGTCCTGTTTTTTTTATTAAAAAAAATCAATCTAGATGGCCAGGATGGCTTCCAACGATATTGATATAACATAAACATGCCTCTTGAAATTTTCTCCACACGTCATAGTGGTGGAGGGTCCCTAATGGTATGGCGTGCCTTTTCTTACAGAGGGACGATAGAGCTCCAGGTGGTGCAGGGTTGTCAAACAGCGGCTGGTTATGTTAGCATGCTACAAAAAGCATCATTGATGATGGAAGGTCATCGTCTGTGCGTGGATGGATGGTTATTCCAACAGGACAATGCTGCAATCTACGCTGCAAGACTGACGTTGACCTTTCTACATGAGAATAGGATCCATCTCTTGGGACATTCTGCATGCTCACCAGACTTGAACCCAATTGAAAATGTTTGAGAATGGATGACAAGAGATGTTTATCGAAATGGTAAACAATATTCAACAAAAAATGAACTTCGTGAAGCCATCTTCAGAAGCTGGAGCAACATCCTCCGCACCTTAATGGAAACGCTTATTTCTAGCATGCCCGACAGAATGTTTGAAGTCATCAAATGCAGTGGAGGTAGAACTCATTAATAAATTTGGTTTTTGAATGTTTTCATACACTTTTCGTACAATTTCGTAGAATTTTTGTCTCTGGTCTAATAATTTTGATCGCCTCATTTTATAAAAATGTATATTTCTAAATAAAATATTTGGAATATAGCTTTTTGTTTCCATAGTATTGGTAACCTTAAGTGGGAGGAGTTTAAAATCTATCGGTAAAAAAATATTTCTTTTGAAAGATTTTTAAGTGGTCTTAAAATTTTGATCAGGAGTATATATATATATATATATATATATATATATATATATATATATATATACAGGAGGTCCGATATTACATTCGTGCAGCGTTACAATTTTTGTACTCTACTTTGTCGTGACGTACATCGTAGGCCGTAAGACAATGACCATCCAGACAATACTGCTTAGGTGTGATAAAATTCTAATGCAATCAGGGATGACGCAATATTTTAAAAGCCAAGCAAATTTCATGATACACCCCAATAATAGATTCATATTACGGCACACCAACTGACCTAATCTGAGAAAACAAGAGAAATTGATTACACCCTGTAACACCCATGGGTCTAGAACTAACTCTATGTTTAAAGAAGAGTAGCTAAAGCTGTTGTTTCAAATAATTAGTTCAAGAATATATCTATTAAAATGTTATTTCAATGTTATTTATTTTTGTGTCATGCAGACGTCAATATTTCCATCTCACCCTTTACGTTATAAAATAAATTATATTTCTACTTTCCCACGCACCGTCTGCGTGTCATTTTGCATGCGTCTTTGTATATTGAACAGGTGTAGAGGCTCATCCCTTGTTCCCTGTTTAGGATGTGGTTTCCGGCTTTCTCTTTTCCCATCTTTTCACTCTTTTCTTTCATTTTTTTCCTCAATTGGAGTAGATAGACTAAACTATCGCCCGGATCACACTCTACACACGTCTGTTGAACAGGTGTATTGGCTCATCCCTTGTTGCCTGTTTAGGATGTGGTTCCCGGCTTTCTCTTTTCCAATCTTTTCATTCTTACGTAGCCCCCTGGGCTTCAGTGGCATTACTGCCTTGCTTGGGGTGATACGATTAAAATATATATATATATATGTCTTTGTTTTGGCTATACAATTTAATGTTCACACCATATTATACGCCAACGCATGCACATACAATGTGACTGTGTTTGAAATAAGACCCGAGAATATGACATTCCTATCTCACTTATTCTTCTTCTCTATGGAGTGAGCAATAAAATTATAAAACTTATGTTTTAGTTTGAGTTTGAATTTTATTTAATCACATATCAAATGCTGTTGGTTTTTTAATGCAAAAAAGGTGGGGGTTTAATGTAGATATTTTTTTATATATTATGCGGATGTGCGTTGTGGTGCAGTGGATATCGGCTCGGAACGAAAAATCAGAGAGTCGATTTCGAATTCCAGTGGAATTCATTGCATTCACTTACGCACAAATACCCTTAGGAAAGGTATTAATCCGTCTCCTCCTTCCAATTATGGGTTAAATAACAGGACTGATTGAAATATATAGCCTTGGCTGGCAACCAGTCTACCGCATAAAGCAATGGCAACCTAGTGCGAGATAATCTTCTGCACAGTCCGTGATGTCTCTTTCGAGACATGATCGCCCAAGCGTGTTTCACGTATGGCACTTAACTGACTATAGTGAAAAGATTGTTTTAGTCAGATTTTACTGAAAAGTTTCGTTTTTATTTAAAAAAAAAAAACGAAAAATGTCTTCCAGTTTTGTAATCAAAATTTTTTGGTTAGAATATTTTTTCCCCAAAAAAATGTGTTATATTAAATCTTTTTCTTCAAAAAGTATTGTTGGTAATATTATTGCTTCAAAATATATATTTTACTATAAAAGTCTATTTTCTGTAAATTTTCTATAAAAGTATATTTTTATACTTTCATAGTGTTTTGGGGATTAACTATTTTCCCACAGATGGGACCCTAACAAGTACTAACACTTCTGGGAACAACAGCAATTAAGAGGTGGTTCCATGCTCCTCACAACTTCCTAATCAGCGGCCTTGCTGCCGTAGCAGTTTACCGTCATGCCCAGGACCTTCCAAAACTTGAGATAAGCACTAATAAATGGCTGTGTCTCGTGAATTTAACTTCCAATCATCGATTAATTGAGGCAAGCAATTATTTGTAAATCTTAAAGCCTCCACAACGAATCTGCTATAATTTGTTGAAGATAGAGAACATTTTCTAACTGTTATTAGCATGGCTGATACTCAGCAGAAAAAAGAAAACCTTTGTACTTTCTTGAACTCACGGTTTCCACTGACATGGTGTAGTGTGTTAAAATGACCATTCATATTTTAAACTTTAATAATCATACATTTATAAAATTTTATCAAACTTTTCCTAATTTTTTCGATAATAAATAGAATATTTTAAAGTTTTCTTTTACTGTGTACAAATATTTTACATATATCAGTGAATTAAGTTATAGAAACGCACACAGTATGAATGAAATCGAAATGGACGCCTGTGTTTGATGGCGACTTTTCTTTTCTGTCTACTAAGGAATCATGATCAACCAGAAAATGATAACGGAAGAGACTCATTTGAAAACATAGAAACATGCTTTTAAATTTTTTTTTCTAATCTCCGTAAAATACAACCACAAGTCATTTTTCCTGTTCATATTTATTTAATGTCATTAAGGGAGGTGTTAGAAGTCGTTCACTTGGTAATGTAAAATGTTAGCGTGTTAGAAATATCACGTACACTACCGGCCATAATTATAAGATCACCGCAGTGTTTTAAAAAATTATGTATTTCATACTATTTTTTTTAGTATTTATTGCCAAGTAAATAATTGTAATTGAAAATAAATGGTTCTTTTGTTAATAAAGCACTATAATATGTGCATCAAATGAATTGATAAATCTAAACTTATTTATAAATGGAGCCATTACTTATAGACTCCGAAACGGCTGAACCAATTTTCCTTGAAACTTTACACAGTTGTACTATAAGCGTCTGCGAGTGTTCTTAGCTAGGTTTTGTGTCGAATAAATCGAGTTATAGAAGGAGTGGTCCGATTTTAATAAAATCTGATACACTCATAGACAAAGACATAAGAAATGATATTCAGATGTTTCAAGGTTGTAGTTCTTACAATAGTGTAGAAAATTTGATATTGATACCAGGAAACCAAAATTTGATTTACATCCATTCATTTTTCTTTCAGTCTACTGTTTCGCTTTAACTGGAATCAACTATTGCTTTTTAGTCTTTCGTGCCAACGTCCAAAGAGCCTGAGCTCCAGGACCATGGATTAGATTTAAAGCTTTCATTACACCCGAGCAACGCCGGGCTATACTGGTAGTATTTAATAATTACGTATGTTGCAGTTTTAACAGTGAATGAATGAAGAAAATTTAGATTGATTCGGACGAGTTCATCTTTGCTTCCTTGCCTTGTAAAATCTTGCAAAGTTATAATAACAAAAGTACCATTCTATTTTCTTTTAGAAATATCCACTTGGCAATAAAAACTAAAAATAGTATAAAATACATCATTTCTTTTAAAATCTGGGGTTGCCTAATATTTATGGCTGGTAGTGTAGGTAGAGGATTTACAATGTAGATCATTCAGGGGTAAGAAAAAAAAATGGAAGGTTTATAGGGTCTAGCTTTAAATGAAGACAGACGCAGACGTATAAGAAATAGAAACTTTCTGTACAACAAGACAACACAAAATACAATCAAATACGACTGAATACAGTTTCCCAAAACATAAGGCGAAAGTGAATATCCAGCTTCATGAAAACAAGTTACATTAAAGCAAAATCTGACTAACTTGGATGATCATTGTCAATTAGAATGTGATGCGCCCAAGGGTTAGGGCTAACTGCTAGTAAAACGAAGGGGAAGTGAGAGAAGTGTCGCTTCGCTGTCATTTTATATGGGATCAACAGCCCTTAAGTATCACGTGTGCATCTACGGGAGATAACTGCAAAATATCATAACACAGGTAATGCTGAAAATAACAACACGCCGTGTTAACACAGATGTTTATTTATTTTCAACATCAATTGATAAAACAATTTTTAAAAAATCGATTTTATGTATATATTTCTATAAAAGTGTATTTCTACATTTTCCTAGTGTTTTGATCCAAGTTTGGGGGTTAACTATTAACTACTTTCTTATAGATGGGGCATTAACAGGTACTACCAATCCGGGTCAGGGTGGACCTGGGTATAACAGCAATTAAGAGGTGTTTCCACGCTCATCACAACCTCCTAATCAGAGGCCTTGCTGCCCGACGCAGTTTATCATTATGCTTAGGACCTTATAAAACTTGAGATAAAAATAAATAAATGACCGCTGCTTGTAATGATAACCTCCAATCATTGATTAATTGGGGCAAGCAATTACTTGTACGTCTTAAAGCCTCCAGAACGAATCTGCTATAATTTGTTGAAGATAGAGAACCTTTTCTTCCTGTCATAATATGGTTGATGTTTACCTCCAGCAGAGAAAACTTTGTACTTCTTAAACTCACGGTTTCCACTGACATGGTGTAGTGTGATAAAAGCAGTGTTCATATTTTTACTTTAATAATCAGACATTTATAAAATTTTATCGAACTTTTCCTAAATGTTTCGAAAATAAATAGAATAACAATACGTCGTGTCAACACAGATGTTGATTTATTTTAAACATTAATTGTTAAAACAATTTAAATAATTTACATCTATCATTTTTAAACACGTTAAAATCATTTATTCATCCCCGATTATTAAAAGAAATATAGAAGTTTGAATATTCTAATCACTTCAGGCATAACAGATTCTACAAATTCAAAATTTATCCTTGGGCCTGGTTTTCTTCCAATGCATTTCAGGTGTACCCACAGAAGACAACAGTCACATACCACAGAATCCATGCTTCAGGTTCTACCCTTACAGCTCACACAGCCACTGTGAGCATCATCTCAACAATTGAATATTCTTAGTTATAAAGCGATAATTATATTTAGCAAGAAAATAACCTTGGTGTCTATTTCCCCGTGAGCGGCTAATTATGCTATTCGAATAATACAAACTATCTTTTTGAAGTCATTTTTACATTTTCTGTATTTGAACTGAATGAATATTGTAATTAATGTAATATTCTAGATAAAAAAAACAATTTCAACTTAAATTTAGATCATCTTGACGTCAGCAAAGCGACGATGGCACAACTAATCCGAATAAAATGGAGACGTCAATTTTTTTTATTTATTAGCTAGCCAAAAAACTATAAAAAACAAAATAGTGCAACTCTTCCAACATGGAAGCATCTGCTTGAACATTCATTTTTCATAATTATAGCTTTTACCGAGTCTCTAAAAATGACTACTGGTATCGGTGGGAATTGTTAAAGTCTGCTAATAAGCAAAAAACATAAAATAGATTAATAAAAACGGCTACATAGACGATTATATTTACCCAATAAATTGTGTGTGCAAAACAACCTTAGTGAAAAACTGTTTTTCATGTCTGTAATCTATTTAAAAATATGATACGCGGAAATAGTCCATATGTCTATTATTATTTCCAACGCAAATACAATCTTGATCCAGTATTTTACATATTAATGCCAAGTAAATTAAAACATTCAATGACAGGAAATTATCATTCTGGATTCAAACCAACATTTAGACAGAATGAAAACTGATACGTATTAGTTTCTTTATTATTTATTGTACTACTTAGAGTTGATTAATAGTCGTCTGGTATTTGTCATTTATTTTTATTTTTGGTAGAATCAAGAAAAAAGGAATTCTTTAATAGTCACTTTAGGGGCCTGGCTTAATCGTCTTTTATTCAGTTTTATAAGTGTCAGGAAATAACATGCAGAATTAGTTTTGTATTGTTTTTCTATAATTTCCTTCGACTATTTTTGCCTAAATATATTTTATGGTAACGTTAAAAAAGAGAATTGAAACAACAGAAATGAGATTCTACAAAAGGATACGGAAAATATCTTGGAGGAAACTTGTAAGCAAAACAGAAGTTTTAAAGAAAATGTAAACGAAAATGAAGCTTATAAATAACATCAGAAAAAACAGCTAAAATTTCTCGGGTAAAAAATCAGGAAAGAAGGCCTCGGAAATATAATATTCACAGGACAAACTGACGGAAAGATGAACAGAGAAAAACAATACAAGAGTCTGAGTCAATGGATGGCAGAAAAAGGCTTAGCAGAGGTAAAAAAATGACAAAATTATCAAGAGCTACAAATGACGAATGTTGTGGTGTAATAAATATAAGTTGAAATTCTAGCGGATTCGTTAAATTAACTTACGTTTAAATACTTAATTTGAAATCAAGCTTTCCCCCAATGGATTGAATAGCATGATAGACTGAACCTATATACTTGTTTCGTAACGAGTATACAGCAGAAAAATATATTAACCTACTATCAAAATCTTCTGTCTAGTCTGTTATGAATCAAACATGATATGATCGACTAAGCGCCTATCATTTATAGCATTACTGATGGATAGAAAGCAGGAAATTGCAAAGAGCAATGATCACTAATACCCCAAAAAGATACGCTATATAGAAAGAGAATAATACGCTAATATATATATATATATATATATACATATATATATATATATATATATATATATATATTGTTTTCGGCGTGGGATTTTTTTTATTTCAAACAAGCTCTTGACGCATTGTTCTTGTGCTTAGTTGGTTTCTTTTTTTTTCTTTCCCTTTATTTAAGCTACGAGGTAATCCCCGTTGGGTTATTGACGATTTGATTTACTGAAAAGTTAGCATTGGTTTTTCGAACATTGGTCTATAATAATTTGTGCTGCTTTATTGTAATTACGTATATATATATATATATATATATATATATATATATATATATATATTAGTGTATCAAGGCAGTAGATAATTTTCTAAACATATATTGATAAATATAACTGACAAAGAATGTCTATTATGTTTAATCATGAGCAGTTTTAAACATCTTATTTTGGCTTAAAATAATTTAATATGATGTTTATAACGGCTCATGACTAAACATAACAGTCATTCATTGTCTGTTATATTTAACAAGATAGATAGATAGACACATACATACATACATACATCGTATTGATTATAGTGAGACAGAAAAAGCATATATATTCTTCAGTATCATGTACTATTATGCTCTAATTACGATTTATCTCTCTTGAGAGGAAAACTTTAAAAACAGTTATCCGTTCTGCGATCTACGCCGGTGATTTGCGGGTGTATATACCGCATATATATAAAACGCTAAAATTTCAGTTCTCTCATTCCATGAGTCTATGGCTTAGGGAGTAGGCACTCTGACTGACACAAAATCGGTCGAGTTTCGATTGTAGCTGGAAGCAAGTAAAAATCTAGCCACATTGATGAGCTGTGATACAGCAAAACTGGCTTGTATGTGGATGACTAATTTATATATATATATGTATATGTAATGATTTTATATACAACGTAAGCAAAAAAGGTATGTCCGTTTTTTGATTAGTCATTGAATGAAATTGAAATATATACGAAATGTGTGTAGCAATTGTTTTCACATTCGGACAGCCGGAAGTAGAATCATCAGACGTTATAAAAAAACTCGCGCACCGTGCCCTACCATCAGTTATACAGCTGTGAGAAGGATGGAAGTGTCTAGAGATCTCGTTCGGGGCTGTTTGCTTTACGACTTAAAAGTGGGCTTTTCAGCAGCTGCATCAAGTCGCCGTATATGTCAAGCGTTCGGGGAACATGCTGTGGATTGACGTACTGCAAGGCGTTGGTTTGGAATATTCAAGTAGAGAGATTTGTCTCTCTATGATGAGCCTCGCAGTGGACGGCACAGGTCTTAAATGGCAGCCATTGAAAAGGTCATTAGTGAACTTGCAAGACAGTTCAACGTTTCCAAAAAAACAGACTTCACCTGAACCGCCTAGACAAGACGTACAAACTGAGCAAGTTGGTTCCACAAACGCTGTTGGAGGTCCACAAGTGACGACGAGTGGCAGCCTGCGTATAGCTGCTTTCTCGCCACCGTACCGCATATTTATTCAATCGATTGCTTACCAGTAATGGAAAGTGGGTACGAAACTCCCAAAGGTTACAAACATTCGTTGTCTTCTCAGGATGCTGTCCCTCACACCGCAAGACCGCCTATGCACCCATGCAATATTATGCTTTGTCTCTGGTGAACAGGTCGTCAAGTGGTTCATTATGAACAGCTACCAACGGACCAAACGGTCACTGGAGACCTATACTCGCAGCAATGGAAACGTGTGTAACAGGCATTGCGCCAGAAGGAGCCAGTACTGGTTAATCGCGAAGATCTGCTATTCGTCCATGACAACGCCAGGCCGCATGTCGCGCGAGTGGTCAGGGATACCATACAGCAACTTGGGCGGAATAGTTTGTGTCATCCACTTTATTCACCTGACCTTGCGCCATCCCATTACCACCTCTTCCACTCCATGCATAATCATCTTTGTGGGAAATCTTTCACCAATGAAGCAGACTTACGCAAAGCCCAGACGGACTTCTTTGCGTCAACCTTCTCCCACCGAGTTCTACGACAACGACAATGAACAGCTGCAGACACGTTGGTAGAAGGATGCCGATGGCGATTACTTCGAAGACTAAATATAAATTACACATACTGGGAAGCATTTTCTTTTTTTCCATTAAAAATGGACAGAACTGTTTTGGTTACCTTGTACACACACACAGAGACACAGAAAGAGAGAGAGAGAGACACACACACACACACACAAACACACACATATATATATATATACATATATATATATATATATATATATATTGTCATCCGCAAACAGATCTGTTTCGCTGTATCACAGCTCATCAGTACGGTTAGTCTCCGATTGCTACATAACCCAGGTTCGACACCCGAGCAAATTGGCGTCATTATAGCTCGATAGACTGTAATGATTATATTTGGACAGACAAGCAGATAGATAGATACATTGATATATAGATTTTAACCAACTTTCTTAGATTTGCAGAGAGATAGAGATAACTGATGATGATAAACAGACTGAAAGAAACACAGATAGATAGATAGATAGATAGATAGATAGATAGATAGATAGATAGATAGATAGATAGATATGAAACAAAAGAAAATGATGATGAACACACTGAAAGAAAGAAAAATAGATAGATAGATAGATATGAAACAAAAGAAAATGATGATGAACACACTGAAAGAAAGAAAGATAGATAGATAGATTGATATGAAGCAAAAGAAAATGATGATGAACACACTGAAAGAAAGAAAGATAGATAGATAGATATGAAACAAAAGAAAATGATGATGAACACACTGAAAGAAAGAAAGATAGATAGATATGAAACAAAAGAAAATGATGATGAACACACTGAAAGAAAGAAAGATAGATAGATAGATAGATAGATAGATAGATAGATATGAAACAAAAGAAAATGATGAACACACTGAAAGAAAGAAAGATAGATAGATATGAAACAAAAGAAAATGATGATGAACATACTGAAAGAAAGAAACATAGATAGATAGATAGATAGATAGATAGATAGATAGATAGATAGATAGATAGATAGATAATGAACAGGCTAGGATAGATAGATAGATAGATAGATAGATAGATAGATAGATAGATAGATAGATAGATAGATAGATAGATAGATAAAGAGAAGATAAGGTGGTGATAAGTTTCGGGCATAGTAGTCGCTATGGCCACTGCAAAATATAATGCTTTCTGGTTAGTCACATTTTGACCTTTGGTAAGTTTAGTCTCTTTGCATCAGGTGTTTTAGACGAGACAAAAGAGAGTTTCGTCTGCAAATTTTCGTCTGCACCAATTTTGAATAAAATATTTCCAAAACCAATTTCACACCAAATTGTACTAGGTCAGAAATCTGACAATATGGCGCCACTTACATTGAACTGAGCCCAAATGAAGATGTTTTCAAAAGATGCGCTTACATTTTATACCCTATGTATAGAAACGTTGCAATAATATTGATAGGCATAGACTAATAACAGTAATGGTGAGGCTAGCTGCCTTCCTTATAAACAACCATTCGGTCTTCATTGACCGAAAAGTTAATATTAATAGCACCTAAATTTTATAAAACCTTTCTCTTATAAGTTTTTTTTTCAGAAAAATAATTTTTGAAGTCTATTAAATATAACTACTCTTTCTCGGATTGAATGAGTTTATATTTATGTGGGACTTCAGGGTTAAAATAAACAGTTGGTTTATTCACGCCATTAAGATTATTGAGTGAAGTTAATGACGTGGGAATAAGAAGGGGTTATTTCTAATAAAACAAAGAATTTATTTACGAATATACACGCTTGAAATTGTTTTCGTAATTCAGTTAGAACGTAGTTTCAATGAATTGATATGCAGTGGGAATTTTTATACAACATATTAAATACTTTGGCACAAAATAATATTAAAAATGATTGAAACCTATGTAAAAGATATTGTTGTTCATAGAAAAGATTCTACCTTGAATGCGTTCAGAAGATAGACACACATAGTTCTCTGAATTGCTAAATGTTTGGGAAAGGTCGATAACATAATAAGCGAGTGATTTGACACTAGCAAGGATTTGAACACTGTACGCGTGAACATAAATGTTTTTTTTTTCAAATAACTTCACACACTCTTTCTTTAGTGATTGTTCTTTATATCAAAATATTTCGCACTGGCTCACTATTTTTTATTTCTTTTTTCTAGGCCAATTCCTGTGAAATCAAGGTTTTTATTATTAGAAATTCTACATATGCATGTAGATTATATTTTTTCTTAGCTCGACGTGCAATGTCAGTGAGGAAATGTTTTCATTATTTAAAAAAGTTACATAGGAATACGAATTTCTTTTTCCACTACTCGATCGAATTTGAAGGAGTTAGCTTAAGAGTTATTATTATTATTATTTCGTAGATACCACGAGTTTCTTTCTTCATATTGTGTTCATGATTAATCAGTCAGTTAAAGAAGTACGCGCTTGTGCGAAGATCTCTCCTTCGTTCCATGTATGACGAGAGGCAATATTTTACCGCAGTAGGATTCCACTCCTTTCGGCGCTAGACTGGATGTCAACCAAGGATATGGAACACAATATTTCCTGCTATTCAAATCAATGCTAGAGTGAAAATAGATGGATTAATACCTACCGTGTGCTTATGTGAATTTAAGTGGAATTCGAACCCGATTCTCAAAGTTCTCATTCCGAGCCTATATCCATTGCACCAAAAGGCAATTCCTTTCATTTACGGTGGTGAAACTTTAGCAGTATTAATAGAAATATGTTGACAATTGGTGTGTATATCTGCACATCGACATGATCTATAAATATGGTGATGTATGATCTATCAGTGTCTATTTGAATGTATGCTCTTCCTAACTGGTCACTCAGGTTGGTATCGCATAGAGTATTTAGTGCCTAACTGCAGCGATTTAAAAGATAGGAATGTTGGAGCCTGGGTAATATATATATATATACTAAATTGTATGATTATATTTCATTATCTCAAGGACTAGAGGAACAACACAAAAAACATTAGGATAAGATCATTGAATATTAAATAAATGTCATCAGAAACAAATAAAAATGTGTAAACTCTTATGCTATATCCAAGATGGTAGCGAATGCAAAACAGACTTTTTATAATCATTTCACCCTAAGCAAGGCTGTACCACTACTAGTAGGCACGAAGGTACAGAAGAGGTGAAAGGTCACAAAGAGGAACAAGTTACAGTAGGTGTCAAACAATGGTTAAAAGAAAGATGAGAAAAGCGATGTAAAGAGAGTAGAGTGGAAAGAGAGAACATAATACAAGGGTTGTCAGGGAAAGGATGCAAGTCAAAAAGAAAAGAGATGTCAATTAACATTACATTTAAGTTGGAGATTGTAGCTCTCAAGGAAGCAAGTATATGAAAGTAAATTCTACAAACGAAGTTTTGGGAGTAGAAGTTGAGGTTAAATTTGATATGTTTTATTGTAAAAGAGTGGAACGTAGTTGCTAGTCTACTAACCCGAGTAAATTCATAAATAGGGGGTACGATCATCGGAGCAGTAGCCGTGAAAGTATTTGTAGAAAAGACAGAGGGAAACCACATTACGTCGGTGAGAAAGTTATTAAAGTTGAGCTACCAGGCCGGTATCAAATACATTGCCAATTTTTTGTTGGATTTTGCCAAGAACCCCGAGATTAATATCAGGGGCACCGATCAGATGTGACAGCAGTATTCAGTGAATGGACATATGATAGGTTTATACATGTGCATGATGGATTTAGACGAGAAAAACTTGCAGGCCCTACACATTGAACCAACCTTCCTACCAGCAGATTTAACTGTGGATTCAATATAGTCAGCCTATTTAAGCATGAATGAAGGCCAGCTATTTGCCATTTTTCAATATTTTTCTCTGTGATAAATCTTTGTATGCCTGAAATTATCTATTCGAAATTGCCGAAAGTTTTTCTGGAAGGTAGGTCACGTTAGGATGAAAATGTTACTGGTACTATGTAACTCAGTACTACAAGATGTATTGTCGTTTCCTAGACAACGGATTGTTCAACGAAGACCTCAGATATACGGTGTTCCATTAACTTGGACCGTTTTTAAATGTGAACTAAGTTTAAGCGTCTAATGATTCTTCTTTCAGGGTTAACAAACACTGACTTTGATAGTTTCAACCTTAGAAAGATTAACAATCGAGCAGCATGGTAAAGTTCTCGACTTCTGTTACGGAAATGCACATTTAAACAAGAGAATTTCCCAGGTCGCATCATCTCTCGAAACAGTGATGTCAGTTGTCCACCACGATAGTCCAGCTTGAAACCTTTAGATTTCTTCTTTTGCATTCATCTCAAAAGTATTTTACCAACAAGCCAACAAAATATTAGGTATATTAGTGTGATCAAGGAGCAAGTTTGCAGAGAAGCTGTCAAAAATGAGTGGAAGTGTGACGCCGTAGTGTTGGTGGACATTGTATTTTATGCATAATTGCCATGTATCAAATAACATGGTCCAATAGCAAAATCAACAAAATTTCACCAATAATACGGTACTATTTACTGCTTACTCCGATTCGTTTTACTGGTACACCCTATAAATTTTGTAGCAAATTCTCTTAGAAATAGACAAGATTTGGTATCATGGTGTTAACAAGTACCTACAGATAAAGAGCTTAGCCTCCGAATATATATATAATACGCTTGCTACATAAGGGAATGCGGCTCTAGTTTTGTCCACAGTAAAAAAAGTAGGTAGCTGAATTTAAGATGAGAAGAGATAGTCATGAATATAAACCAATGTCTGGATACCCGACAAATGCTACTACTGATAAAACATTAATCGTGTTGATTACATGCTGACGCATAACAGCCAATTGATTGTAAACCAAATCGCCTATGCTATCAGCAAATACCTTCAGAGAGTTAAGAATATCTTGGTCAACTAACTAAAAGTTATGAGGTTTCTGCTCGGTTAGTATCAAATATTCTAACATCTGATAAAAATCTCACCAGCCTGATTGAATTCAGCTGCCATCCTTTGAAGTTTTCTAAACCAGGATGAGTTGAGCCAGACACGAAGCAGTAATCATTTTAATGGAATCAACCCTCTGCGTCAGCTCTAAAAGTGCCATGTTTGTCCTATTAGCAGATAAGTAGACAAATGGCCGTATATATTAGGGTTTTAAAAGATATTGTGATTCTTACTTAAAAATTCCACACCATTAATAGAAAATACTATGCTACCTTACCGAGGAACTTATGTGTTGTGGCGAACCCAACCATTAACATAGTAATGGACTAACTCAATCTGCATAAATACTAGCCTAGTATAAGTCAGACAACTGTGGAGTGACTTACTGAACAGAGACTTTGATATCCAACTCCGCTTGCTCGTCAGCTAGACGAACAAGCAGGCATATTGTACCTTTACCTGTTATTTTGTTAATACAATTGTTTAAACTAATCCCGTGTTCCTGCTTTTGTGTGACCCCTTAAACAGGGTTAAAACATTATTGTTGTATATATCGACAAACAACAAACACGCATATATATAAAAATATAAAGTTATATTTTTATTAATGACGATGAACCGTGTAGCATAGGGAACAGAGAATTGAGAGAGCGCGCTTCTAATGGGTTGACGGGAGTGTAGTCTTATCTGTTGTGTCTCTCTCTTCACCGGCCGATCTCTGTTGCTCCTCTACTGGCGAATCCGTGTGCCGAGGTCTTTTTATAATCTTCCAGAACCGGGACTTTTTCTTCCGGTTTTGCCTCGCCCACGCACGCCCACGTAATTCTCAGAGACACCTGTTCTGTTTGCCTCTGTAGTTATTTCCGCTGCTGCCGGAAATAAGGTCAAACGACATCCGTTCCTTTCAACGACCGGAAACACCCTCGCTTGCATCAGCCTTCCTCGGGTGGGGCCAGATTGTTATATTACATTATGAAATGCTATCATTGTACTTCTTCATGTGCCGTGTCTCTTTAGAACGTAATCGATAATTAACATCCACTTGGCTCTGTCTCTTGTCACACTCAATATATATCCTTCTTGGTATCTCTTCCAAACCCCACTCCGCCATCCCTTTGTTCAGACCGTTCAAATATGTCTCGCGCTTCTGTTACTTGTTTCTCTTCCTCCTATCCGTCCCGTGAGTATTAAATTCTCGAGGCCTTATTTCCTCATTACATGTCACAGGAACCTCATCTTTTTTCTCCTAGCTCTACGTATGAGTTTTCTTCGCGTTTGTATTTCCTCGAACACCTCATAGTTGCTCACGTGCTCAGTCCATAATATTCTCTGCATCCTATAAAACTACATTTTTGCCGCTTCGAGCCTCTCGTCAATCCTTGAGAAGATCGTCTAACATTCACTTCCATACAGAAGGACAGATATCACATATCAATCCAGCAGAATTGTCTTTGTTTCTTATGAGGTTCATGTCTGTTAATACACTGGTTAGTTTGTTTAACTGTGTCATTGGTCAATTCAATGCATCTTTATATCTCAATTTTACACTTTCTATCTGTGTCAGAACACTTCGTATTTAAATATCTTTACTTGTTTTATTTTTGTTTCACCTACCTGTATTTCGGATTTTTGTCTCTCTCTTTTTTTTTTTTTTTTTTGCTGATGACAACACATTCGGTGTTTCTTGAAGTGCTTTCGGCTTACCTGACAACCACCACTTTTACATTTGTTGTTTTTCTTTTTCTTTTTTTACTTTTTTTCAGCACAGTCTTATCGGTTATTATCTAAAATTTCTGATTATCAAAAAGAAATTTGAAAGAAATTCAACATTAAACAATTTTAGTGGGGGCTCAGTTTCTCATACAGCGTTATATAAATCTATCCTACATTTTGAAACCAATCGCGTTGGGGTTGCTTTGTTTTTTTTTTAATTTTATTTTATTTTTTTTATTTTTTTTTTTGAAAGAGTTGTGGCTCTTGTCGTTTTCTTCAGTTCTTACGATGGCATGTTCATCGGAAAGTCCACGAAATGGTTTTATTAAAAAATTTTGCCAAGGATTCAGTTGTTAAATATGCTCAAGCAAAAATGTTAACTTCACAGGAACGATTAACCATAAGGTTGTATGAAAAAATGAGCCCCCCCCCCACGAAATTGTTTAAATATTAATTGTTTCCAATTTTTTTTTCTTTTGTCAATCGGAAAGTTTAAGATATAATCGATAAGATTGCACTGAAAAAAAGAAAAAAAAGGAAAATAACAAATTCAAAGGTGGAGGTAATATCGTACTGGATATTGATTCAAAACTTGAGGATCGATTTACTATAAGTTTGTATGAAAAACTGAGCCCCCACTAAAATTGTTTAAAAATTGAAATTTTTCGAAATTATTTTGTCAATCGGAAAGTTTAG
Source organism: Ascarosepion bandense (assembly GCA_037127315.1). Lineage (NCBI taxonomy): Eukaryota > Metazoa > Mollusca > Cephalopoda > Sepiida > Sepiidae > Ascarosepion > Ascarosepion bandense. Next base: position 4,424,360 of record JBBBDQ010000932.1, read on the forward strand.
GGTGTAATCGATATGAGTGGACTGAAAAAAGCAAAAAAGAATGATAAACAGCAAATTTAAAGTTTGAGGTAATTTCGTACCGGCGAGTGGTTCCAAAATCTAGGATCGATTTACTATAATGTTTTATGAAAAACTGAGCCCCCACACCAAAAAAAAAATCGTTTAAATAAAGGTGGTGGTAGTCTCCTTCAGGTTGTCGTGCTTTCTTCCCACTTTCTTTTGCATTCTTCCCACTTTCTCTTGCTACCTTCTGTAGGAAGTCCGACATTTTCTTTTCCATGCGAGCTATCAGTACTGTGTCTTCTGCATATCTTACATTTTTGAAACTGTGACTGCTAATGGCGAATCATGTCAAGGATTTTATTTCTTACAGATTTCTTTTACTGTATAAATTAAATAATTCCGGTGAGAAAACACATCATTGTCTTACGCCCCTTTCTATTTTTATATATCTGCTGATTACTTATACTATATGTACGGAATCTGTTGTCTGCCAATTGTTACATTCCAAGAAAAACTACCAAAAATGCTCTTGTTTTATCAGCACTAGTTATACACGTAGAAATTATTGTTTCAATTGACTGGTTCGCGTAATTGTGACTTTGAACTTGTTGATCACACCCCGCTATTCTCCTGAGCTGACTATGCTCTATTCTCTAACCTGAAAAAACTCCTGTTTTGAATCAGTATCGCGGTCATGATGATGCCAGATCTTCTGGTGATGACTTTTTTGAGAAATGCAGAAGTTTTTTTTAAACAGTTAGATATCACTTTAACTGCACATAAACAATGCAGTTATTAAATGGAATAGGTTAAAATAATGCATTGATATTTCACAGTAGTAGCATCACTCTTTCATTGTCAATCAAGCTAGTTGTCTCCCCTGCCTATTCTATTATTAATCATAAACATCTTAATTTAATAACAAAAAAAAAACGAGACAAAATTAGATTTAAATATATCACAACTTATGATTGAGATGAAACTACAATTATTATCGAGGTAATGATGAAGCCAGATCTTCTGTTGATGACTTTTTTGAGAAATGCAGAAGTTTCTTTAAACAGTTAGATATCACTTTAACTGCACATTTATTAAATGGAAAAGATTAAAATAATGCATTTATATTTCACAGTTGTAGCATCACTCTTTCATTGTCAATCAAGCTAGTTGTCTCCCCTGACTATTCTATTTTTAATCATAAATATCTCAATTCAATAACAAAAAAAAAACGGGACAAAATTAGATTTAAATATATCACAACTTATGATTTTAAATGAAACTACAATTATTATAAGTCAAAATTTGAACCCGTAATTTCTTAACATGCTTATTTCTAGAATTTTAGAATCATCTTATTCTTTAAACTCTTACGAAAAACAATTAAATACAAAGTAAATCCTGTAATAACAACGACATTATAGTCTGGTGTATGGGCACACATGCGAGACATCAACTGATGATTGAATTAACTAAATGGAAGTATATGTGTAAGAGATCAGTTTACTTACTTAGTAAGAATTCCACAAAATAAATATCTTCTATAGCATTTGGCATTCATTTTAAAAACTAAAGCATTCAAAATATATATTGCTGGATTTAAATTTTAAAAAAGTAATTCAATTTCAAAATAAGGCATTAAAATTAAATCATGTATCATTCAATTTAAAACAGTGTAATATTATTTCTTATCAATATAAAATGTCATTAAATTCATCGTCTAAATTAAATTCGCAATTGCTAAAGAGGAGTTCAGATGAACACCAAGTGAGTCAATCATATACTATCAAACGTAATTGCATAATTAAATCCATTGTAGATTCATTCCTTATATTGAATGCGTTTGTTTTTAAATTGAATGTCTTTTTCTTATTTGAGTGCATTATTATTTAATTTGAATGCCTTAGTTTATAATATTTAATTCGAATGCCTTAGTTTATAAGTTGAATGGCAAATTCTGTAGACAAATTTATAGAAATGAAAAAGAAGCAAGGAAATAGTTTGAGAAATGCAGACGGAAAAAGTGTTAAAATCATTTATATATTCCCCCTTTAAAGCATATATTTAACTAATTTGTTATTATTTGCATTTACCTACGCATAACAAGCCTTTTTCCCATCAATGTATACACTACAAAGATTTTATCGTTGGCCAATAAAAACCGTCTTAAATCGTGACTAAAAATTTGGCAAAATCATTTGGATAGCTGATACATTGGTTAAACCTTAGCTCAGCAAAGGCCATGTTTTGTATTTGCCAAGTTAATTGCCTTGAGGATTCTGTGTACTTTTAGCAAACAGCATTTGCGTTTGTTGCTTGGTGAACATTCTAGATCAGCAATATGCAAGTAGCCGGGATGATAGGGACGTAAGCGTATTGAATTAATTGTGAAGATATAACGCGGAATGCCAACGGCTGATCCTCTCAGCAATCACTTGGAATAGAGAGAAAAGTCCTTTCTGCATTTTTATGGATTGAATAATGTAGGGACATACAGTCAATGAATGGGTTATTTATGCAATCAGCATACATATCAATAACACTTCGTCGATCTTACGGTTCCTTCATAAGAACGAGATTTAACATTACCAGATAACCCACGGAAAGTAAAATCGTTCCTAAAATTGACAGATGAGAGATTTATAGATTTTATAAGTATTGGAATGCAGCAATGGCCACTGGAAGTTAGGGATGATTCTCAGTAATATTGAAAGAAACATTGCAAGCCTCTCGATACTATAACCATTGAAAGTGCTTTTAGCAACAGCATTTCTTAATTATAACAGGTTTAACCTTCACGGCTGAGACCCCCATGGCACGCACATTGCATCAAACTACACTCTTTCCCTTCATATTACATTAGTGAGAAATAAGTTCTATTCAATTAGTTTCGACTCTAATATCTCTGTTCACAAATAGCAGTAAATCATGGACAAATTTATTTCAGAAGTTTCATCCAACGGTGATTTCTAGAAATAGGTGCTGAGAATAATATGTTTGTAGCATGTCCGTAAGAAAACAGTTTTAAAACGATCTGGAAATAAAGATCATTTTCTTGAAATTAGAAAGAGAAAATTGAAATTTTCTAGACACGTCCCGAGGGAAAATATTAAGAAAATCTAACAAGAAGCATGTGTACACAGATTATTACAGGACCTTACAATAATGAGTCTGTTTTTGTTTACAAGATATTTCCAAGCAACAACAAACTCGTCCAAACAAGACGTTGGAATCGAATATCGCACTACAGATCATGACGTCACACATAACCACAAGAGAGTGAAAAAAGGAAATATTAAGTAATAACCTTAATACATCTATACAAAAACAGACTGTCATTATTGTTTTTTCCATGAAATATTATAATATAATGTAATTGACATCTTTGAAAATGGCTTATGTAAGCCGAAAGCTTAGATTGCATTATAACAAAAATATGTATTAATATTGTGAATTTCTTTCTTCATTTAAAAATTCTATTAAGCTTATCACACAATATGAAAGAACTTTACATAAAATAAACGAACCTTGTCTATATTATTTAATGAAACATGCAACAATGAAAAATGCTACCTAAATACACATAATATTTTCATATATATATATATATATATATATATATATATATATATATATATATATATATACAGAGAGAGAGAGAGCGAGACTCAATTAATATATATATAGAGAGAGACACACAGAGACAGAGAGAGATTAAAGTTGCTGTCAAAATAGTCTGTTCTGTGTACCGCTGCAGTAAGTACCTAACACCCTCTTCTAGGCTCTACCTTCACTGGAAACTGATCAGGTGGATATACAAGTAATAAGCTGGTGCCCCACAGTCTTCGCTATAAGAGTCTCAGCGACATTTTGTGTGATGAATTGTTCTCTACCTTGTTGCAAAGCTATCCTTGCTTTGCTATTATTTGGGTGGATAAGATTTTCCTTCTTTTCTGTGAAGTGTTCGTTTAGCACATTGATGACCATAGCCCTCCAAGTCTTCCTGTCAGTTGTAGGTTTTAATAAGTTTTGTTTATCGTTTCTCGCAAACCCTGTTCTCTCATCTATTTACTCAAGCTTATAAGTATGTAACGCTCTGCTTTTTCGTTTCCCTCTCTCTTTCTATCCGCCTTGTGAGTATTAAATTTTCCAAACTCCCTTCCCTCATTACGTGTTCTAGTTTTTTCAAATGTTACTTTCTGTTTACAATTTTGGAAATAATTTTTCAGCGAGCTATGTTCATTATCAGCAGACCATAAATATTGTGCTCATTTCCTTCTTATATTCAGAAATTTAAATGCAATATCAATTCCCATCTCTTACCCACTTGACTCTACTCCTTTCTACATCACCACGTATAAATTATAAATTATAAAAGATAAATGATAGCAAATATAACAGTAAAGGCAATTGAATGTGGTGACATTCTAATGGTCTGCAATGCTTGTTGAATTATCCGAAAATAATATTATATCTTAATAGCTGACATACAACTAAATAGTTAATATTATTAGTGTAAGTTCAGTAGGGGTTGAAATAGCATTTTTGTGATGAGCATAATTTGTTCTGATAAAAGAAGTCGTCTTTTAAAAATGTGGAAATTTATTTAGAAATAAATTTGATAGCCCATGACTTAACTCGTTGGGACTACAGTGATTTATTTTGAATGTAGATAAAAAACCATAACACAGCTAATGACTCTAAAATCAAAAAGCATCATATATTCCAACAGAAATATGATGAGAACAGAATTTTAATCTGGAAATATGTTATTGTAATTTTTCTATTAAATTATCAAAAAGCTTTCATTTATTTCGATAATATAAAATGTTTAAATTCCATTACTAAATTGAGAAAGAAATCAGCGGTAGATTAACTTCATTTATAAAAGCAGCGCCTGGAATTTTGGGATGCCGTAATTAGAAGTTACCATAGAACACCAAAACTTACACAGAATTTAAGGAACAAATTCCTAATCATTCTGCATGATGATGCTCTTTTGATATCATTGAATTCATTCAAATACGCAGTAAAGAAATATTTCTTTGCTCACGATGCCACGTTTGGACCATTTGCTTTCTTTACGGTACCACAAGTCATCATTTTTCTTATCCAGATCTGTAGTTGATGCCAATGGTTTTACCACTTTCGCTAAGGTGAGTCTTCAGTTTTCACTGACAAAGGTATTCAACTTCAGGATGTATTTTGGTTTACGCGATGATGACGGATAATAAGCTGGGCTTTCGTCCTTTAAAAATTTTCTTCCAGCCCTAAAGCGTTAAAACCAACTCATAAACATTCCGTTGATTCAAGTGCTCCATACTGTGCAAAAATATCGGTGACAGATTTCAGTAGGTTTGAATCAATAGTATATGACAGTGAATGCTTGGAAATCTCCTCACGGATTAAGGTGAGATTCAACATAAAACTAATAAATAGATCGAGTGAGCATTATCAGCTACTTTCTGAATGGACACGTCTCATAGAAGAACTGTTCAGTAATACTTAATTGCAAATGTCGATATGAAATTTGGAAACAGTAAAATAATTACACTGATTTTTAATTTCAGTTTAGGCAGTTTAAACGATTTTATAATTAGAATTTGAGTTTTGTTTAACAGTAAATCAACATTTCTGGGTTATCTAATGGTAACGCTGTGGTGTTTTATGGTATTTTTTAATGTTCGGTTATAGTGAGAAGTTTGATTTAGTCAGATTTTAATGATGATTTTTGTTTTTTATCTTTTTTACTTTAGAAAACTGAATATGTCCTCTAGTTTTTTATTAAAAAATGGTTTGCTGAGAATATTTTTTCCTTCAAAAATGTATTATCGATAAGATTTTTCCTTCAAAAATGTATATTTTTAAAAAAAAATCTTTTTTATGTATATATTAATACAGAAGTGTCTATTTATACATTCATAGTATTTTGACCCCAGTTTGGGGGTTAACTATTTGCCCATAGTTGGGAACCTAACACCTGCTACCACTCTGGGTCATGGTGGACCTGGGAACAACAGCAATAAAGAAGTGGTTCCATGCTTCTCCGAATCAGAGACCTTGATGCCGGATGCAGTTTATCGGACCTTATAGTTATAATACTACGGATCGAAATCTCTATGACAATTCTGTTTCTCTTTATCGTTAGAAAAACATCTTATCTCTGGTATGTCACATTGGTAGAGAGAAACCAGAGTCATTCGGAAAGCTAGGAGCAAACAACTGTTTTTAAAGACACGTATATCGTGGCAGAGTTAATATCGACTCTAAACGAGAAATCGCAGATCCCAGTTCTAATTCTAGTCAAATTATCTGCATTCACTTACGCGCAAATACCATTTAGAAAGGTATTAATCCGTCTCTTTTTCGCCCAGCTATGGGTTAAATAACAAGACATACTGGATTTTATAACCTTGTTTGATAACCGCAGAAAGTAATAGCCCTTACTACGGGAAAACCTTTTTCCCAATCAGCGATATCTCTTTGGAGACATGATCGCTCAAGCGTGAATGATACTTAACGGACTGACTATGCTGGCTTCTTATAGCAACCATTTACGATCAGATATCTGAAGACTAAATGAATGGAGTAGTTCGAATTAAATGAGTGCGTTTTCATGGCATTTCTAAATTTTCTTTATTTATATTTAACATGAGACTGAAATACACGAGAATATTTCCAGTTTATAATTGTGATTATCCAATCCCCGTTGAGATACCTGCTCAGGCACACTTGTGTTTGTTTAACATTCACAGATCCAAGCTGAGGTGAATATTGCAAGTATGCTTTGTAGAATTTAGTTACAGCTCGTATTTTTGTAGGAAAGATCACGTAATCTTTCAAGATCAGAAGTTTGAACAACATCAGTAACATTCTCTGCCCCGATGACTGCTGATGTCATGTCAGCCAAACCATTGGGGCCTTCCGAACAGTTTCTTCTTATCAAATATCAATAAAGAATTTCGTGTCGCCATAATCATATATGTTTGGATTTGTGGCGGAAATTCTTCGCAAAGTTGTAATGACGGTTTGTGCCTGAAGTAAGACACGGAAGAAGAAGGTATTAGTATAACAAGAAGGTATTAGTATAAAAATTCTATTAGTATATCAAGAAGCAAGATATTCAAAGGAAGTATTAATAATAAGTAATATAGAAATAAGTAAGACTGAAGGTATTATTACGCTGCTTATTGCCTAACTGGTAGTTGTCGTTAACTGCCTTTGATAAACTGTTCTCGTTAACTGCTACTCTGAAAGTCATGCAGGTATAACAAACGGAAGAGTCTATTCCTCGTAGCAGGGTACCATAACAATATACTCTTGCACGAATGTAAGGTCGGCCACTGAGAATATGACAATAGATTTACTGCTTTTAACACGCTACATTACAAGATTTCAATAGCAAAGAAATCGAGGAAATAGTTTTCGTTTTGAATATTAAGTACGTAATTCTAATCAAATATTTACAAGGCAGAGTGATTAAATTAGTGAAAGAAATAAGAACAGCGTAGGATGACGCTGTATGAGAATCGACAGATGTTTCTTGTACCCATTTTTTTTAAAACTGGAAAAATCCTAAACAGATTAAATTTACTTTTTCATAACCCGTAATTAGAATTTGGTCATTTCTATATTTCTGCCGTTGTGTCTATATATATATATATATATATATATATATATATATATATATATATATATTATGCATATAATTTATGTTAGATGTATATATATATATATATGAAATGCATTTTATATATATATATAAGTATTATATATGGTGAAAGAAAAGAGATAGATAGATAGATAGATAGATTTCTTATTTTTTGGCAATCTTACACTTATCATACATGCATATATACTTCGCTAATCGATGAAATATTGTAATTATTTACATTGTTTTCCACATTTTGCCCTCATTTTTGTTACAATATTTGCAAAATTTTAGCTGTTCTATTGTACGGCCTTCTTCGGGTGGTTAGAATTTTGACTTTAACCTATTTCGATCGCTGGGGTATAGTGTTCTAATTCCATGAACCATGCATCTTCCAGATGTTTACGCAACAGTTATCCTGAAATACTTATCTATCCATATTTTGTCAGCTCTATCTGATGTTTTTCTAATTCCTCTCGTGTTAAGGTTTTGCATTGTTTTGCAGCTTTATCTTGAGAAGGCAGCCATTTCTTTTTTATATTTATTACCACATCTGCATGGGATGGCGTACACACATCCCTTAGTCTTGTTCTCCTCTATAGAAGATCTTACTTAGAAGAGGTATAAGCGAAGTGTTGAGCCACTTATGAAGGTCGTCTTTGATGTTATACGAACCAGATATCTTTCGTATTTTCCAATAATAGTTTCACATAGGTAGGCAAACAGAAGCTATTTCTGGGTACACACTTACACGCTTTTATACCAGTTTGTTAGAGCTGCTCTCATGTTCCCAGGATAGGATAATTGTTACGTTGTAGGGTATGTGCTTTTCTTGAACATTCCTTGCCATATATTTTTGGGTAACCACTTAAGATTTCTGCTCGATGTTGTAAGTAGTGGATGATCCCATTTGTTACACTGTATGGGTGGTGAAAGTTTAAGCTGACATGTTTTCCGGGGAATGTTCGTTTACGATATATACATCATTTAACCATAGAGCTGTCATCAATGATCTAATACCATCTACTCGAAGTATTCCATGTATATGTTAGACATTTTTAGTGATAATGGCGAGCACATTGCTAAGCCTTCATCCTGGCGATATATATGATCCCAGTACAATGTGTGTTGCTTATATTGTTTTGAATTTCAGCATTTCCATCGGGTTATCTAATGGTATACTGGTACGTTCTTTATGGATGTGTTCAGGCCAGTCTGTCTCTGACTGCCAATAGTGTCTCCTCTGTGCATACCTTTGTAAACAAACTAAGCGCGCACAGGATAGGATAGGAGCCTCATTAATTAATTTTACGATATGAGCAGAGTTTCGGACATACGATGAAGAAATTCATATTAATGGAACGGTTATATGCACAAAGACGCAACTCAGATAGTGGTAGAGAGATACTTAACAGCTTACACGTGGCAGAGCGGAATACCGTCTTCGTGAGAGTTGGGAAGATATATATGTGAGGCAACGTGCTGTAACGTTGAGACAATTGTACGTCGTACGTGAGTAGTGATCCGTGTTCTTCAATAGGATCAGCCTCGGTTGTCATTCTGTTTTCAATGTTGTATCTTTCTTTACTATCACTAACATTTTATTGAGGTGCTCCAGTTTTTCTGTATATTTCTATTAGTACATCACGGCAATCGCATTGTCTTTGTCAACTGTTAGTATGATCATGTTTCATTCCTCTGAAGGGCTTTGATTCCCATACTTTTCAGTTTTGATATGCCTGATTTGAGCGGCTTGGATTACTACAGTGTATGGCTCACTTTACCAGTGAAGGCAATACCTCCCATTTGTGTCCAGTAAATATAATATTTAGAGTAATATAAAATACATGTAGAGCCTCGGACAGAAATACCTCCCATATATGTCCAGTAAATATAATTTTCAGAGTAATAGAAAATACATGTAGGGCCTGGGACAGAAATACCTCCCATCTATGTCCAGTAAATATAATTTTTAGAGTAATAGAAAATACATGTAGAGCCTAGGACTGAAATACCTCCCATCTATGTCCAGTAAATATAATATTTAAAGTAATAGAAAAAACATGTAGAGCCTCGGACAGAAATACCTCCCATCTATGTAAAGTAAATATAATTTTTAAATTAATAGAAAATACATGTAGAGCCTCGGACAGAAATACCTGCCATCTATGTCCAGTAAATATAATTTTTAAAGTCATAGAAAATACATGTAGAGCCTCGGACAGAATACCTGCCATCTATGTCCAGTAAATAGAATTTTTAAAGTAATAGAAAATACATGTAGAGCCTAGGACAGAAATACCTCCCATCTATGTCCAGTAAATATAATTTTTAAAGTAATAGAAAATACATGTAGAGCCTCGGACAGAAATACCTCACATCTATATCCAGTAAGTATAATTTTTAAAATAATAGAAAATACATGTAGAAACTCGGACAGAAATGCCTGCCATCTATGTCCAGTAAATATAATTTTTAAAGTAATAGAAAATACATGTAGAGCCTCGGACAGAAATACCTGCCATCTATGTCCAGTAAATATAATTTTTAAAATAATAGAAAATACATGTAGAGCCTAGGACAGAAATACCTCACATCTATGTCCAGTAAATATTATTTTTAAAATAATAGAAAATACATGTAGAGCCTCGGACAGAAATACCTCACATCTATGTCCAGTAAATATTATTTTTAAAGTAATAGAAAATACATGTAGAGCCTCGGACAGAAATACCTCACATCTATGTCCAGTAAGTATAATTTTTAAAATAATAGAAAATACATGTAGAGACTCGGACAGAAATACCTCCCATCTATGTCCAGTAAATATAATTTTCAGAGTAATAGAAAATACATGTAGAGCCTCGAACAGAAATACCTCCCATCTATGTCCAGTAAATATAATTTTTAAAGTAATAGATAATACATGTAGAGCCTCGGACAGACATACCTCCCTTATATGTCCAATAAAAATAATTTTCAGAGTAATAGAATATACATGTAAAGCATCGGACAGAAATACCTCCCAATGATTATTAACTGAGTGCCATTGAAGAATCTCTGTGGAACAAAAGTTTTAACTTTACAGAAACCATCAGGGAGATACCATCATGGAATATCGTTGTTAGAACCAAGGAATCAGCCCTGACTATTTATTAGCTTGAATGAATGAGCTAAGATGCATGCGTATTGTGTTTATCACTTTGAGATACAAAACAGATAATCCCGCTAGTGAAACGACATTAGATGACATGCTCCAAAGAAGACTAAGATCTTTTCTCCTGCAGAAAAGTTGATGGATCTTTTGGGATCCAACAGCAATGTTTTTATAGAATATTTTCAAAAGGGTGCAAATGGAGAGTACTCTACCAAATGGTGAGCAAGTTACAAAAGGCTATCAAGATATAATTCATTGGGACAAAGCTCCAGCATTTAAGCCATTGGTTTTAATATGCGTGATTGTGACTTTGAACTGGTTGACAACAGTTTCCTGATTTGGTATCATCGGACTATTATCTGTTCTTCAACATGAAAAAACAGTTTACTAGGAACTAGTATCGCAGTGAATATGACAATATATATGCTGCTGTTGATTATTTTAATCAACAATAAGAAAGCTTCTTCACCAATGGAATTTCAGTTCTGCAACACTGATGGAAGAAGTGAGTGAACCGCAAGGAAAGGTATTTTGAAAAGTTAGCATCATTATCCTATTTAAAGATAATATATTGGTCAGTGTAAGGAGTTTTTAGCTGGAACTCGAATAGCAAAGCGCGCGTTACCAGATTCAGTAAGGGGACAGAGCACAACGTTGTTATCGCTTGGCAGATTCGTTAGGATTATTTATTTTTATTTCGTTCTCTTTTTTGCTATCTCTGTGGAATCATGCATTGCATCTCCTGGTCTATCTTATAATATACATACTTATTGTAAAATAAAACGATCGGCAAATGGATGAGATATTTAATATCATAAAACATGAAATTCTTAAACATATTTTCTCGGCAATTCTTATGGTCTGTTTGAAAATAATGTACAGTTAAAAATAATCTTTTAATTTAACCTAAAATATTACATACACCTAATCTTTACCATGACAAAAAGAAGAGAAGCGATACTATCCTGCATTGCATCTCCTGGTCTATCGTGTAACATATCGACTCATTCTAAAATAAAACGTTGTGCAAATTTATGGGATGTTTAATCATATTATAAAACATGAAATTCTTAAATATATATTTTCGGCAATTATTATTTAATGTCTGTTTGAAAATAATGTCCAGTGAAAAAAATGTTTTAATGTATTATTATAATAATATACATCAATTATTTCCAATAAGTAAAGTGTCCTCTTTGTTAACTTCATATCAAACTCCTTCGGAATTTAACTTAAAATATTACATACACCTAATCTTTAATAAATTGTAAACGCAAATTCTACTCCAACAGCTTCTTTTCTCGCACTTCCCGCCTGTGGAATCCTCTTCCGCGTACTTGCTTTCCCGACAGTTACAATCTCCAAGAATTTAAATGTAAAGTCAATAGTCATCTCCTGTCTCACTAATTTACATCCTCTCTCTCGTGTTTTTTCTACATTCACCCCACTCTCATCATTACTCTCTTCTCTTTCCTAATCTCTTCCTGACACCCACTGCAACCTCTCACTCGTCATAATATTCCTCCTCGTCCACCCCACTTTCATCAGTAATCTCTTCCCTCTCCTACTCTCTTCCTGACACCCTCTGTAACCTTTCACTTCTCATAACATTCCTCCTATGTAACCCCCTGCATAACAGTGGCAGTAAAATGCCTTGCTTGGGGCGACACGATTTTAAAGAAAATGACAAATAGCGAGACTATTTTTGCATGAGTACAAGTTTGGTCATAATGCTCCTCAAACTGTTGCAAACGTTAACAAATATGTGGTGAAGGATTTACATGTGATCAGATAGTAGGGCACTGGTCTCTGAATTTCCACAGATCAAGACAGTACAGAGTGTCAGCTATAATTGAAAAGCAACATATGAAACACAAGTCGAAAAATTCAGATAAGGCAAATGACTCGCTTGCTGGTTATTCGAAAATGTCCAATTCTGATTCATGAAATTTCTAGCCCACGTATTGCCTGGATGACGCTGAAGACGTTCACTACTTGGAATAAGAGATTTCCACCTCCAGCGTATATTCTAAATCTCTCACCCATTGATATTTTTTAAGCCGAAAGACATTAGGTACAATAAAGAAGAGACAGAAGCTACATTCGAAGATTTCTAGTTATTTAAAGCATTATACATTTTCATTTCCTTAACTGATACCCTCGAAAGCAGTTACTAGATTTTGGTTCAATGACGATGATCATCATGACGGTGACGAATATTTAAATCTAGATTTGGAAAATCAGAAAAATGCGCTTTGCACTATTTTCTTTCGGTTAGTAGTGCAGTAGATAACGGCTCGGAACGAGAAATCGACAATCCTAGTTCGAATTTTAATTAATTTCCTAGCATTCACTTCCGCGCAAATACCCTTGGAAAAGGTATTCATCAGTCTCTTCCCTCCAGTTGTAGGTTAAATAACAGGACAAACTGAGTTCTCTAGCCATGGATTGAAACCAGTCCACAGCGGAAGGTAACGACAACCTACTGCGGATAATCTACTGCCCAGTCAGTTATGTCTCTTTCGAGACATGATCGCCCAATCGTGTATCACGTATGGCACTGAACTGACAAAAGAAACGATCTCAAAGTGAAACTAAAAATTCGATCGTTGCTGAATTACTGAAGAGTAATATACATATATATAAAATTATTTGTTTGAACATTATTTTTTATCGATACTCGTATTTAAGTTGTTATTCTATTTAAATTCAAACATTATTGTATCTTTATTTCTACTTGACTGGTTGCTTACGGTAAATGCTTGTGACGAAAATGTGTGTCATTCGGCAGGATTCGAACCTGTGACACTTATCCACATAGGCAAAGCCAATAACTTATCTGGTGCATCTTAGACCTCTCGACCACGAATGACCAACAGTCTAAACGAAGTCTAATTAAACCTATATAACACAATTTTCGATCCATCGTAATCGTCTTATCTGCTCTGAAATGCATCGTAATGTCAACAAATGTAAACATGTTACGTAAATTAACGAAGATTATCAAAATAGTTATAAATAAATCGACGATTAGAAATCATATGTTTAAACATTAGTTTTGACCAATATTTTTAAACAAATAATTTTAATTTGTCGGTTTGTTTATAACCATTTCGTTAATGTCCGTAATATATATATATATATATATAAAATATTTTCTGGCTTAAATAACCACCAATGAATTGAGAAGTTGTAGAAAAAAAATCAATCATATGTCTCATTTATTCTTATATATATATATAGATATCTATATATATATATAGATAGATAGATAGATAGATAGATAGATAGATAGATAGATAGATATGTGGGGTGTGTGGGGGTGTATATATATATAAGAATAAGAGAGACATATGATTGATTATATATATATATATATATATATATATATATATATATGTGTGTGTGTGTGTGTGTGTGTGTGTGTGTGTGTGTGTGTGTGTGTGGTTGGGCGTGAGATAGTTTTTTGTGGGTGTTTGTGTTTGCTAACTTCAAAACTATTATAAAAAAATATTTGAGATGTTTATTATCTGTTTCCACACATAGTATATTCCTCTGGCATGACAGGAGGGAACATATCCTTCTCATAATAATGAAAACATTTGTGTATTAATATATATATATATATATATATATATATATATATATACATGCATATTATATATATATATATATATCCTGTCTGTCATGCTCAACGGCTGATATTATTGTTTAAAATGGAATAAAATGAAATAAACTTTTAGCTATTACTACTAGTATTTATCTAACTACCTAGTTATTTCACTCTCTCTTATATATATATATATATATTCCTATTCATATTTTAAATCTAATTTGTATATAGAAAATATTAAAAACATATATCTGCGTACGGAAGTCTGGACAATTTCCACGTATGACCTTGTTAATTATTCAGACAAATTCTTGCGTACACGCATAAAATTCATTTAATATGACTTCCCACACCTATAATAATGGACACACTGAATGAATGCGTAGGTATGTATGTTGACCTCACGCCATAAGAAAGCGGCTAAAAATAAGCGCCATTAATTTTTTTTGAGCGTCCGTACAGCAATTGTAAATTTGTATATATATGTATGTATATTTTCTTTCGAATTTCAAATACTTGTAGAAATCAGTTCCATTCCCCAATGAAAGTAATTATTTTTTAAAAAATATAGTATTTTTAAAACTTAACGCTAAGTTCATTTTTTATGTCTCTTAGAATTGATCAGACTTGTATTATCAGGATTGTTTATTTAGGAAAGTAAAGCTGCTGTCAAAAATGGCGGCAAATATTTGAGAGAATTATTAGTTGTATCTTCTTTGTTTATATTTCCTGCTCTGCGTTATTATTAACCAAGTAATAATGTTTAAACTAGCCTTGTATATTTATGCGTAGATTTTTCAAAGCATTTTTAAAATTATTTCAAATAAAAATTGAAATTTGACTAAAATAACGAAAAGTCTGTTTTAATGTTATTAGATAATTCCAGAGATAAAGAAAAAAAAGTATTGTGGATGGAATAAACTAATTTGTTAACCTTGTATAAACTTCAAAATTAAACACTAAATTAAGCGCAAATTCTGTCTTTTGATCAGCAAATATTAACATTTATTCATTACGTATTGTGAATCAACTACACTAAATGTGTTAACCGTTCATTAACTTCAAAACTATGACGACAAAATATTTGAGAGGATTATTAACTGTTTTCACACATGGTATGCACCCTCAGCGTGACTGGAGGGATCATATCCTCCCTATTATAATAAAGACCGTTGTGTATTCATATATATATATATATATATATATATATATATATATATATAGACAGAAAATCTAAGCAAGATCCAAAAACCTACCACGGTTTCACCCAACAACTCGTCAGAGAAATTGGCCATTTTCCCTGACGAGCCGTTAGGCGAAACCGTGGTAGGTTGTTGGCTCTTGCTTAGATTTTCTGTCTTTGCTTTACTTTCGTATTGAGCGCTTTAGTGTTAGGTTTTTCGTCTTAGGATTTTTCTTTCTTACGAGTGCTTGACGTTTTGTTCATGTACTTCGTTTGTTTCTTTTTTACTTCCCCTTCTTTTCCCTCCCAGTTCCTTACAGGTGGGTTGTGAAAGACGATTTAAATTATAGCTTAATTAATACTAGTTTTGGCAGAGTTAGTTCTGTTACTATTGGTATTGTTGTTGCTATAGTTAATATTGTTATATATATATATATATATATATATATATATATATATATGTATATATATGTATATATATATATAAATATTTTTTTACTTCCAATAGCCTTTTGCATCTTCGCAGCATTATCACCTTTCTTAGAGTGAATTGATGACAAAATATTTACATTTTGGAAACATCTTTTTTTCATGATAACTTTGAATATGAGTTCCATTTGATTTACAAGGTGAAACTTTTTTTAATATTTTGCATCCAAAAAATAATTTTTTGTTCCTTTTTCAGGCTTTGTCAAATCTATGCCAATTGCACCATTTATCAGTGATTTACATTCCCTAACAATCATGAAATCCTTACTTCAATGTAATAGGTTTTTGTGTTTATCCTCTGTCTCTGAGTTAAAATGTGCAATCTTATTTATGCTCTTTTGTCTTGAATTTTATTTCGTATAATACACAGTTTAACCATTATTTGTAGTCTTATTTCCTAATTATATTTTAATTCACTTATATATATATATATATATATATATATATATAATATATATATATATATATATATATATATATATAAAATTTTAAAATTTGTCTGAAGACACCACTCATGTTAGAAATCTAGGTCGCATAGTAACTCGTATAGAAATAGAAAATATTCAAATGTACTACAATATAATTGTATTGGACACTTTTTAGTATAAATCTGACCAAGAACTAAGTATTGAATAATCAATGTATATATATATATATATATATATATATTCGGTCGGGTCTCAATCCTGGGTTTGGAAGCGAACGGAGTCTAAGCCGTACTGATGAGCTGTAATAGAGCGAAACAGATCTGTCTGCGGATGACTATAGTATATATATATATATATATATATATATATATATATATATATATATAGTTTTCGGTAGACCTTTGAAGTTTCGGATTATATAATGCTCTTAACGGTGGTAATCCAAATGAGAGTAAATCTTTCTTTCCAAGCTCTCTCCCGTTATAAGCTTATTTACGAACAGTTCATCTCAATGATTAAAGAAGTCCAACTCAGGAATGCTAACCTGATTTTACACAACGTTTTGACTTATAATTAAGATATATGGTTATTATTTTTAGGTGTAATAGGCTTTCTTCAATTTTTAACAGTTTTTAAACTATTATATGAGGAGTCACAGTATGAGGTAGTATGTTAATATTAATTTAGAGTGTTATTGAGACAGGCCCGCTAATCAAATAATACCTTTGCTAACTACGACGTCACCCTCCCTGTTTTACTATACGTCGTTCAGTTGTAGCCTCACAGCAAGCCTCTGGACTGCGGCGTCATTTGCCTCGTATCTTGCGCCCTCAAGACCATCGAGGCCGATAACCTGATTTGATCTTGTTTCCAGTGACAAGCTCAGCCGGAGCTGAACATCCTCTGCTCCATCGCTCAGCGCCGTGATTGCTGACTTCCTCACTTGCCACGACCTGATGACCAGTTGACGACCTAGACGCAGATCACACAGCCGCTGGTTAAAGGTTTTCCGCTGGGATTTTCGGCAGATTAATCTTCCGATGGAAGATGTTCTGAAGCACTGAAAAATCCGTGAGAGCTGGAAAGACAAGGTGTCTCCTGTGGGCTCAATGTCTTCGTGGCATGCCACTTAGCTGAAGTAGTAGAAAGGATATTTTAGATTATTGTTAGAGGAAAAACATTAATGATTAACATTTTGGGCTACATTTTAAATTCTTCCGTAATTTTCTTTATACTTTTCAGAGTTTCTCATTCGGAGAAATGGTAAGTTGTCACACGAAATACCTCGTCTATTTATGTTTTTTCCGTTCTAAAAGAAAGAAGAAAAGAAAGCTTTAATTTGGTGCAGAGTTTCTTTCTCCTTTTTTGCATTTCCCTTTTTTCCTTATATTTAACTTTCTTTTTACAGATAATCGGCAGGAAACGACGTTTGATGTTGTAGTCGCCTAAATATTGATCTAATGCGTTTAACGTGTGGTTAAGACGGAGCCCCAGGGACACTAATTGCAAGCATATTCCGAGAAAACTTTCAGTGTAACTTTTTCGAACATCGATTAGCAAGAATATCAGCAACAGGTTCATTAATTCTCAGTTGTTAGGATATATACTTTTTTTAAGAGCAAGTCTCATGACTTGTCGAGAAATGAAAGCTTCTGTCATACCCATGGGGATTCTTAACAGTAGACACATTGAAACAAGCTTGACATATGAGCAATGTCAGGGAAGGTGGTCTTCGACATGTCTTCTGCTCACTGTAGAAAAAAAAACGGATTCCACCTTTGACAACACGTCGCAATGGTTAATCAATCAGATCTTAGCATTTCTTTATTTTGAACAAGTGTATTTCTGCACTTGTTCATTCAGTGAAATCGTAACTTTTCTTACTGATACGGTTTGCTTTTTCTATTTTATCGTATTTTTATTTCGAATCTCTTTTTTTACAAAGAGTGAACAAGTGTTATAATCAAATATTCTATTTTACCTATGTCCTACTTTTAAGTGCTTTTCTTTTATACGTCTACAAAAACTATCGGTCAGATCTTAATTATCCAATCCTTTTACGACAAACAGGATAGTATATAGTTTTTTTTTTAATCATAACACCCCAAACAAGGCGGTAACGCCACTGATGTGCAGGGGGCTACATAAGAGTAAAAGGATTAAGTAAAAGAGAATAACGAACCAGTTAGAAAGATGCAAGAGAAGAGTGGTAATACAGGTGTGATGCCAGTTGCAAAGGTGGAGAGAGAAAAAAAGGATATATAGGGTGGTGAAGAAAGAACTAGAGTCATGTGTTTAAAAGATGAGTATTGACATTGCATTGAAATTCCTGGAGGTTGCAGCCGTCAGGAAAGCAAGAATATGGAAGCGAGTTCCACAGGCGGGAAGTGCGAGAAAATAAGCTGAGGGGGTAGAAATCCCGTCTGCATTTGGTTAATCTAACTGTGAATAGGTGAGATCCAGTTGCCAATCTGTTTGCACGAGTAAGCACCTGTTGCAGAGGCACCAGTGACATAAGTTTATCGGAGAAGAAGACATGAAAATATTTATAGAACAAAGGGAAGCCACATCTCGTCAGTGGGAAATGGCTGTAGTAGAGCCGCTAAGTCGGTAACTGTCAAATTACTGGTTCTCCTTTGCAGCCTGTCAAGAACACTAAGATAAACAGCGGGGGCGCCTGACCATATAGGACAGCAGTATTCCATATGTAAATTTCTGCGCCTGTTGTTTTATTTTCGTATAACCAACTACTTCTTGGAAGATGTCTCGTAGTTTGTTTCCTTTATCTGCTATCAGCAATGCATGATCTACGTATATTGTTCAAATTTCGGTCACTAATGACGACTCCTGGTAAGAAATCCAATAACTATCAGAATGGCTTTGCTGTATAGGTTGAATAGATATTCTTGTGAGAATACACATCCTTGTTTTACACGTCTCTCTGTCCGTATGCAGGCAGAGTGTTGCCAGAAAATTTATTGATTATTCTAAGGTCTTTCCCGAATATGACAAAGTTGCTAAGTTTTTGAAATTAATTACTCGAAAAGTTTTTTCGGTTTCTTTGCATCTTTTGCGGTCACATAACTAATCTTCATATTGTAGGTTCTCTGTGTGAAGTCTTCTATTTGCTACTTCAGCATGGTTATTTGGTCGACCTTGAAAGTTAAACACCAGTTTTGTCAAATAGGCGGTTGTAACTAATAAATCCCTAAGAGAAACTTTCAAAATCTTTACGGTTCAAAGCCGACCAAAGAAATCCTCTGATTAGGTTGGTGGTGAGTTGTGTGCAGTTAAGTTGTCACAAAGATTAGTTGGCCAGTGTTTAGATGGCGGTGATGAAATACCCTATCCAATTTGCGGGATATTTTGTTGCATAATATCTCTGATAAATCAAGTTTATTCTTCAGATAAAAGTTGTACTAGTATGACATTTATTATGATTGGATTATTTATATTTCTCTCTTAAAGGAAGTGCTAAAATTGCTTAATGCAACCGTAAGGTCTATGCTAACAATTTCTTCTATTATACATGTCAATATTCAAACTGTCTTGCTTCCCATTCAAATTCGATCTTCAAAATTTAAATGCAATATCAAACGTTATTTTTTTGTTTACTTAATTTTTATTCTTTTATTGTGCTCTCTCCATAATAGATTTTATTCTCACACTTTATAACATACTATCCCCGTTGCGTATTGGGGCTTTATGGCCTTTCTTGATGTGAAATGATTAAGAACAAACAAAAACCCCTAAGTTGTTTCGACTATTTTGTAAAGAAACCCAATGCTGAAATAACATTTAACCTTTCTAATAACCAGAGTAATTAACTTTATTTCCCCAGTCATTAAGACAGAACAGGAAACACGAAACCGACAATCTGTCAATTGACTGATTCAAATCGATAAATGTTAATGTTCGGTCGAGATTTACGCAAGGCCAGTGAGGGGAGAATTCAAAACTGTCTGAACGGTGACTGCCCTTGCGAGTCAACATAAGTAGTTACCAAACATCGGAAAGGTCGAATAGGGGTTAAATTTGTCACTTGTATGAACTTGAAAAATGAGTTTCCCAGTAGCTTCAGACTACAATGAATTGAACAAAGTTTCCAATGAAACGGGCTTCCATTCTCTACCCAATACATGAACCTAAAGTGCAGGGGTCGTAAAGGTCAGTTTAAGGCACACAAACTGAGATTTAAATGATGTTGACGAATTGAATGGTCGAAATTGGTCAGAAGTCTTCTTAATTTTCTCATATTATGTCTTTCGTTCTGTTTTATATATTCTGTCTTTAATGGCAGTCGGTCTGTGAATATGTTTACCCCTGTGTCTATCAATATATATATATATATATATATATATATTCATTACTCTCTTTCACTTTATATATATATATATATATATATATATATATATATATATAAAGTGAAAGAGAGTAATGAATATGAAAGATTTCATATTGAATGCTGGCTCGAAAATATAGTGCTTGATGCAAAGTAACAGAGCTCTACTGTATGTTTCTAATAAATACATATATTGAAATGAGCATGAATATATATATATATATATATATATATATATATATATATTCTAAACATGCACTGTTAAATGTAAGAGGCAATGAATGTCGATTATGTTTAATCATAAGACGTTCTAAACATCGTATTTTGTCTTTAATTTCAAGTGAAAATAAAGACAAAAATTCTCCAAAATTTCCTTCAGAGAGCTTACAGGGACGTTATCATAAAACGCCTACCATCAAAGATGAATTTATCTTCTGCTGACATAAAAATTTGCTAAGCAACGATAACAGTTACAAAACAGCACACGCAGGTTGTAAATTTTTAATGCGATTCTATGACGTCATACCGCGTGAAATCTCAAAATGTTAACAGAACCATATATTTAAATGCAATGTAATGTGTTACGACCAGATTTAAACGTGATTATTTAATTCGGGGTTGTTTTGATTTACTGTATCTGAAGGTATTTTACTGTGTGTATGAGTGCGTATTATTGTATTGTTGACTAAAATCTGTCTTATATATATATATATATATATATATATATATACCGAGAGAAATAGAGAAAAAGAAAAATGGATATACTTTTTTCTTTTTTTATATGATGTGCATGTTCAAAATATGGGCGATAATAGACTTCCCTACCCCTATTCCTTTGTAGCTCTTAACATCTTTACTTTTGGTATTTCTCTCTTATCCAGCTCTACCATCCACTTGCTCAAGCCTGTCAAGTATGTCACATGTTGGTTTCGTCTGTCGCCGTTTATCATTATTTTTTCCTTAATTGGAGTAGATAGACTAAACTATCGCCCGGTTCACACTCCACCCACGTCTATCGAACAGGTAAAGACGCTCATCCCTTGTTCCCTGCTTAGGATGTTGTTTCCGGCTTTTTCTTTTCCATTCTTTTTACCCTTACGTAGCCACCTGCGCTTCAGTGGCGTTACCGCCTTGCTCGGGGTGATATGATTAAAAAAAAAAATATCAGAGAATGTTAGGCGATCTCATTAAAGTTGTAGGAAAGACTTGAAGAGACTGAAATATGGTTTTACAGAAGAATGCTGGGGATAATATAAAATGAACACGTGAACGACGACGAGATTTGGCAAAGATGGAAACGAAAAATAATCGTATATATATAAATTAAATTTCTTGTGCGCGTAATGTAGAAGGCCATCTTGGAGAATCTGATACGGATAGGGTAGACAGAAGTAAAGGGCAACAGACGAAACCAACTAGGTGAAGAGTGAAAAGAATGGAGAAGAGAAAGCCGGAAACAACATCCTAAGAAGGGAACAAGGGATGAGCCTCTTCACCTGTTCAATAAAAGACGGTGGAGTGTGACCCGGACGATAGTTTAGTCTATCCACTCCAATGGAGGGAAAAATAAAAATAAATAAACAAAAGAGTGAAAAGAATGGAGAAGAGAAAGCCGGAAACCACATCCTAACCAGGGAACAAGGGATGAGCCTCTTCACCTGTTCAATAGACGTGGGTGGAGTGTGATCCGAGCGATAGTTTAGTCTATCTACTCCAATTAAAAAAAAAATTATATATATATATAGGGTGGTGAGTTAACTAAGTTTTAACTTAGTTAAATACCAATCAAAGAAATAGAAAAAAAGACAGCAAAATAAAAAAAAACTTAAAATTAAGCATGAATAAATACAAAATCATGACTTACTAAAATTTCAAAAATCTAACCAACCCTTCTATACATGCTTCACTGCCAGTTGACAAAAGAAAGAAAAAGTTATTTTATCTAGTGGCCAGCAGAGGAATGATTTGTGGGTAGGTTGGAAATTCAAATAGCTGAAAAAAAATACACAAGAACAAGGAATTTAACAGGACTTAAGTCCAATCAAAGAAATAGAAAAAAGACAGCAAAATAAAAGTGATATATATATATAGTCATCTACAGACAGATATGTTTCACTGTATCACGCTGTTAGACTCCGATTGCTTTTAACCCAGGATTGAAACCTGACCGAATTGGCGTTAGTCGGCGGTTCTACCTCTGGGCTATGCGTGTTCGGTAGAAGAAGGTAGATTTTAGAGTGTATATTGTCATTATACCCGCCCAATATCCAGAGTGATCTAATCCATTACTGAATGAGCGATGCGTACATGCCAGAGTAGCTACTATTTTTCAAAGTCTACCATTCTTCCATAGTGCTCAATCAGGGTGTGAGAGCGCATATATATATATATATATATATATATATATATATATATATATATATAAAGTTATATCAGTCAAGTGGCTCAGTATTATAAACAAATTTAAAATTATACCTGATTCATTCTATCAAATGTTAATCACTCTAATTAAAATTACATCAATTTAAGCTTGAATTCAAATATTATGCTAATATAAATATAACGAAAATCATAAAGCAAATAAGGACTAACAATGGATGTTATATTACAATATACAACAAACACGCATATATATAAAAATATGAGTTATATTTTTATTAATGACGATGACCCGTGTAGCATAGGGGACAGAGAATTAAGAGAGCGCGCTTCTAAGGGTTGACGGGAGTGTCGTGGTATCTGTTGTGTGTCTCTCTCTCTACTGCTACTCTGGTCTGGTCTGTCTGTCTGTCTGGTGAAATCCGTGCGCCGAGGTCTTTTTATAATCTCCAAACCGGGACTTCCGGATTTTGCCTCGCCCACGCACGCCCACGTAGTTCTCAGAGACACCTGTTCTGTTTGCCTCTGTAGCCATTTCCGCTGCTGCCGGAAATAAGGTCAAACAAACATCCGTTCCTTTCAACGACCGGAAACACCCCCGCTTGCATCAGCCTTTCTCGGGTGGGGCCAGATTGTTATATTACATGGAGTGAAAATGTTATATTTAAAGAAAATTAAAAAGAGGACAATATACCGGTGAAGTTAAAAAATAAGAGAAAAATGAAAATTAAGTTGATGGAAGATGTTAAGTGACGTTGCATTTAATCTTTTGGATATTATGTCTATGAGGGAAGTAAGTATACGGAAGAGAATTTCATAGACGAAAAGGGCGAGAAGAAAAGATGAAGGAGTGGAAGTGGCAGTTCCATTTGAAGTAGTGACTTATATTCACGTCTAGTAACCCGATGTGGTCGGGGCACCAGGAAACGAAGTTCTTCAGAGCGGAGACGTGAAAATATATATAGAAAAGACACAAAGACAACACCCTGACCATTAGTAAGTGACTGGGGTCGAGCCGCTAAATCAGAAACGATTACACATGTCCACCTTTAGATTTTCTCTAGAACTTCTTGTTTAATAGCATCATATTTAACATCAGCAAGCAACAGCTTAGCATCATTTAGAAAAAAACTTTCATTCATTACGAGTAGAGACAAAATAGCGCCTATTGTACTCAGTCATGTCAGTCCGGTAAGGCCGGAAGAATGGTTTCTTGTAGGCAAAGGTGACAAGAAGAATTCTATATGTAAGACATGGCGACCGGAAGAATTAATTCTTGTAGACAATGGCTGCTGTGAAAGCAGGAGATAAACAAAATGAGGTCTAAACCGGTGTTTTCTGGGTGGGATGAAAGCATCAATGCCAGCTTTTACCCTGAAAGAAACCTCAGAGGCACAATCTTAAAAATGGGAGACTAAATATTTAGTTCCAAGTGACATCACACAGAGGAAATTGCAGAACAACTCTCACTCCGCTCTTTGATAGTAGTAAGCTATTCAGCTAATCAGGGGTTCTTGGAAGGATAGTAAATGGGAACAGATATAAACGGAAACCACAGCATTATCAGAGTTGCCAAATAGATAGAACTGCGTGACATGTCAAGAGTCAGTGAACTGGAATGGAACGGGTTTTCAGGGTTAATGAGGAAACGCGTGGGGAAATCCACCACATGTGTGGGAGACTGAACGAATGAGAATTTTAGGGTATGGACGCCAGCAAGACCAGCAACAGAGTTTTTCAGCCTGGCCTGGTGGGAATCAAAATCAACGTCAGCGGACGGGTGAAAGGAAATGGCCTTGCCTGTAGAATTTGAAATACTATCAAGCACTAAACAGTCAAGAAAGGAAGGGAGCGGTAGAGAAAAAAGAGATAGCTGACTGAGTTTAGCAGTGCGAGACGGCTCAAGGGATTCAAGTATGAGTTCCTTAGCCCGCGGAATTTGTTAGCTGACATGAACTACCAGTCCACACGTGTGAACATTGTACTCTTCTCAAAGAGATGAATGTAATCGAAATCGAGAGTTTAGAGGAGGGGATCGTAAGGTAAAGTTTGGTTCCATAAAGAGCAGGGATGCTGAGGTCATTGGCAGAGCAACGTAAAAAATTCGTACGTATACCACACAAATTAGGGAAAGAAATGTTGGGGGATTGAGGTCTTTTTTTTTTATTAGCTGGTTTATTTTTCCTACTTTGGTTGTGAATAGTCATGTTTGCGTTTATTTTGGTAAAGACAGAGCCAAAATAATAGTATCAGACGGTACTCAAATGCAACATGTACAGGAAAGGAACTGGCGTAGACAAGCAGCGTGGCAACCGGGTTGCACACTAGAAGCGCTTGCAGCCAAACACGTTGAAACAGTTAAATTTAACCGCCACTTCTTTCCTCGCACTTCATGCCCATGAAATTACCTTCAGTTTAATTGCTTCTCTGATAGCTACCATCTCCAAATATTTAAATGCGACGTCACTGCTATTCCTTTCCAATATGAATGACACCAACCTCCAAATTCTCCAGCCACTGTGGAAGGTATATGGTAGTTAGAACTAAATTTAATGACTACACACGTTTTGTTTTTGGTAAAAAAATGTGTACTTGTCTGTGAAAATGGATCCTCAGTTTCACTTAACTGACCTCTTTACTTCTTGGCTGTTATATTTTTCTTTCTTTTCTCTTTCTAGGACCCTATCATTTCGTTCGTCTCTAGCCTCTCCAGTCCTGGGTTGTGTTTGAAGTTTTGTCTTTATTTCGTTAGCTACAGCTGGCCCAATTTCTCTGCTGAAACATTAAGTGATCTTCTTTATCTACGTTAAAACATAGTAAATTTATCTTTATTTTTTTAATTTAATTTCTTTATAAATTGGGAAAGAGGCGTAAGACACCGGATCTATTCAACATGTACAACGAGACTATTTTAAGGACCCAAGGATTTATGCCAGGATTCGTCATCGGAGGCCACAAATTAAACAACATAAAGTACGCAGATGATAGCAGACACGGAAAGATAACTACAAGATATCCTATGGAAGGTAGCTGAAGAGACTGACAAGAAAGGACTACAAATAAACTGCAAGAAAACCGAATGCATGGTCATCAGCAAAAAGAGCAGCCCAAAATTCCAAATACAGGTGAGGAATACTAAAACCAAGCAAGGTACAAAAATTTAAATACCTGGGAAGCGTTCTAACAGAAGACGGAAAGTGCGATACAGAGATCCGAAGGCGAATTGGCATGGCGAAGGAAGCATTCCTGAAGTTGAGTAAGGTATTAAAAAACAGAACAATGTCGCTAGGAACAAAGAAGAGAGTACTGGATTATGTGATGTCAGTTCTTCAATACGGCAGTGAATGCTGGACAATATCAAAAATGAAGGAAGAACTTGAAGCAACTGAAATGTGTTTCTACAGAAGGATGCTGCGAATATCATGGATCGAGCATGTGAGTAATGATGCGGTTTTAGAAAGAATGGAAACGAAAAGGTAATTGATATTAAGCATAATGAAGAGACAGCTAAAGTTCCTGGGACATGCAATGGGGAAGGAAGGCTTGGTGAACCCGAGACTAACATCCCAGGTAGAAGGGAAAAAGAGACAGGGGAAAGCAGCCGACAACATATTTGAAGGACCTGATCATGTGGATGACAGCACAAGGATTTTGTGCTTTAACAGAAGAAAGCGTGCTAAAAACCACCAGTGATAAGGAGATGTTGAAAGCCATGATCGCCGACTTCCTGAAATGAGGGCGCACATAGAAGAAGAACCTACTATGAACAGGTTCACACTCTCCCTGCTTTTATTTAACAGGAGTAGAATCTCATCCCTTGTTCATGGTTTAGGAGTTATTCCCTGTTCTCTTTCTATATATGTGAGGTCGATAGCAATGTCTTTTCGTTGTGAGTGTACTGGGTGGGCAGTTGTCTGTCGCTATTTCAGACTGCTAGATAGGAGCCCTACCTCCTGCGTAGTGTCAAGAGCGGCTGTTCTGATTAACTGTTACATAATACTAGGGTTATTGCAATACCATATAGTGCATAGATAGGTGTCCCTGCAAGCGCTTCCCGTGAACACCTTCCTCTAGCTAGGGTGACTTCTCTAGAATCTTCTGACTCCTCATACATGTGTCTCCGTCTTTCACTTCAAAATTAGTGTAGCTATCTTTTCTTTCAGTACGGTTCCTCTTTCTCTCCCGACTGATTGTTGATAGACAGTATCTCCAACTATATAGATAAGGCTACTTCCTCCATCCTATTCGCTAATATATTTGAGTTTGGTGAATTTAATGCCCACCATGACATTTTCATGCTGTAGTTTCCATTACTTGTTGTCTCTATCCCCACTTTGCCCAGGAATCTCTTACCAACAAAATTTCTTACCAGTACCAAAGTGGACACCACGATTTATTCCGCGATTACACGTTTGACGTCCCTTGGGAAAAATTGTTTCTATTCTCGTTTAGGACTGTGCCTCTGAGGTTTCTACCTGGGTAAAAGCTGGCATAGATACTCACTTCCCGGTCATCAAGTTCTTTCCTAAACTTCATTAGTCCAGTTTGTTCTTTCCTTCTTCTCTGCTGACTTTTCCCACAGGAATCATATCTTCAAGCTATATTTGAGCCACACATTTGTCCATAATAGGCGCCAATTTGCCTATGCTCATAATAAATCCCAAATGAGGTTCAGCTGTTGTTTGATGAGAGAATAAATCACTGTATATCAGCACGCGAGTTCGGCTCCAAATAATACTGGCCGTTCTGCAAATGTGTGTTGAACAACAACAAAACACTCCATCCCTCCTTTAATCGATAAATTTGGGATCCTTACAGCCACTTTTCTACCTGCTGGAATTCTTTTTCTTTGATTCCTCTATTTAAGAACTCTGGAAAACTCTCATTCCCCGTTAATTATCGCCCTATCAACCTCCTACCAATTATCGGCAAAGTATACGAGGCTATCATCAATGCTAAAATAGTTCAACATTTCACCGCCCATATACTATTCTCAGACTGACAGTATGGCTTCCGTTTTGCAAGCTCTACTGTTGAACTACTAACGACCATCACCATATGCCAGGCTTTCGATAAGAACGGCAAAGCTCGAGCTGTTGTCCTTGATATATCAAAATTATTTCATAGGGTCTGACACATCGGCCTTTTGCGCAACAAGGCTATGGTATCACAGGTTGCTTGCTTCGTTCGATCAAATCATTCCTATCAAATCCCATAATGATGTCGTATAGAACGGGTACGCTTCCTGATCCTATTACACGAACGCTGTGTCCTCTCGGGTTCCACCCTAGGCCCGCAGATATTTCTGATCTTCATGAAAGATCTTTCCTATTTTACCAAATTTCAAATAGGCATTTACGCTGACAACAGTACCATTTACTCTCGTCGTAAATGTGCCAACGCGGACAAAGATAGCCTCGCTGCTGATCTTGATAAAGAGCTCCAATATGTGGTCTGCTGGAGTAAGAAATTACTCGTAAACATTAATGATTCCAACACGATGTTGGTATCCATCAATCACTATAAGCAGTTTTTCCTGCCCCCATTAGCATCGCTGTAGCTAGTCTCCCCGAGAAGCAATACACTGCGCTTCCTCAGCTTTATTCTCAACTGAACTCAAGTGGAACCGACTACACTGAATCAATAGATAAATATGCTGCTAAAAATGTTGGGTCACTGTGTTGGACCAGGAAGTTTTCTCGCCTGAGTCCATCTTGCACATATACAAATCAACCATGCGTCCATGGGGTGATTACTGTTGTCATACCTGGGAGGCCACCAACGTTTTCATCTCGGTGTTCAGTACAGGACCCAGAAGAAAACCTGCAATATAACCGATCCCGACCTGACCTGACAGCTCGACTCCAGCCACTTTCTCTAAAACAGAATGTGGCTTCTCTCTGTCTCTTCTACAAATATTTCGGCTACGGCGAGCTTAGCTCTGTGGTGCCCTTCTGAAGAATTTAAACGAACAGCCACACTGGCAACAAGGTCTCACCCTTTTACAGTTAGAACAACCAAATGAAGCCACCACTTCTATTCCCTCAGATTCTTTTCTCGCATTTCGTGCCTGTAGAACTCCCTTCCACATATTACTTCCCTGATAGCTACAACTGCAAGATTTTATATGCAACGTCAATTGCCAGCTATAATCCTGTTGACTTCCATACATCTCTTATCATTTCTCCAACATCCCCTGAATCTTGTTCTTACTTTTTCACTCTATTCTCTCGCAACTCTCTTCACCAGTATTCCCATCCTTCTCTTGCCCATTCTCTGACAGCCTGTGTAACCGGTTCCTCTTCGGTTCCGCTTTCTCTTCGCTCTCCTCCTGTGTAACCCTTCACTCTCATATTACGTAGCCCAACCCTGCCCACCAGTGGCAGTACTGCATTGCTTGAAGAGAAATGGTTAAAAAATATCCATCATCTATCTTCCTGACTCCAGTTATCCTTCTGTGATAATCCTTAGACCTAGTCTTTTCTTTCATTGTAAACTCCTACACACTAGTAAAATCCAGCCTACCCCTTACTGTAGGTTATACATTTTTTCCTTCATTTCAATTACTCGTAACAAAGCATGTAAGGGCCCAGTGTCAGAGCCATTACTTCTCAAAGAGTCCATATGTGTAGAATAACTGTTAGAGAGAGTTTTATTTTAACAGAATATTATGAACAGATTATGTGAGTAATGACAAACCTTAAAACAGATGTGGACAAAAATAACACTTCTATTTAGAATCAGAGATTTCATTTTGGAAGGACAATATTCGTTGGTATATCACCAAATCTTTCCATGCCATCTTGTTCATTCGTAAGTATCACATATCTAGATGTTTATTCAGTGATTGGCTCACAGATTCTATTGTTCAATACAAAATCGGATTTTGTATCTTCTGTTAATCATTGACAATTTATGACCAATGTTTATCTACGGGGAACCACTTGCTCCGTTATCCGCATATCTCTCATGATTTTTCTGCTTTGTTACAATCTTTGATTCCACCAGTTTTTACCTTTAGCGCTGGATTCCACATATATATTTAGCTGTACCACGTATATATCTAGCTATATCTAGCTGTTTCTTCAGAGACTGCCTCATAGATTCTATTGTTCAACATATAATCGGAATCCTATCTTCTGTGAATCATTCACTTTTTATGAGCCACGTTTACCGACGGTGAACCTCTTACTCTTCCATTCTATATATCTCTGATCATTTTTTTGGTGAGTGACATTCTTTGATTCCTTTGGCGCTGGATTCCTCCGCACCACGTATATAAAAATGAACCATTCTCATATCCTTCATATCACACAAGCAAGCAGTAAGTTCCACGGGAAATGTCTATTTTCAGCAAATGCTACTTTATGCAACAGACTACCGGCGTGATGTTTTCCAAATCACTACAATCGTTACCTCATCCTGTTACTTATATTCAACAGGATATGGCAGTTTTCTATCTTGTGTTGTTCATCGGCCTTGTATAAGGTGAACATTAGTTCATCGGCCTTGTATAAGGTGAACATTAGTTCATCGGCCTTGTATAAGGTGAACATTAGTACAAAATAAAGTTCATGGTGCATCATTTAAATGATATACTTTCATTGATTCTTTGAGAATTCTTTCGATTTAATATACCAAAAATGTTTCTTTACCTTCAACCAGAGACTGACTCTATTTTTTCCAAACTTATCGGGTTTGAATTATTTTCTGGAGCAAAGAATAAGATTCGTATCACTCAACCGCAATTGTTTTTAATTATTTCCATACATGAACATTTGTAGCTTGAACCGAAGCAGCAGATAATTCCGAGCAAATTTCGACCACGAATAACGATTAGCAAGACGTAATCATGAAAATGCACAAGTTCGGCGGATTCGTAAGTGTTGAATATTAGAAATTTAAGAAATACAATGCCGATTAAATCTAACATTATTGTGAACAAAAAAAAAACTAGACTATGAAGAATGACGTTGTGGAAGAAATGACAATTGTTCTATGATTCATTTCAATAACTCCAGACAGTGAATACATCTTGGACTGATCTGTAAGACGCTGAAAGAATATGGAATATAGATTAAATTGATAATGGAATGTAGGTGAAAAAGTTGGTATTGTTTTACTTTTTATTCATTACCGTTGCCACTTGTTTCGGGATCGATAAATGATTTGATAGTGAAAGCGACAATAGAAGATGTATGAAATAAACGCCAACGAAAAATAAGGAAAACAACCTTGGCAAATAAAAAAATAACTGACACGTAATATCTAATCTCTTTTAGGTAAACGTATAAAATTCTGACATAAATAAAGATTTTTTAAAATAATTTACTTTGGTGTATTTCATTTCTTAAGCAGCATATCAATCTCTATGGTTTTTTTAATTGAGAAATTTAAATATTGTGTATACAATTTTATAGCTATAAATACATACATATTGTATGTAATTTTAGGCTTTGTACTACAGATATTTTCATGCCTTCCTCGTAAACATATATTTTAATAATATATTGCTTGTACATCTGTTGTAGGCTTTATATATTTTGCTATAGAGTTATTTCTTTAAATTAGTTCATTATGTTTACAGTTTCACTATTTTCAAACTTTCTTCATGTAAATTTTCTTTGTAGTATTCATGTTTTATAGGGGCCAAATAACTACATGGAATTAAAAGTTATCTTTCCACATTATACAAATTGGGTTATCCTCACTCTTAAGCAAAAATAAAATAAATGAGGTGTGTGCAGCCAGAGTAATCCAATCGTTACTTCCTTTTCGAAACACATGACTCAATTCACCCTTGATTGGGCGAAATTTATTATTTATTTGTCCAGAGCTGCTGCCACTTTTGTTGTGTTGATTTATTTTTTCATCCCGTATAATGAATTCTGAAACTATTATTATCAAAAGTTTCATTTTGCGGATACTAAACGGATAAATATGCTTGACCATTTCCTCCAATGAGTATGTGGATAAAGAATCCAGCGTAGCACTATTTTTTTTTACTGCTTGATACCCAAATATACCTTGTGGTGCCGTTGTATTCAATTGCCAACATAATTTTTTATTATTATTGATAGAGATTCACAACTGGAAACGAGTCTATGTGCGTTTTAATGCAATGGATATCAGCTCTGAACGCGAGAGATCACAGAATTCTAGTAAAATTTATTGCATTCATTTACTTGCAAATACCCTCTCGAAAGATATTAAGTTGTCTCATTTCCCTACAGCTATGGGTTAAATAGCAGAACAGATTGAGTTCTATAGCCTTGGTTGGCAACCACTTAACCGCAGAAAGAAATGGCAACCAAGAAAGGGAAAATCTTCTGTCCAGTCACTCATATCTCTTTCGAGATGATGATCGCACAAGGGTGTATCACGCATGGGAAATAACTGTGTGAGTTAATTTCACCAGAATTAGATTGTCAAGTTTATTTTTAAGTTTATTTTTATTTTTTTATTTTTTTGTTGTTGCTGATATTACTCAAAAGAAGGCAGATAATATAATTTTTTTAAACTTATGTTTCTATAGATGAAGTCCGGTGCTAGGTCTATTAAAAACCCATTTGAAAACGAAATAGAAGATTGAAGTTTATTTTTGCAAATGTTTAATTTTTTTAATTATTTGATATTCATTGCTGAATATCTTGTTTCATTTTTGGACTTTGATTTATCTGTGAAGTTGTGTAAAAGTTAATTGATTCTTACTTTTTTTCTAAGTTTTCTTGAAATACAAGTGGATATGATCTTTTCATTACGTTTGCAGAGTTTTAGCTGCATTTCTGGTATTCTTACGGTTCTAAGTGGTATAATTGTGTTATGGATTTTAGATAGAGATATTTCAAATTGATGAATGATACGTTCTATCCAAAGTCCAAAGTATTTTTGAAATTTAGTTGGAAGATTTTTCTGTATTTTGGTTCAAACGTGGTAGTTCATGCAGAACTAGGTTTTTTTTCCAATTTATATATTATATACTAGGGTTTGTTTGTTGTCGCCATTGTTCAGGAAACTTCTTTTTTTGCCTAGATACCATTATAATTTTTTAATAAAATTTTCAATGTCGTTTGGGACTTATTTTAAGCTCCCATAATGGATATTGTCCAGGTTCACGGCTGAATTATTGGAACTTTTAATAATGTTTATTAGTTTATTTTCTTTGTTTTTTGTTTTGATTTGTATTTATCTGTATTTTGTTGTTGTAGAATTAGATCGATGTTTATCAGATAACTTTGAGAATGTTTTGGCTTATATATTTGTTATATCTTAACATTGATACTATTTATTGAGATGTGTTTCGAAGACTTGGTTTATTTTCTCCAGTTATTTTACTAATCATTTCTTGTTCTGGTTTGGTTTTGTAGAAGAAGTTAGTTTTATGACATATTTCGGCTTCTTTTATCGTTTTCATGACATTGCTTTATTTTACTCATATGAGAAAATTGTAGCTATCTCTTCAGAACGATTGATTTAACGCGTAAGTTTACAAAAGAATGAAGTATTGATTCTCTAAATGCATTTTGGATGTGACACAAGACCGAAATTATGGGTACCTAGTGAAGATCACTACTCAGGTTTTAGGGTCTAGCAAAGCAAACTTGCTAATCATTACACTACGAAGGAACGAAGTAAGGAATAATAAATAACGAAACCAATGAAATAAAATGCTGCAGAAATTAAATTCAGAAAGAAGTAAAAACAAGGAATACATTGTAAAAATGAAAGACAAAAGATCCGAAAGCGAATAGACATGGCAAAGGAAGCATTCCAGAAGTTGAGTAAAGTATTAAGAAACAGGAAAATTTCGCAAGAGTACTGGATTGCTATATGTTATCGATTCCTCAATATGACAGTGAATGTTAGATAATATTATCAAAGATTAAGGAAAAACTTGAAGCAACTGAAATGTTGTTCTACAGAAGAAAGTTGCGAATATCATGGATCGAGCATGTGAGCAATGATAAAGTTTTGAAAATGATGTAAACGAAAAGGAAATTAATACTGAGCATCAGGAAGAGGCAGCTGAAGTTCCTGGCACAGGCACTGACGAAGGAGGGCTTAGAGAACCTGATACTAACAGGCAAGAAAGAGGGAAAAAGAGACAAAAAAACAACGGATATGTTTGAAAGACCTAATCAATGAGAAGGCGTACTAAGATCTACCAGGGATAGGGAGATGTGAAAGGCCATGACCGCCTACATTCTGAAAGAACAGGGCACATAGAAGAAAAATAGTGAAGTAAATGTGTGTGTGTCTGTGTGTGTGTGTGAGAGAGAGAAAGAGAGAGAGAGAGAGAGAGAGAGAATGAATATAAGATATGCCTTCCAAAAAAGGAAAAGGAGGAACTAATGTAAGAAAACTCGATAACAGTTTCAAATAGAATTGAACATTAAACAGATTAGAAAACGTAGTAATTTTGAAGGAGAAGCAAAAAAAGATGATGCTAATTCCGGGCAATAAAAAGTGAGAAGGACTTGAAAGAGACTAAAATAAATAAAGTTCTTTAAACCTGGAACTCTTTAATAAAAGCAGAAGGGAGAATCAGTAATATTATCGGTCCTGACTTGGAGCATCGGCAATAGTCACTCTCCCACCGCTATGAAGTTTTCTGACAGTATTTATTCTAAATAATTTCATGGTAATTGTTCGGAAATCTTTGCTATTTTATTTACTTTTTTATCTTTCTTCTATGTGCCATGTTTCTTCAGGAAGCTGGTTATCATTTCCTTCCACATCTTCCATTTCTGTCTAGCACTTAATAAATTTTGTCTTATTATTTCTCTGAAATTCTTCTCTGTCATCCATTTCATCAAGCTCATCAAATATGCCCCTCTCCCTCTTAACCGTCCTGTGAGTATCAAATTTCTCAAGCCTTCTTTCCGCATTGCGTGTTCCAGAAAAATCATCTGTCTCTTTCTGATGTTTAGTATATCTCTTTTTTTGCTTCCATCCTTTCCAAAATCTCACAATTTCGGTCTATGGTATCCCCAGTATTCTTATCTAGACCGACATGTCTGTTGCTTAGAGTTTATTCTTCAACTTCTAACAGGCTCTCCAGCATTCGATGTCATACAGAAGGATAAATATCATATAGTAATTCAGTACTATTTTGTTTCTATCTTTTTTTCGAACTTGCCAACTATTTCCATTTCCCTGTTTTTGTCTACTTTGTCATTGAGAACATTTTTGATTTAAGCATATTAATAGACGGGTTTCGAGATCTCATCAGACCTCGTCAGACTCTCTGCCTCAAAGAGTTCGAGTTGATGTACAGCACCAAACGGTATTTATCCGCCTCCCCACCGAGGCGGAATGTAGCACAAAGCGTTTTTTATAGTGGGAAGTCCGAGCTCTAAAGCCCGGGAAAAAAATTTCCCAAGAAACCTGCAAGTCGGTTATCTAGCTTAATTTTCTCCACACACAACTCTGCCCTTTGGCTTAGCCTCGTCTGGGTTACTCTCCACCCAAAGTCAGAGTCTGCCGAGATTGGTTCGAGTTAATGCTAAACACTCAGACATCTGTCTGTGTGTCTTCTATACTAAATATCTATAGTAACGTGTTCCCAGTAGCATAATTCATTCAATGGTTACGTTTGTTGCATGGAGATCCGTGTTCGGTCACACGTGTCGGTAACTACATTTTCTTCCTACATAACAGATACTAATCGTTTCTTATCTTCCCTTGTCTCGATTTTGGAACATCCTTCTGGCTACAGCTATTCCAGCCAACTTTAATCTGCTAAATTATAAATGCAATATGAATCTACAGTAATTCCAGTTACTCTTCCCTCTTCCCGCTCATTATTAACATTTCTGTACCTAATTATTTCATAACCTGCAGACTTTGGCATCTTTTTGACTTTGCATCCTTGAATGGGGTGATTCTGATTAAAAAGTATTTAAATAAATACGAATGAGTGACTATTAAAATATAGAAACAAATAATCATCTCCATAGCTGAAAAATGTAGACAGATAATATATCTCAATAAATTTAGAATAACTGATACCATGATAAGTAACGATGGTCATCTCTTTCAGCTTTAAAATCACTCCTTCTACCGACCATACCATAGGAATTAGGTAACACCTTATTAGTGTGAGACAGATGATCGACACTTACTTTGACCTCTTATATCAAATTACCCTGTAATGTCTACCCCAACTCTTTTCACAGATTGTGGAGTAGTTGAATAGTAAGAAGCTCATCAGATCACCTCAATTGTAAGCATTGAAAGATCTTGAAATCGGGGCTTTCCTGTGTAATGATATCTGATTAATGCTTGTATTTTAGGAATCGTTACTTATTTCAAGAAGGCAAAGTGAGCGTAATGCGGTTGTTCATTTTGCTAATAGGATAAATAAAAAGGTCAGATTCTAGCACACGACCCATAGAAGAGTACGCGATGAAAAGAGGAGATGATTTCCTTGAGGCCAAAGATTTTGCTTTGATTATTTCACTCTCTGTATTTATCTATACCAGCCTTACTATATATATTGTTTCACACCTATATATTTAACAATGAGGGTTTATATGTATCTGTCTATAACATTTTATATCTATCTATCTATCTATCTATCTATCTATCTATCTATCTATCTATCTATCTATATCAGCCTGTCAATAACTCTCCCAGTTTGCTCGTATATATCTATTTATATGTCTATTTAAATATCCACACACACAAAAACAAACAAATACATATGTATATATATATATATATATATATATATATATACTGAGATCAATACACAGATAAATGTGTACGAATATATATATATATATATATATATATATATTCGTACACATTTATCTGTGTATTGATCTCAGTTGGTTCATATTTATATATCGTTATCTATCCATTTATCTCACTCATTTTTACATATTTATCTTAGTTGATCTTTAGAGATTATATATATATATATACACTTTATTTTTTTCAGTCAGTTTATGTCACTTTTGTATATATACATACATGTATGTTTATAACTGTCTCAGTCTGTTCATATTTATCTTTTTATCTATCTATCTATGCATATATTCATTTACGTATAAATTTCACTTGGCTCATATCTTTCTGTCTACGTATTTATCTTGACTTGTTCATAGCTATCCATCTATCTATTCCGATTTCTATCTACCTCTCTCTTTCAGGTTGTTTATGGCTGGTTATGTTTCTCATCTTTGGCGTCCTGTTCCTCGCTCTCTATATCTGTATGTCAGTCTGGTCTAATCTATTCATATGTTGATTAAGAGAAGAAGAAAATGTAATGATGTTTAGAAAAAAAAAAGAAACGGTTGACAAGTGTATTTTTGGAGGTTAATGCTTGAGCAAATTTTTGGATTAAAGTGGGCAATATCAAGAGAGAAATGATTGATAGTAACAAATAAGTTTCTAAATTCAACTTAACTGTGAATACACTGAGTGTCGAGTAGTAGTTTTTGTTTTTTGTTTTTGTTTTTTTTTAATTTCAGTGGATTAATATTGTAAAAGATAATATTTATTTCTGACGTCAATTTCTTTTTCGGGATAAATTAAGTTAGATACTGAAATGAATGTTATATATAAATATATATATTCTGACTATATATATATATATATATATATATATATATATATATATAGTCATCCACACATAGTATATATATATATATATATATATAGTCATAGACTATATATATATATATACTATAGTCGTCTGCAGACAGATCTGTTTCGCTGTATTACAGCTCATCAGTACGTCTTAGACTCCGCTGTAAATAAACTAATTTCGACATTGTAACAAACTGACTTGTAGATAGTAACACCTAGAAAGAAGGGTTAGTGAAAAATAATTTTAATATGAATTTTCTTGTCGATTGTGCGATCAATTTCTGCTGGAGATATTAATAATTCCAAGGGAAGTTCAGACTATAGGCTACTCCTCTCTTAACAGTCCCTATATATCAATTTTAATCTCACTCACTCTCTCTCGTTCCATATATATATATATATATAATTTTTTTAAATTTATTTATTTATATATATATATATATATAATTTTAATAAATTTTATAAATTTTATTTTTAATTTAAATCTAGGTTTATAATTAATTAGATTAATTTAATTACATTTAAATAAATTATATGTCAGCATTTCCTCCTTTCTAAAAATCTTTATTCTAATAAATTCATCCTATTTAAAAACGCTAGTTTTGTTAACACGTCCCTAGCGTCTCTACTGAGATGATATTTCTCTCTTCTTTATTTTTTCTTCTTTTTCCTTTTGCTTTCTTTTTCTTTCCATTTGGTTTAGCCCACTTCCCTGTCCAACACCACTTCCTATTTCTTCCTTTACATCCCCTTCCCCCTTTTTAGAACTAGACAAGGCCAAATGTTTAAATTTCTTATTTACAACTGAATCTAAAATAATGTTGTCCAAAATTTCAAAATAGACATTGATTTCTATCTACTTAATAATCCCACCCATCTAGTTTTTTCTGTAATGTAAATTTTTGAACTTCCGCCGATAATATCTTGTTTTATTTGGAGTATAAATTGCCGATGAAATGTGAAATCTCTCTTAGGTCTTTCATGTAGAAATGATCATACAACGGTTTTGAACGTCGAAATTAATTATATATATATATATATATATAAATATGTTGTGTTTCTAATAAAATAAAGTTGACTGCAACACAAAGGTTGTTCTGTTTCCTTACTGCTTATTCGTACCTCTTAATCTTAATATAATCTTTATATATAGAAATTTAAAAAAAACAACTCAGTTGTTACCATATTCAGTCAATTGAGGTGGAGGGTAGAGTTCCAATAGTTAGACTAGGTTAATCAATAAAGTGTAACGCAATGAGGGATAGAGAAGTTTTCATTAGAGTGAGATCGGTAGAGAATTAAGATATTGTGGAAAACTAGATTTTTTATATTAGTTGTGAAATATTGTAATGTATGCAATTGTATTATAACATGTTGGAAATGGTGTCGAATGTGTTTGGGGAAATGGTTACAGATTTATTGAAACTTTTTACAACTTAAATTAATGGAATTGTTATAAGAAAGGGAAATATTTAAAATAAAATAAACGTCAGAGCTATGTAGGCAACCTCGTCGGTCAATTGAAACAAATTTATTATAGGATGATGCTAGAATCAATACATCAATGCAAAGAGATAGGCTATAGATTATAAGATCTAGTTATATTATAGCAGAAAACAAATTAACTATAGTTTAGGGTATATATATATATATATGTATATATATATATAATCATGCTGGCATATGAAAGTTAGTCCGTTACGTTTGTTTCACGGGTATAATTTAAGGAAATAAATAACTTTAATTTTTTTCTGTAAACATAGAAAACATGCCTCATATAAGGATTTATATATTCTATATTTTTTTAATATTTTCCATTTTACGGTATGAGTTTTATTGATGTGTTTTAAGTGCCAATAGTATGCGGAAAGTTATGTGCTATTATGGGAAAGGTATTAATCCGTCACTTCCCTACAGTTATGGGTTAAATAATAGGACAGTACGCCTTATTATTAAAAGGTAAGCTGTGCAAATACATCGAGATTTAATTCGGTTCTTGTTACAACTGAAATAATTTTTTAACTGTAGTAATTTCTTTGGTGGATGTGCGTCAGGGTGCAGTGGATATCGCCTCGGAACAAGAAATCGGGAAGCCAGTTTGAATTCCAGTCTAACTCCTTGCATTCACTTACGCGCAAATACCCTTGGGAAAGGTATTAATCCGTCACTTCCCTACAGTTATGGGTTAAATAATAGGACAGTACGCCTTATTATTAAAAGGTAAGCTGTGCAAATACATCGAGATTTAATTGGGTTCTTTTTACAACTGAAATAATTTTTTAACTGTAGTAATTTCTTTGGTGGATGTGCGTCAGGGTGCAGTGGATATCGCCTCAGAACAAGAAATCGGGAAGCCGAGTTTGAATTCCAGTCTAACTCCTTGCATTCACTTACGCGCAAATACCACTGGGAAAGGTATTAATCCGTCACTTCCCTACAGTTATGGGTTAAATAATAGGACAGTACGCCTTATTATTAAAAGGTAAGCTGTGCAAATACATCGAGATTTAATTCGGTTCTTTTTACAACTGAAATAATTTTTTAACTGTAGTAATTTCTTTGGTGGATGTGCGTCGGGGTGCAGTGGATATCGCCTCGGAACAAGAAATCGGGAAGCCGAGTTTGAATTCCAGTCTAACTCCTTGCATTCACTTACGCGCAAATACCCTTGGGAAGGTATTAATCCGTCACTTCCCTACAGTTATGGGTTAAATAATAGGACAGTACGCCTTATTATTAAAGGTAAGCTGTGCAAATACATCGAGATTTAATTCGGTTCTTTTTACAACTGAAATAATTTTTTAACTGTAGTAATTTCTTTGGTGGATGTGCGTCGGGGTGCAGTGGATATCGCCTCGGAACAAGAAATCGGGAAGCCGAGTTTGAATTCCAGTCTAACTCCTTGCATTCACTTACGCGCAAATGCCCTTGGAAAGGTATTAATCCGTCACTTCCCTACAGTTATGGGTTAAATAATAGGACAGTACGCCTTATTATTAAAAGGTAAGCTGTGCAAATACATCGAGATTTAATTGGGTTCTTTTTACAACTGAAATAATTTTTAACTGTGGTAATTTCTTTGGTGGATGTGCGTCGGGGTGCAGTGGATATCGCCTCGGAACAAGAAATCGGGAAGCCGAGTTTGAATTCCAGTCTAACTCCTTGCATTCACTTACGCGCAAATACCCTTGGGAAAGGTATTAATCCGTCACTTCCCTACAGTTATGGGTTAAATAATAGGACAGTACGCCTTATTATTAAAAGGTAAGCTGTGCAAATACATCGAGATTTAATTCGGTTCTTGTTACAACTGAAATAATTTTTTAACTGTAGTAATTTCTTTGGTGGATGTGCGTCGGGGTGCAGTGGATATCGCCTCGGAACAAGAAATCGGGAAGCCGAGAGAGTTTGAATTCCAGTCTAACTCCTTGCATTCATACGCGCAAATACCCTTGGGAAAGGTATTAATCCGTCACTTCCCTACAGTTATGGGTTAAATAATAGGACAGTACGCCTTATTATTCAAAGGTAAGCTGTGCAAATACATCGAGATTTAATTCGGTTCTTGTTACAACTGAAATAATTTTTTAACTGTAGTAATTTCTTTGGTGGATGTGCGTCGGGGTGCAGTGGATATCGCCTCGGAACAAGAAATCGGGAAGCCGAGTTTTGAATTGATCTAACTCCTTGCATTCACTTACGCGCAAATACCCTTGGGAAAGGTATTAATCCGTCACTTCCCTACAGTTATGGGTTAAATAATAGGACAGTACGCCTTATTATTCAAAGGTAAGCTGTGCAAATACATCGAGATTTAATTCGGTTCTTGTTACAACTGAAATAATTTTTTAACTGTAGTAATTTCTTTGGTGGATGTGCGTCAGGGTGCAGTGGATATCGCCTCGGAACAAGAAATCGGGAAGCCGAGTTTGAATTCCAGTCTAACTCCTTGCATTCACTTACGCGCAAATACCCTTGGGAAAGGTAATCCGTCACTTCCCTACAGTTATGGGTTAAATAATAGGACAGTACGCCTTATTATTCAAAGGTAAGCTGTGCAAATACATCGAGATTTAATTCGGTTCTTGTTACAACTGAAATAATTTTTTAACTGTAGTAATTTCTTTGGTGGATGTGCGTCGGGGTGCAGTGGATATCGCCTCGGAACAAGAAATCAGGAAGCCGAGTTTGAATTTGATCACTCCTTGCATTCACTTACGCGCAAATACCCTTGGGAAAGGTATTAATCGTCACTTCCCTACAGTTATGGGTTAAATAATAGGACAGTACGCCTTATTATTAAAAGGTAAGCTGTGCAAATACATCGAGATTTAATTCGGTTCTTGTTACAACTGAAATAATTTTTTAACTGTAGTAATTTCTTTGGTGGATGTGCGTCGGGGTGCAGTGGATATCGCCTCGGAACAAGAAATCGGGAAGCCGAGTTTGAATTCCAGTCTAACTCCTTACGTTACTTACGCGCAAATACCCTTGGGAAAGGTATTAATCCGTCACTTCCCTACAGTTATGGGTTAAATAATAGGACAGTACGCGCCTTATTATTAAAAGGTAAGCTGTGCAAATACATCGAGATTTAATTCGGTTCTTGTTACAACTGAAATAATTTTTTAACTGTAGTAATTTCTTTGGTGGATGTGCGTCGGGGTGCAGTGGATATCGCCTCGGAACAAGAAATCGGGAAGCCGAGTTTGAATTCCAGTCTAACTCCTTGCATTCACTTACGCGCAAATACCCTTGGGAAAGGTAATCTTTCGTCACTTCCCTACAGTTATGGGTTAAATAATAGGACAGTACGCCTTATTATTAAAAGGTAAGCTGTGCAAATACATCGAGATTTAATTCGGTTCTTGTTACAACTGAAATAATTTTTTAACTGTAGTAATTTCTTTGGTGGATGTGCGTCGGGGTGCAGTGGATATCGCCTCGGAACAAGAAATCGGGGAAGCCGAGTTTAATTCCAGTCTAACTCCTTGCATTCACTTACGCGCAAATACCCTTGGGAAAGGTATTA
The DNA here is from genome assembly GCA_037127315.1 of Ascarosepion bandense. Taxonomy (NCBI): domain Eukaryota; kingdom Metazoa; phylum Mollusca; class Cephalopoda; order Sepiida; family Sepiidae; genus Ascarosepion; species Ascarosepion bandense. The sequence goes on from JBBBDQ010000932.1 coordinate 4,467,229, forward strand.
ATCCGTCACTTCCCTACAGTTATGGGTTAAATAATAGGACAGTACGCCCATATTATTAAAAGGTAAGCTGTGCAAATACATCGAGATTTAATTCGGTTCTTGTTACAAATGAAATAATTTTTTAACTGTAGTAATTTCTTTGGTGGATGTGCGTCGGGGTGCAGTGGATATCGCCTCGGAACAAGAAATCGGGAAGCCGAGTTTGAATTCCAGTCTAACTCCTTGCATTCACTTACGCGCAAATACCCTTGGGAAAGGTATTAATCCGTCCACTCCTACAGTTATGGGTTAAATAATAGGACAGTACGCCTTATTATTAAAAGGTAAGCTGTGCAAACACATCGAGATTTAATTCGGTTCTTGTTACAACTGAAATAATTTTTTAACTGTAGTAATTTCTTTGGTGGATGTGCGTCGGGGTGCAGTGGATATCGCCTCGGAACAAGAAATCAGGAAGCCGAGTTTGAATTCCAGTCTAACTCCTTGCATTCACTTACGCGCAAATACCCTTGGGAAAGGTATTAATCCGTCACTTCCCTACAGTTATGGGTTAAATAATAGGACAGTACGCCTTATTATTAAAAGGTAAGCTGTGCAAATACATCGAGATTTAATTCGGTTCTTGTTACAACTGAAATAATTTTTTAACTGTAGTAATTTCTTTGGTGGATGTGCGTCAGGGTGCAGTGGATATCGCCTCGGAACAAGAAATCGGGAAGCCGAGTTTGAATTCCAGTCTAACTCCTTGCATTCACTTACGCGCAAATACCCTTGGGAAAGGTATTAATCCGTCACTTCCCTACAGTTATGGGTTAAATAATAGGACAGTACGCCTTATTATTAAAAGGTAAGCTGTGCAAATACATCGAATTTAATTCGGTTCTTGTTACAACTGAAATAATTTTTTAACTGTAGTAATTTCTTTGGTGGATGTGCGTCGGGGTGCAGTGGATATCGCCTCGGAACAAGAAATCGGGAAGCCGAGTTTGAATTCCAGTCTAACTCCTTGCATTCACTTACGCGCAAATACCCTTGGGAAGAGTATTAATCCGTCACTTCCCTACAGTTATGGGTTAAATAATAGGACAGTATCACGCCTTATTATTAAAAGGTAAGCTGTGCAAATACATGAGATTTAATTCGGTTCTTGTTACAACTGAAATAATTTTTTAACTGTAGTAATTTCTTTGGTGGATGTGCGTCGGGGTGCAGTGGATATCGCCTCGGAACAAAGGAAATCGGGAAGCCGAGTTTGAATTCCAGTCTAACTCCTTGCATTCACTTACGCGCAAATACCCTTGGAAGGTATTAATCCGTCACTTCCCTACAGTTATGGGTTAAATAATAGGACAGTACGCCTTATTATTAAAGGTAGCTGTTACAAATACATCGAGATTTAATTCGGTTCTTGTTACAACTGAAATAATTTTTTAACTGTAGTAATTTCTTTGGTGGATGTGCGTCGGGGTGCAGTGGATATCGCCTCGGAACAAGAAATCGGGAAGCCGAGTTTGAATTTGAAAGTCTAACTCCTTGCATTCACTTACGCGCAAATACCCTTGGGAAGGTATTAATCCGTCACTTCCCTACAGTTATGGGTTAAATAATAGGACAGTACGCCTTATTATTAAAAGGTAAGCTGTGCAAATACATCGAGATTTAATTCGGTTCTTGTTACAACTGAAATAATTTTTTAACTGTAGTAATTTCTTTGGTGGATGTACGTCGGGGTGCAGTGGATATCGCCTCGGAACAAGAAATCGGGAAGCCGAGAGAGTTTGAATTCCAGTCTAACTCCTTGCATTCACTTACGCGCAAATACCCTTGGGAAAGGTATTAATCCGTCACTTCCCTACAGTTATGGGTTAAATAATAGGACAGTACGCCTTATTATTAAAAGGTAAGCTGTGCAAATACATCGAGATTTAATTCGGTTCTTGTTACAACTGAAATAGTTTTTTAACTGTAGTAATTTCTTTGGTGGATGTGCGTCGAAGTGCAGTGGATATCGCCTCGGAACAAGAAATCGGGAAGCCAGTTTGGGTCCAGTCTAACTCCTTGCATTCACTTACGCGCAAATACCCTTGGGAAAGGTATTAATCCGTCACTTCCCTACAGTTATGGGTTAAATAATAGGACAGTACCTTATTATTAAAAGGTAAGCTGTGCAAATACATCGAGATTTAATTCGGTTCTTGTTACAACTGAAATAATTTTTTAACTGTAGTAATTTCTTTGGTGGATGTGCGTCGGGGTGCAGTGGATATCGCCTCGGAACAAGAAATCAGGCCGAGTTTGAATTCCAGTCTAACTCTTGCATTCACTTACACGCAAATACCCTTGGAAGGTATTAATCCGTCACTTCCCTACAGTTATGGGTTAAATAATAGGACAGTACGCCTTATTATTAAAGGAGTAAGCTGTGCAAATACATCGAGATTTAATTCGGTTCTTGTTACAACTGAAATAATTTTTTAACTGTAGTAATTTCTTTGGTGGATGTGCGTCGGGGTGCAGTGGATATCGCCTCGGAACAAAGAAATCGGGAAGCCGAGTTTGAATTCCAGTCTAACTCCTTGCATTCACTTACGCGCAAATACCCTTGGGAAAGGTATTAATCCGTCACTTCCCTACAGTTATGGGTTAAATAATAGGACAGTACGCCTTATTATTAAAAGGTAAAGCTGTGCAAATACATCGAGATTTAATTCGGTTCTTGTTACAACTGAAATAATTTTTTTAACTGTAGTAATTTCTTTGGTGGATGTGCGTCGGGGTGCAGTGGATATCGCCTCGGAACCAATCGGAAGCCGGTTTGAATTCCAGTCTAACTCCTTGCATTCACTTACGCACCGTCTCACCCTTGGGAAAGGTATTAATCCGTCACTTCCCTACAGTTATGGGTTAAATAATAGGACAGTACGCCTTATTATTAAAAGGTAAGCTGTGCAAATACATCGAGATTTAATTCGGTTCTTGTTACAACTGAAATAATTTTTTTAACTGTAGTAATTTCTTTGGTGGATGTGCGTCGGGGTGCAGTGGATATCGCCTCGGAACAAGAAATCGGGAAGCCGAGTTTGAATTCCAGTCTAACTCCTTGCATTCACTTACGCGCAAATACCCTTGGGAAAGGTATTAATCCGTCACTTCCCTACAGTTATGGGTTAAATAATAGGACAGTACGCCTTATTATTAAAAGGTAAGCTGTGCAAATACATCGAGATTTAATTCGGTTCTTGTTACAACTGAAATAATTTTTTTAACTGTAGTAATTTCTTTGGTGGATGTGCGTCGGGGTGCAGTGGATATCGCCTCGGAACAAGAAATCGGGAAGCCGAGTTTGAATTCCAGTCTAACTCCTTGCATTCACTTACGCGCAAATACCCTTGGGGAAAGGTATTAATCCGTCACTTCCCTACAGTTATGGGTTAAATAATAGGACAGTACGCCTTATTATTAAAAGGTAAGCTGTGCAAATACATCGAAATTTAATTCGGTTCTTGTTACAACTGAAATAATTTTTTAACTGTAGTAATTTCTTTGGTGGATGTGCGTCGGGGTGCGAGTGGATATCGCCTCGGAACAAGAAATCGGGAAGCCGAGTTTGAATTCAAGTCTAACTCCTTGCATTCACTTACGCGCAAATACCCTTGGGAAAGGTATTAATCCGTCACTTCCCTACAGTTATGGGTTAAATAATAAGGACAGTACGCCTTATTAAAAAGGTAAGCTGTGCAAATACATCGAGATTTAATTCGGTTCTTGTTACAACTGAAATAATTTTTTAACTGTAGTAATTTCTTTGGTGGATGTGCGTCGGGGTGCAGTGGATATCGCCTCGGAACAAAGAATCGGGAAGCCGAGGATTTGAATTCCAGTCTAACTCCTTGCATTCACTTACGCGCAAATACCCTTGGGAAAGGTATTAATCCGTCACTTCCCTACAGTTATGGGTTAAATAATAGGACAGTACGCCTTATTATTAAAGGTAAAGCTGTGCAAATACATCGAGATTTAATTCGGTTCTTGTTACAACTGAAATAATTTTTTAACTGTAGTAATTTCTTTGGTGGATGTGCGTCGGGGTGCAGTGGATATCGCCTCGGAACAATCGGGAAGCCGAGTTTGAATTCCAGTCTAACTCCTTGCATTCACTTACGCGCAAATACCCTTGGGAAAGGTATTAATCCGTCACTTCCCTACAGTTATGGGTTAAATAATAGGACAGTACGCCTTATTATTAAAAGGTAAGCTGTGCAAATACATCGAGATTTAATTCGGTTCTTGTTACAACTGAAATAATTTTTTAACTGTAATTTCTTTGGTGGATGTGCGTCGGGGGTGCAGTGGATATCGCCTCGGAACAAGAAATCCGGGAAGCCGAGTTTGAATTCCAGTCTAACTCCTTGCATTCACTTACGCGCAAATACCCTTGGGAAAGGTATTAATCGTCACTTCCCTACAGTTATGGGTTAAATAATAGGACAGTACGCCTTATTATTAAAAGGTAAGCTGTACAAATACATCGAGATTTAATTCGGTTCTTGTTACAACTGAAATAATTTTTTAACTGTAGTAATTTCTTTGGTGGATGTGCGTCGGGGTGCGGTGGATATCGCCTCGGAACAAAGAAATCGGGAAGCCGAGTTTGAATTCCAGTCTAACTCCTTGCATTCACTTACGCGCAAATACCCTTGGGAAAGGTATTAATCCGTCACTTCCCTACAGTTATGGGTTAAATAATAGGACGATACGCCTTATTATTAAAGGTAAGCTGTGCAAATACATCGAGATTTAATTCGGTTCTTGTTACAACTGAAATAATTTTTTAACTGTAGTAATTTCTTTGGTGGATGTGCGTCGGGGTGCAGTGGATATCGCCTCGGAACAAGAAATCGGGAAGCCGAGTTTGAATTTCAGTCTAACTCCTTGCATTCGCTTACGCGCAAATACCCTTGGGAAAGGTATTAATCCGTCACTTCCCTACAGTTATGGGTTAAATAATAGGACAGTACGCCTTATTATTAAAAGGTAAGCTGTGCAAATACATCGAGATTTAATTCGGTTCTTGTTACAACTGAAATAATTTTTTAACTGTAGTAATTTCTTTGGTGGATGTGCGTCGGGGTGCAGTGGATATCGCCTCGGAACAAGAAATCGGGAAGCCGAGTTTGAATTCCAGTCTAACTCCTTGCATTCACTTACGCGCAAATACCCTTGGGAAAGGTATTAATCCGTCACTTCCCTACAGTTATGGGTTAAATAATAGGACAGTACGCCTTATTATTAAAAAGGTAAGCTGTGCAAATACATCGAGATTTAATTCGGTTCTTGTTACAACTGAAATAATTTTTTTAACTGTAGTAATTTCTTTGGTGGATGTGCGTCGGGGTGCAGTGGATATCGCCTCGGAACAAGAAATCGGGAAGCCGAGTTTGAATTCCAGTCTAACTCCTTGCATTCACTTACGCACCAAATACCCTTGGGAAAATTATTAATCCGTCACTTCCTACAGTTATGGGTTAAAAATAATAGGACAGTACGCCTTATTATTAAAAAAGTCGCTGTGCAAATACATCGAGATTCCAATTCGGTTCTTGTTACGAGCTGAAATAATTTTTTAACTGTAGTAATTTCTTTGGTGGATGTGCGTCGGGGTGCAGTGGATATCGCCTCGGAACAAGAAATCGGGAAGCCGAGTTTGAATTCCAGTCTAACTCCTTGCATTCACTTACGCGCAAATACCCAGGAAAGGTATTAATCCGTCACTTCCCTACAGTTATGGGTTAAATAATGGGGACAGTACCTTATTATTATTAAAAGGTAAGCTGTGCAAATACATCGAGATTTAATTCGGTTCTTGTTACAACTGAAATAATTTTTTAACTGTAGTAATTTCTTTGGTGGATGTGCGTCGGGGTGCAGTGGATATCGCCTCGGAACAAGAAATCGGGAAGCCGAGTTTGAATTCCAGTCTAACTCCTTGCATTCACTTACGCGCAAATACCCTTGGGAAAGGTATTAATCCGTCAGCACCTACAGTTATGGGTTAAATAATAGGACAGTACGCCTTATTATTAAAAGGTAAGCTGTGCAAATACATCGAGATTTAATTCGGTTCTTGTTACAACTGAAATAATTTTTTAACTGTAGTAATTTCTTTGGTGGATGTGCGTCGGGGTGCAGTGGATATCGCCTCGGAACAAGAAATCGGGAAGCCGAGTTTGAATTCCAGTCTAACTCCTTGCATTCACTTACGCGCAAATACCCTTGGGAAGGTATTAATCCGTCACTTCCCTACAGTTATGGGTTAAATAATAGGACAGTACGCCTTATTATTAAAAGGTAAGCTGTGCAAATACATCGAGATTTAATTCGGTTCTTGTTACAACTGAAATAATTTTTTAACTGTAGTAATTTCTTTGGTGGATGTGCGTCGGGGTGCAGTGGATATCGCCTCGGAACAAGAAATCGGGAAGCCGAGTTTGAATTCAGTCTAACTCCTTGCATTCACTTACGCGCAAATACCACTGGGAAAAGGTATTAATCCGTCACTTCCCTACAGTTATGGGTTAATAATAGGACAGTACGCCTTATTATTAATTAAGCTGTGCAAATACATCGAGATTTAATTCGGTTCTTGTTACAACTGAAATAATTTTTTAACTGTAGTAATTTCTTTGGTGGATGTGCGTCGGGGTGCAGTGGATATCGCCTCCGGAACCAAAAATCGGGAAACAGTTTGAATTCCAGTCTAACTCCTTGCATTCACTTACGCGCAAATACCCTTGGGAAAGGTATTAATCCGTCACTTCCCTACAGTTATGGGTTAAATAATAGGACAGTACGCCTTATTATTAAAAGGTAAGCTGTGCAAGTACATCGGGGTTAATTCGGTTCTTGTTACAACTGAAATAATTTTTTAACTGTAGTAATTTCTTTGGTGGATGTGCGTCGGGGTGCAGTGGATATCGCCTCGGAACAAGAAATCCGGGAAGCCGAGTTTGAATTCCAGTCTAACTCCTTGCATTCACTTACGCGCAAAACTACCCAGCGGGGAAGGTATTAATCCGTCACTTCCCTACAGTTATGGGTTAAATAATAGGACAGTACGCCTTATTATTAAAGGTAAGCTGTGCAAATACATCGAGATTTAATTCGGTTCTTGTTACAACTGAAATAATTTTTTAACTGTAGTAATTTCTTTGGTGGATGTGCGTCGGGGTGCAGTGGATATCGCCTCGGAACAAGAAATCGGGAAGCCGAGTTTGAATTCCAGTCTAACTCCTTGCATTCACTTACGCGCAAATACCCTTGGGAAAGGTATTAATCCGTCACTTCCCTACAGTTATGGGTTAAATAATAGGACGGTACCTTATTATTAAAAGGTAAGCTGTGCAAATACATCGAGATTTAATTCGGTTCTTGTTACAACTGAAATAATTTTTTAACTGTAGTAATTTCTTTGGTGGATGTGCGTCGGGGTGCAGTGGATATCTATCGGAACAAGAAATCGGAAGCCAGTTTGAATTCCAGTCTAACTCCTTGCATTCACTTACGCGCAAATACCCTTGGGAAAGGTATTAATCCGTCACTTCCCTACAGTTATGGGTTAAATAATAGGACAGTACGCCTTATTATTAAAGGTAAGCTGTGCAAATACATCGAGATTTAATTCGGTTCTTGTTACAACTGAAATAATTTTTTAACTGTAGTAATTTCTTTGGTGGATGTGCGTCGGGGTGCGAGTGGATATCGCCTCGGAACAAGAAATCGGGAAGCCAGTTTGAATTCCAGTCTAACTCCTTGCATTCACTTACGCACCAAATACCCTTGGGAAAAGTATTAATCCGTCACTTCCCTACAGTTATGGGTTAAATAATAGGACAGTACGCCTTATTATTAAAAGGTAAGCTGTGCAAATACATCGAGATTTAATTCGGTTCTTGTTACAACTGAAATAATTTTTTAACTGTAGTAATTTCTTTGGTGGATGTGCGTCGGGGTGCAGTGGATATCGCCTCGGAACAAGAAATCGGGAAACCGGGATTTGAATTCCAGTCTAACTCCTTGCATTCACTTACGCGCAAATACCATGGAAGGGTGACAATCATCCTTCCTACAGTTATGGGTTAAATAATAGGACAGTACATAGCAGTATTAAAGGTAAACTGTGCAAATACATCGAGATTTAATTCGGTTCTTGTTACAAACTGAAATAATTTTTTAACTGTAGTAATTTCTTTGGTGGATGTGCGTCGGAATTTTGTTGAACCATCGCCTCGAATAAAATAAAATAGGTTGGTTAAATCTAAACTCTCCTTGCATCTATTTGCGCAAATATTGCCAATTATTAATCCGTACTTCTCCGGTTATGGGTTAAATAATAGGACAGTACGCCTTATTATTAAAAGGTAAGCTGTGCAAATACATCGAGATTTAATTCGGTTCTTGTTACAACTGAAATAATTTTTTAACTGTAATTTCTTTGGTGGATGTGCGTCAGGGTAAAATTGATTATACTCGGAACAAAAAATCGGAAGCCGGTTGAATTCAGTCTAACTCCTTGCATTCACTTACGCGCAAATACCCTTGGAAAAGTGATGATAATCCGTCACTTCCCTACAGTTATGGGTTAAATAATAGGACAGTACGCCTTATTATTAAAAGGTAAGCTGTGCAAATACATCGAGATTTAATTCGGTTCTTGTTACAACTGAAATAATTTTTTTAACTGTAGTAATTTCTTTGGTTGGATGTGCGTCAGGGTGCAGTGGATATCGCCTCGGAACAAGAAATCGGGAAGCCGAGTTTGAATTCCAGTCTAACTCCTTGCATTCACTTACGCGCAAAATACCCTTGGGAAAGGTATTAATCCCGTCACTTCCCTACAAAGTTATGGGTTAAATAATAGGACAGTACGCCTTATTATTAAAAGTCAGCTGTGCAAATACATCGAGATTTAATTCGGTTCTTGTTACAACTGAAATAATTTTTTAACTGTAGTAATTTCTTTGGTGGATGTGCGTCGGAGGTGCGGTGGACATCGCCTCGGAACAAGAAATCGGGAAGCCGAGTTTAATTCAGTCTAACCCTTTGCATTTACTTACGCGCAAATACCCTTGGGAAAGGTATTAATCCGTCACTTCCCTACAGTTATGGGTTAAATAATAGGACAGTACGCCTTATTATTAAGGTAGCTGTGCAAATACATCGAGATTTAATTCGGTTCTTGTTACAACTGGAAATAATTTTTTAACTGTAGTAATTTTCTTTGGTGGATGTGCGTCGGGGTGCAGTGGATATCGCCTCGGAACAAGAAATCGGGAAGCCGAGTTTGAATTCCAGTCTAACTCCTTTGCATTCACTTACGCGCAAATACCCTTGGGAAAGGTATTAATCCGTCACTTCCCTACAGTTATGGGTTAAATAATAGGACAGTACGCCTTATTATTAGGAGTGGCTGTGCAAATACATCGAGATTTAATTGGGTTTCTTGTTACAACTGAAATAATTTTTTAACTGTAGTAATTTCTTTGGTGGATGTGCGTCGGGGTGCAGTGGATATCGCCTCGGAACAAGAAATCGGAAATGAGTTCGAATTCCAGTCTAACTCCTTGCATTCACTTACGCGCAAATACCCTTGGGAAAGGTATTAATCCGTCACTTCCCTACAGTTATGGGTTAAATAATAGGACAGTTTAGGTTCTTTAACCTTGGTCGGCAACCAGTCTATCGCAGAAAACAATGGCAACCTACTGCGGGATAATCTTCTGACCAGTCAGTCATGTCTCTTTCGAGACATGATAGCCCAAGAGTGTATCGCCTATGGCACTTAACTAACTGACTTTCTTTGGTAGGAATAGAAATGTTTAACTGTCTCCATTGTATAAATATGCACAATTTCATGTTAATCAGAATTGTTAGTCTCTCTCTCTCGCTCTCTCTCTTTCTTTTTTTTTGTTGTTTACATTGTATGTAACCATGTAGTTTTAGCTATTTACTTTGTAAATAAACATATACTTACAAAATGACGTATATGTTTCGCTATTTACATTGTAAGTAATCATCTAAGTTTTTGTTGTTTACATTGTATGTAAACATGTAGTTTATGCTATTTAGTCTGTAAATAAACATATATTTACAAAGTGACGTATATGTTTCGCTATTTACATTGTAAGTAATCATGTACGTTTTTGTTGTTTACATTGTATGTAACCATGTAGTTTTTGCTATTTCAATTCAATTAAGTGCCATAGGTGATACACGCTTGGGCGATCATGTCTTTTTCGAGGCATGACTGACTAGGCAGTAGATTATCCCGCAGTAGGTTGCCATTGCTTTCTGTGGTAGACTGGTTGCCAACCAAGGCTATAGAACCCAATCTGTCCTGTTATTTGACCCATAACTAGAAGGAAGAGACGGTTTAATACCTTTCCCAAGGGTATTTGCGAGTAAGTGAATGCAATGAATTAGTCTGGTATTCGAACTCGGCCCCCCGATTTCTCGTTCCGAACCGATGTCCAATGCTCCACAACGCACATCCTTTTGCTATTTACTTTGTAAATAAACATATATTTACAAAGTGACGTATATGTTTCTCTATTTACATTGTAAGTCATCATATAAGTTTTTTGTTGTTTACGTTGTATGTAACCATGTAGTTTTTGTTATTTACTTTGTATATAAATATTTATTTTTTGCTATTTACTTTACAAATAACGATATAATTGTTCATTATCTACATTATCAGTCAGTTAAATGTCATATGTGATACATGCTTACGCGATCATTTCTCGAGAGAAACATGACTGACTTGGCAGAAGATTATCCCGTTGTATGCTGCGCTTACTTTCTGCGGTAGACTGGTTGCCAATGCTATAGAACATATGTCCGGTTATTTAACACATAACTAGAAGGAAAAGACGGGTTAATAATTTTCCCATCGGTATTTGCGAATGGAAAAAATTCAACTGGAACTCGGCTCTCTGATTTCTCGTTCCGAGACGATATCCACTGCATCACAATGCACATCTAAATACGGTTTCTTCTTCTTCTATGTGCCCTGTCCTTTCAGGACGTAGGCGATCATGGCTTTCCATGTCACCTTATCCCTGGGGGCTCTTAGCACGCTTTCTCTTGTTACGCCACGCAACCCCCGTTCTGTCAATCGCATTCTCACGCCCTTCAAATAGGTTATCCGTTGCTTTTTTCTCTTTCCCCTTTTCCATGTATCTGACATGTTAGTATCAGGTTCTCCAAGCCCTCCTTCCTCATTGCATGTCCCAGGAACTTCAGTTGCCTCTTCCTGATGCTCACCATTAATTATTTTGTTGTTGTTGCCATTCTTTCCAATACCTCATCGTTGCTCACATGCTCGGTCCATGACATTCGCTGCATCCTTCTGTAGAACCACATTACCGCTGCTTCAAATTTTTCATTCATCTTAGATGATATTGTTCAACAATCAGTGCCTTATTGAAGAAGTGACATCACAAATACGGCTAATCATCCGAAATTACGTTCAAAGTAATAAAGGTACTTCTATTGTATAATGATAAGGCAATGGGATGTATAAATAGTGAATATTACAAGTCGGCATAAAAAAGTACAAACATTAATATGTGTGTAATTTTGCAAATCACCACATGGCACTCGAGTCTTAAGTAGCAGTATCAATTCAAGACTAATACGGATATCAGATATTGCACTGTACTTTAAATATCTGAACTATCAATTATATACAAGTTTTCTTATATCAGAGACTGAAACTGGCTTCAAGCGAATTAAACCGCGAGGACGCAAAGAAGACAGTTCATCATCAGATCTTATCGAATGGTGCCAGAGAATCATCAAGACTTTATAAAATAACAAAAACACAGCACTTAAAGACTTCCGCAGGCAGCGACAAATCAAATACATTTCACCTGTAACTAGACGAGAAAATAATGCTATAATCCTGATGCTAACTTTTAACAGAACTTCCAAGAAGAATTAAGGAAGAAAAGTCGCAGCAATACTACAAAGATTGATAACAGTGAACGGATTTAGGAGATCGGTTTTATGAACATCAACCGACATTATCACTAAAAATTTGGTAAATGAATTCAGAATGTTCTTCTATAGAAATAGTTAAGTCCAACATGATTCTTATGCCGAGGTAAGGTCTTTGATCAGGAAATTAGAAGGTTTTGAGGAGCGTGGAAACTGCCGTTGTGACCAGTGTTAAATGACCCTTAAGGATAATTCTGTATGGTTCATTTATGACTGAAACTTGCCGCTAAACAAACAAACCATATGCTGATGCTGACCCTGTGAAACAATGCAAATAATTGAATTTGCATTATTAAAGATCCAAGATATATGCAGAGGCCAGAACAGCGTTTCTTAATCTATGTACTCTTCTGACTTGATATTAGGAACTTGAATAATTTCTTGCTGACTTCCAACAGATGGCGCCCCCAAAACTCGTCGTCGTTCTGCGGCCATTGGCAGAGATAGAATTCACTACACCCCTCCAGTATTCCCAGTGCATTTGAAACCCTGGCGCAGTTTGTAGCAAAATTCATATCTTGTCAAATAGATGAATACTTTATGCTTCGCCAGGGCTACTAAGGGTGTTTTTATTGTGACACCAACACTAGATGGGTTGCCTCTAGTCCTCATTCTGTTATTTAACTCATAACTGTAGGGAAGTGACGGATTAATACCTTTCTCAAGGGTACCAGTGCTTAAGTGAATGCAGGGTATTCAACTGGAATTCGAACTCGGCTCACCGATTTCTCTTTCCAAGCCGACATCCACTGCACCACAACGCATATCCGTCACTGAACGCTTACAGCCGGTGGTATTGCTAAGCGGTCACACAACTAGGTACTGACCAGGCTCAAAGTTGCTTAACTTAGGTGATCAAGTAAGAACCGGTGTATTCAATGTGATATACCGTAAGCTCCCAAAACTAACTTCGTGTAATTTCAGATGTTAAAACATCTGTAAGGAAGTATTATGAGCAAACTTAAAATTCAGTATATGTCATTTCGTCGAAGTCTAAAAACATAGTTTTGCCAAACGTTAAACATTTCGGATTTTGTGACAAAGAAAGTGTATTTACAGGGAATTTTACTGAACTACTTTATTAAAAAGAAATCTGAAACTGAATAACGCAGAATTCTTTTTGAGGCTAACGGTGACCATGCTTTTTTGGAAACAACACGCAGAGATTGCGTTAAACGCTTGAAAAATAATGATTCTGATGTTGAAGATAATGAATGATCTGGCACAGCAAAAAAGTTTGAAATTGAAGAATTGAAAATATTATTTTATGAAGACTCATGAAGTAATACTACTCAGGTTCAAGCTTAAGTTGCAGAATCATTTGAAGTTGATCACAAAAAACATTTGAAACGTTTGCAAGCATTAGAAATGATTCAAAAGCAAGGATATTGGATGCTGTACGTGTTGAAGCCTAAAGAAGTTTAATGGCGTCTTGTCACGTGTGAACAACTGCTTCAACAGCAGAAAAAGAATTTTTTTTTTGCATCGTATCGTTACCGGCGATGAAAAATTGGTGCATTACGATAACGTTAAGCATAGAAAATCATGGAGTAAGCTCGGCCATGCATCAACATCGGCGGCAAAGCCGAATATGATTGGTTCGAAGATTCTCCTCTGTATTTGTTGGGATTAGCTGTGTGTAGTTTATTATGAGCGGCTCACAACAACCAAATCTATCACGGGACATTGCTGTTAACTACAATTTATGCTACACGACCAGATATATTTCAAAGAGATTTTAAAACATGACAATACTAGGCCACATGTTGCAAAATATAGTGAAATCCTACTTAGAAACGCTTAAATGAGAAACCCTATCTCACCCTTCTTATTCGACAGACATTGTCCCCACGATTATCATGTCTTTCAATCGAGGGCACACGACGAGTCTGAACAGCAATTTTATTCTTATAAAGATGCCAAAACATCGATCGAGTCGTGGTTAGACTAAAAAGAAGGATTGTATTTCCAACGTTAACTTCAAATTCTGCCAGAAAGATGAGAAAAAGTAGTGGCTAGCGTTATATATATATATAACGGTAAGAATCAAAGGAAATTTCATACTTACAGGCTTGTGAATGATGAACAATCAAAAAATATTAGAACCAAAAAAATGAGCTACCGATTTCAATCCAGTTTCTCATCAGAGTCAACTGGGATCTTTTTTTAATTCTTCAATATTTTAAAATATTAAAACTGAATATGAAGTTGAGAAGGGCCAATAAAAAAATTTAAAAAATTAAATTATTTTTTTTTACCCTTCATCTTCAGTTTTAATATTTTAAAATATTGAAGAATTAAAGAGATCCCAGTTGACCCTGATGAGAAATCGGGCTGAAACCGGTCAGTCGTTCTTTTGGTTCTTATTCTGATTATTGTTCATCACTTACATGCCTGTAAGTATGAAATTTACTTTTTTTCGTTCCGTTATATAGTTCTGTAAATTTAATAGTAATAATAATTATATAGGGTAGGTATGGATTGAATAACTACTTATAAAACAGTCCTCAATAAGACAGAGATGATATATTATGTTTTAAATATATATATATATACTATAGTCATCCGCAGACAGATCTGTTTCACTGTATTACACCTCATCAGTACGGCTTAGACTCCGTTCGCTTCCTAACCCAGGATTGAAACCGATCGAATCGGCGTCAGTAGGCGAATCTACCCCTAGGCCACGAGCGTCCGGCAGGAGAAGGCAGGCTCTTTTAGCGTGTATAAACACGCCCAATAGCTAGAATGCTCCAATTCATTATCGAATGAGCGATATATATATATATATATATATATATATATATATATATATATATATATATATATATATATATATATATATATATATATGGGATTTCTTGGTAAGCTTCTAGGTTTAGAATTTTTTTCTATTAACATTTCCTAACTCGAGAATTATAAAAAAATAATTTTCATTGATCATAATACCTCTGTGTAACGAGGCAATTAATGAAATGATACCGATTAAATTAACATGTACCTTTTCTTTTATTATTTTCACATCATATATGTACATGTGTGGTGGGAACATGTAAAAGTGCATTAATCAGATTTGACAAGCATCAAAATGTAATAAAAGAAAATTCTATTCACACCATTCTATTAGATACAAAGTATTGTTCCATGAATCGATTACCTTGTGGTTAATTATGGAGTTCGCCCATTCGTCATATTCGTGATGATAATGTGCACTGATCTTCGTATTCCTAATATTGCATTAGGTAAAAGCTATTACTGTGCAAGCCGAATAACACAAAGCAATTTGCAAGAAAGGTAGGCCCCCCAGGGGAAAAAGTAAATGATTTCTCTCGGTATATTGCGAGTAGTCTGGATAATTATTCGAGAGATTTCTCTTTAGAGATGATTGTATTATATAAGGACCCGGTGAGTTAGATTAGGTACGGAGAATAAAGAGTCTCCTCACCTCAACTCATGAGAGAAATGATTAATAAACACGATTGCAAAGCGCTAATACGCTTTTCTGACTATTCTTCACTTTCCGTTTGGAAAAAAAAAACCCAACTTTGTTGGGCGTGTAGTGGGGCAGAATTGTTTATCGTTTTAGCTGAGTGCTTGTTTATGACCTGCATGATCTGATTGAATTTGCAAGTTCCCGGGATTAGATTTTATATCTACAGTTTACACTCGCCTAAAAGGGGATGTCATATAATTGGCAGTCCCACTAACTTGGGTCAATATTTTTTTTTAAGTGGACGTTGATGCGAGTCGATTTTATTCTTTAAGAATAAAACAAGTTTACGATACGGAGTTTCTTAGGAGCAAAGGTATTTTTTTTTCAAGAAAAACATATTTTAACAGTTCATTTAAAGTAAAGAGGTTTTTGCATTTGAGAAAAAAAAGGTATTTTGTTCATTCAATACTAGATATAATCACTATTATAATCATCATCATAATCATATCTATATTCAGCATCTGTCCTATGATCAATTGTGTTCTCAGCGTCGCTACGCAACTAAACAATTTTGACCAGCTCCCTCTGTCTCGATTACACTCCAAAATCTGATTTTCTGTGAATTCTATCTTAATCTACTTAGTGATGTTATCACCCTGTTTTTTCTTTCTCTGATTCATTTTCGTTTTAACCAAGTTGGAAATATGTAGTATATTAGTCGAAAGAGTTATGGCTCTTCTGTCTTGTTCTTACCATTTTCACTTTATCAACTTAAATATGTATAGTATCGCAACTGGTTTATTTTACGCTTGATGGTGTCTGTCACTATTTCATTTGAAGTAAAAGTCAATAGAATGAAAAACAGAAACGGTTTTCTGGGTAAAATAAGTTCAAAGATTATGAAAAATGATGAGCTTTATGAGTCAACCACAAACTCTCCTAACATAAAATAAATGAGGAAATGCTTCACGTTATGAAGCTATCTCCTATATATTCATCGTTAAAATTAGGATTTCGATACACTGCGATCACACAAAATGAAGAAAATATGACTTATCAGGAGTTCTCTTCAAGAGATGGTCAGCAGAAAATGGAGTAGAGGCTACCAATCTAAATGATAGAGTGACGATGTAAACGTATGGACAAATCTTTGTTTATATAATCGTCTAACTCCAAGCAAGACAGTTCTGCAAATGATACGCTGGGGGTTACAGCGAGACGAAAGAAAAGAGAAAAAAGAAAAAAACGTACAGGGGATTTTGAAGAAAGGGTAACAGAGAGGTGGTAATCAAGAAGATGGCAATTGACGTAGCACTTACAACTTTGGAGATCTTAGCTATCAGCGAAAAAAAAACATGAGGAAAAGAGTTCTACAGGCAGGAAATGTGAGAAAAGCACCTGGAAGTAAAGAAATCGGGGTTACATTTGCCAATTTTGACGGTAAAATGGTGGGTCCTATTTGCCAATCTAGTTGCACGATTACGGGAAGCTAGGGCACCACAGAGACTAAATCTCATCAGAGCAAAAGCCGTGAAAATACTTGTAGAAAAGGCAGAGAGGCACCACACCCCGTCGATGACAAAGTAACTGAAAGATCAAGATCTTTTACATTGCATGTCCTCCGTTGAATTTTATCGAGAACCCGATATGAATAGCAGGAACACCCGACCAGATATGGCAACAATATTCAATGCACAGACGAATCGTAGATTTATAAATGCACAAGACGAACTCGGACGGGAAAAATATTTTCATGGCACAGCATCTCAACCTTCTTAAAATCCTTGTGACACAGCGACTAACGATCGCCAGTTACGATGACAAATATCACATATGAGTTCGTAATCTTTCAGCTGAAGAATGCTATCAAAGATGAATGCTTACCTCACATATCTTAAATTTGATAGCCTTTTTTGTTTCATTCTTTTACAAAATTTATATCTTCTTTGTATTATCTTTTCTCACTCTAATAAATTTTTAATTTTCTTCTTCTTGGTGTTGCGATTTCTTTATCTTTTTTATGTCGTGTCAGTCGCCTCTTTATTAATTCCTTTTTATTATCTTTCTCATATCTTTTACCGATGGACACTTTCATATTTATAAACGTCAATCTCAATATATTCTCCATCAATTTTTCGCCACTGTCTTGCTTCTTCGTCCCTCTTTTCATTTCGTTATATCTTCCTTAAATGACAAAATTACACTCTCATCATTATCATCTTCATCATCTTCATTGTCTCCTTTGTCATATTTATCAGTAGCCTCATCTACATCAGAATATTCTCTTGGACGTCATTTTTATTTAATGATATAATCTTGTTGAAAAAGAATCAATATATCTTACCAAGTGTTTTGATAAATAGCAGACCTTTCCAAAACAAACTTATAATATGGAATTGCAATTAATACCATCGTAAGAATTCTCCATATGTGATTTTTAGATACGGAAGACTTCAGATTTTTTGGTGTGCAGATAAATTATAGCACATTTAGTAAAAGAAAATTAGAGGTAGCTTTGCTGAAAAACAGAAATTTCTAAAAATTTCTACTTCAACTTTTTCTTTTCTTGCAATTACCGTTCGTGGAGCTCACTTCCATCAGCACGCTTTTCTGATAGCTTCAATCGTCAAAGGATTAACTGCAACGTCAATTGCCATCTTTTATCTACTTGATTCCAATCCATCCTTCATCTTTTTCACGACATCTACAGTACCTTTCTTATTCTCTCAATGTAACCCCCTGAGCACCATTGGTATTTATGCCTTGCTTGCGGGAAAATGATTATTTAAAAGAATCCAAGTTATTAGCCTAAAATGTCAATTCAGCTGCTTAAATAGAATAAATGGGCGTAGGCTTACAATGCAGAAAACGAACTCGTTCAGCAATGTCTAAACTGACAACACTATAGTTGATTCACTAAGCGCCGCTTAGATGTGGCACAAGTCCGAATGTATGGGATGCCCACTGAAGATCGAACTCACTACTCAGTTGTGATGTTTCTAGCGAGGCGAGTTTTCTAATCAATACACCATGCCGAAATGCCCAAACTGTCAACACTACAGAACCATTTTCTCAGTCCAATTTGAAAAAGTTTTTGAACGACTAAAACCTGTAGCTCAAAGTGAAACAATATCGAATTTTGAAACTACAGAATCTCAAACTGAGTCCTTTGAAGACAATCAATATTACCAATTGAAATAGATATCACGGATAACGCAAACAGAAACTACATATATAATCAAGATGTTAACATTCCTTACTAATACATACAAAATGTTATGAAGAAAATGGTTAATGAACGTGAAAAGGATTTATAAGCATCATCTAAAAATAGTACAGGCATAAATTCTGAATATGTCTCTATAAAGAAATGGCTATTATTACGACTAGAATATAAATAAGTTCAGAAGCAAAACATTTAACTAGACTGATAGAAATTACTATATATATATATATATATATATATTTACACAGTATTTGATTCATTTTTGTTTTTGTTTTTTTCAAAAAATAAATTATTTCCGGTATCTATATGAAAGTATTAAAAATAAGTGCCATAATATCATACGGTTATTTTACTGAGTCCGGTTTCGTCACATCATTTTATGCAATGTCATACAATGCTGCTAACCTATTCATAAATGATTTAAGCAAAAGTAATTAAACACCAGATATGCTACGCAGAGATATTTTGGCCCAACACCAAACATTGCTACGAAACCAATTCTTAACATGAAAATTCGACTCACGATTTTAGCCTAGTCAGTTGAAGATTTTTATATGGAGGTCAAATATGGCTCTAAACCCGTCCACAAATATCTCAGCTGTCAGCTGTAAAAAACTACTTTCTTGTGCCAATCATTAAACTGCGTTTGAGCGAGTAAATTTCGTAAGATTTAGCGAGGAGCAACATCCTTCTTCAAACATTATGGATTGGCACTACAGAATCAAAAACAACTCCACCAAATAACAGATGCCAGGCAACTTAATGACTTTCAAGAGTAGCAACGAATGAATTGGATTGCACATATAATACAAATGAAAAATAATAATATAAAAAGTATGTTGACATTCCATCCTATCCCCCCAAAAAATTAGTAAGAAAACACACGGGCTGACACACAATCCCAGGTCGATCTAGCGTATCATTCACTCCTGAAAGACCACCACATATCAAGGACTTTCGTTAGTCTAAGCAGATTGCTTGCTTTAGAAAAAAACTCCAACTTTAGTCTGGTGCCAGACTAATTAATTAAATAAAGTGTTACATTCTATAAAAGCCTTGAATAGCAATTCTAGTGGTTTGCAGCCAAGAGTGATAAACCAAATACTGTATCGAACAATAGGTATATATATATATAAATACCATATTGTGAATTTCCAAAAGATGCAGATATCTCTTGACTAGACTTTTACTAAGTTAAAACTTAGTAATCCACCGCCATGTTTTGTTTTTTGGGTTTTTTTTTTTGGTTTTTGTTTTCAATTGGAGTAGATAGATCTATCTATTGCCCGGTTCACACTTTATCCATGTATATTGAACAGGTTAAGGATGTGGTTTCCGGCTTTGTCTTTTCCAATCTTCTCACTTTGTTTGTTTTCAATTGGAGTAGATAGATCTATATTTCGCCCGGTTCACACTCCACCCACATCTATTGAACAGGTTAAGAGGCTCATCCTTTGTTCCCTGTTTAGGATATGGTTTCCGGCTTTCCCTTTTCCGATCTTTTCTCTATTACATAGTCCCCTGCACATCAGTGGCGTTACCGCCGTGCTCGGAATGATACGATTAAAAATAAAAAAAATAAAAGATTTCTCTTTCTTCTTGTGGTCCTCTGCTCTGTCTGGATTTCGGCGACTTTCAACTCAAACCGGCTTTGTGATCAATGGAACACAACATGGGGCAGGACCGAGTATGAAAAGAAGTGATTGACTATCAATAGGCAGCGATGATTTTGGGCGGCGACCAGGATAGACATAAAACCTCTCAAATATTTCCTTATCAGGAAACGGCTAATATAATCATTACCATTTGGCGCATCAATAGTCTAATTTCTATTTTTTTTTCTTTTTAATATTCTTGTCATTATCATCCTGAAAGTCCTACCAGGATTCATTGTTAGTGGCCAGAACATTACAAGCATGTGTTAAGCAGATGACACAGGAATGATAGACACAGAAAGGGGACTATAAGCACTCGTAAAGGATACCTTGAAGGAAAGTGAGAACAAAGGACTATCATCAACTACAAGAGACAATATATTGGTGTCTGCAAAAGGCATGGCGCAACTGGCAAATAATAAATTGAAGACACTGAAGTCAAGGAAATACAACAATTTAAATAAATGCTTTAACAGAGGAGGGAAAGCGCAACACAAAACCTGAAGTTAAATTAGCGTAGGAAAAGATGCCTTCCAAAAGCTTAGTAAAGTATTGAAAATAGGCAAAACTCAAATAAAAAAATGGAAAAAAAAAGATTTAAATGTTTATGAGATAAACGTGGGTTTCTAAGTAATTACAGTCCATGTTTACTATACAAATTACTTTTATTAGATTGAGACACATTACAAAACTGATCGTCTGAATCCTGATGAATAGAGCGAGAAGCATAATTAGGCCAGAGATAAGACAAGAACAGTGCGGATTCATCAAAGACACCGGAACAAGGAACGCCATATTTATGATTAGGATGCTTTCTGAAAGGGTATTACAAATGAAGAAGGACTTTACTCATGTTTTATCAATTATGCAATTGCGTTTGATAAAATACGATACAAAGAATTTATGAAGATGCTTAGCAGCCTCAATAAGATGTAGAGAGATCGCTAGAATCATTACAACTGAGTAGTGAGTTCGATCTTCAGTGGGCATCCCATACATTCGGACTTGTGCCTCATCTAAGCGGCGCTTAGTAAATCAACTATAGTGTTATCAGTTTAGACATTTCTGAACGAGTTCGTTGCTCTGCATTGTATTCATGGGAGAAAAATAAGCCTACGCCGATTTATTCTATTTAAGAAGCTGAATTGACATCTTAGGCTAATAACTTTGATTTTTTTAAATAATCATATACTTTTTAAATAATCATATTTGGCAAAGACATAAGAGTAGTCAAGATACTCTACTGGCAGTAAACTGCCGGAATACGGACAGGTAACGAATTCAGCAGATATACAAAGATAGAAAGAGGCGTAAAACAAGGATGTGTCTTTTCACCAGATCTATTCAACTTGTAAGCGAGACTATTCTGAACACGCTACATGTTATGCCAGTATGTGTCATCGGAGGCCACAATTTGAACAACATAGGGTATGCAGATGACACACTGCTGATATCAGACACGGTAAGTAAAACACAATACCTCCTACAGAAAGGAGGCTGAAGAGAGTGTCAAGAAAATCCTACTAATAAACTGCAAGAAAACCGAATGCATGATCAACTTCATAAACAGCAACCCAACAATGCCAAATACAGATAGGAAATACTAAAATCAAGTAAGTAAAAAATTTAAATACCTGGAAAATGCCACACAGAGATCCGTAGACGAATTGGCATGACAAAGGAAGCATTTCAGAAGTTGAGTAAAGTACTAAGAAACAGGACAATTTGAAGTTGAATAGAGTGTTAAAAGACAGAAACATCTTGAGAAAAACAAAGAAAAATGTACTGAACTGCTATGTGATTGTCAGTTCTTCAATATGGCAGTGAATGCTGGACAATATTATCAAAGTTGAAGTGAAAACAAGAGGCAATTGAAATGTGGTTTCTAGAGAAGGATGCTGAGGGTATCATGGATTGAGCATGTGACGATTAATGAGGTTTTGGAAAGGATAGAGACGAAAAGGAAATTAATAGTGGGCATCAGGAAAAGACAGATACAATCCCTGCGATATGCAATGAGGAAGAAGGGCTTGGAGAACTTGATACTAACAGGCTAGATATAAGAAAAAAGAAACAGGAGAAAGCAGCGGATAACATATTTGAATAGACTAAGTAGGTGGACGACAGAACGGGGGTTGGGTAGTGTAACAGGAGAAAAGGTGCTAAGAGCCACCAGGTATAGGTTGCATGAAAAGCCATGATAGCTTACGTCCTGAAAGTACAGGGCACATAAAAAACAATAATAATAAGATATCACATGAAAATAAAAAATGTTATAACTGATATTTTTATTCATTCATTGATAATCTTAAGTAATTATTCGATATGTTAAAATAATTTACTCAACAATTGGCACATTAATAAACTGTTTAAAATTCCAATTGATTACGCATGCAGCTCACTATATACATTTTAATAGTTTTTGTTCACTTGATGATTGTACGAATCTTCTAATAATTGCTTCGGATTTCAATTCATCTAAGAATTCTTTTTCAAAATGAATGATTTAAAAATCTCTACATACAGGGAATTTCTTAAAATTTTCATTCTGGTTATTCACTTTGAAAATGTTCTCTCACTTTAGACTTAAGTAACCGATATTGTGCATGATGTCATCATAAAATCGTTATACTTTTTATTAACAAAACAGTTGTTAATGTATGTTCTTTATTGCATTTTTATTGGATATAGATATCCTATTTTATCAGGGACCCGCTTAGCATGAGATCAGCTGAAGCCCTACTCAGTATCTACTGTGGTAAACTTGAGGTGTATTAGTTTATTCTAAATCTATTTTTAACTGCTCCGTATGTTCAGTTTCTAAACACAGCTTAGATGTGCACAAGTGTTAATGTATTGAGGACTCAGTGAAGATCGAATTTAACTCAATCGTAACTGATCTAACACTTAACTATTATGTATGATTAGTAGTTACGCTGGGACATTCGACCTCACAATTCCTACTATAAAAAAGGAAATTACTTATAACTAAAACTTATATCAGTCGTACTCTAAAGTCTAGCGTTGGCATTTAAACTTAATTATAAAATATATCAAGAAACCAATCACTGATTTTTAAGTGGAATTTATAATTTAATCCTTGTTATTATTAAACTTTAAATTTAAATTGAATGTAAAACAAAATATTTAAATAACTGTTCATTATTAGGCACCACCAATGTACTGACCAAGGCATAAAACACATGTTGTTTGTCTAACGGTATTCAAAGCGGGAAAGTCAGAGAAATTCAAAGAGAAGTATGTATTGTGCGTTTCTATTGTTACGTAGTTGTCAGGATCCTAAAATTTTAATTTTGTTTCCGCTTCAATCCATCTTGCACATATAAAATCAACCACTCGTCCGTGCATGGAATACTGGTGTAATATATGGTCAGGTGCCCCTCTGTTCATCTCAGCGTTTTCGACAGGCTCCAAAGGAGAATCAGTAATGTGATAGATACCGACTTGGCGGCTCAACTCCAGCCACTTTCTCACCGACGGGATGTGATTTCACTCTGTTTCTTCTATAAATATTCTTCTGCTCCGATGAACTTAAGTCATTGGTGCCCCTGCCACATGAGTTTACATCTGCAACCAGACTGGTAAATGGGTCCCACCCATTCACAGTTAGATCAACCAAATGCAGCCAACAATTCTACTTCATCAGTTTAATTTTCTCGTACTTCCCACCTGTGGAACTCTCTTCCATATTTTTGCTTTTCTGATGGCTACAACCTCCAGGAATTTAAATGCAATGTCAATACCCATCTCTTAATCATTTGACTCCAGCTCCTTCTACATCACCCTGTATATCTTTTTTTTCTATCTACCTTTGCATCGGTCATCACATCTGTATTCCCATCCTTCTCTTGCTAGCCTTCTCTGACACCCCCCCCCAGTAACTGGTTCGTATTTCTCTTTACTCTCCTTCTATCTAATATTTTATTCTTATGTATCCCCTGCGCATCAGTAGCGTTACCGCCTTGCTTGGGGTAAAAAGATTAAGAAAAATCTTTTAAAAATGCAAAATTCTGTTAGTATAGCTCTACCAAAAAATATGAAACTGAAGCAGATACACACAGAAACAAACATTAATGTTGAGCTTTACATATAAGATTATTTCGAATGCAACTATATTTCTTTTATTTCTCTGATGCCTCCTCAACAGGTGTTTACTCGTGCAACCAGACTGGCAACTGGGTCCCACCCATTCACAGTCAGGTTAGCCAAATGCAGACGACATTTCTACTCCTGCAGCTTCTTCTCTCGCACTTCCCGCCTGTGGAACTCGCTCCCGTATTCTTGCTTTCCTGACGGCTACAACCTCCAGAAATTTAAATGCAAAATCAATACTCATCTACTAACCACTGGACTTTAGCTCTGTCCCCTCCCCTGTATAACCTTCACTTTCTCTCCACCTATGTATCTGTCATCGCACCTACTTTCTCAGCTTTCTATTGTTCCTTTCTAACTAGTCTGTACTCATCACTCTTTTCTAATTAATCTTTTTACATTTATGTAGCCCCCTGCACATCAGTGGCGTTTGGGCCATGCTCGGGATGAAATGATTAAAAAAAAAACAAAAAAAAAACTTGTTTACTCATCCATCTAATTTTCTTTTAATTATTCTTTCCTCTTTTTCGTCCTTTATTTGCTTTTTTCTTGTTTCGGCTGACGGACATATCGCGTTGAAACAACGAATCGGGAATGAAAGCTCAAGGCAGTGATTTGCAATCTTTGCTATCTTATAGACATTTGCTTTTTTCTACCTTCAGTTATCTACGTTACAAATTAAACTAAGCACAAGTGACTTTTAAAAGGGTGAAATATATTTGCGGTATTTGATGTCATTCTGGGGTCATTTTATTTTTTTCGTCTAATTTCTTGTATTTGATCCGCTCAGTCTGGAAAAAAACACAATATAATATTTTCAATTGATAATGCTGAATGTGTTAAAATTGCTCATTTACATTGCTCGGTACGAGAAGTCGGGGAGACGGGTTCGAATTCCAGCTGAATTCATTGCATTCACTTACGCGCAAATACCCTTGGGAAAGGTATTAATCAATCTCTTCCCCCGTTTATGGGTTAAATAACAGGACAGATTGGGTTATATAGATTTGGTCGGCAACCAGTCTACCGCAGAAAGCAATGACAACCTACTGATGGATAATCTTCTGCCCAATCAGACATGTCTCTTTTGAGACATGATTGCCCAAGCGTGTATCACGTATGGCACCTAACTGACTGACTGAATATAATAGATGAAATCATGATTAAGGCTGGTCATAAAGTGGGAAATCCTTTTTCTATTGTTATGAAGTAATAGACTGATCCCCAACTAATTACTACTAAATAAAATAATAGATCTCTTCTTCCTCTAGATATGATTCAAATAATAGGACAGATTGGGTTCTATAGCCTTGAATTTTTAACTGAACAATTTACTTCCTTCATCGGAGGTAAATTGTTCTATCCCTGTTAGCTATGTCTCTTTCAGATGGCTCGAGGTGATATTACCCAGTGGAAAAATCATTGGTTGAATTCACTGATTACTTCAAAGAGTTGCGATTTCAATATCTCGCTAAAGCAGAAGGAGGAACAAAAAGGTAGATATTTGAACTAATGGGATATAACTGATACTGAGACATCTTCTTTTCTTGTTACCGCAAACTTCAGTCATTTTGATTTCCTTCATACATTACATTAGCACGTTACTTCGGCGTTCTATGGCCTTCTTTGATTTTGTGTGTTATAGCAACACTCTCTTTTTTCTCTATTCTAGTTAAACATTATATTTTCCTAGATATTTTTAAATTGTCCAAATCTATTTAATCTTTTACACGCACGCTTTTAAATTCATTTTCAAAATCTTCTTGAAACAGAAAAAAAATAATGCCGTGCCCGTAATATTTCAGATATCTGACTTGGTTTATCGCTTATCTTGCCTGGAAGAAAGATGTAATCTTCTAAGTGACTATAGTTCCTAACGAATCTGACAGTGAAATTACTTATGGAATTAGTGTTTACATTAGTTTCCATCAGGTTAAGATAATAAAAAATATAATTTACAATATACAAAGGGCAAAATTTTGAAATTGTTCAGATTTCATGAATCTAAACTAAAAAAAATATTCAATATAAAAATCAAAGCATAATACAAAAGAAAAGAAAATATTAGTTAATTGCCATTCGTGATACATGCTTGGGCGATCATGTCTCGAAAGTGACATGACTAACTGGGTAGAAGATTATCCCCTGTTAAAATAGGCTTAATGTATCACTAACACCCCCCAAAAATATGCGATCAAGATAGAAAATAAATTAGTATGTATTTTGTGCTATGCAAGCTATAAAACGAATTAAGTATTTCAATGCTGCGAAAGACTTTAGAAAGATTATAGCAAAGGTTATGTCTAATCGTCAGTGCACATTTATTGTATGGTGTTATTTGAGCAGGTTTTTTTTATCTCCAGAAAAAAATGTCCATAACCATTTCATGATGGTTTTTGTTTCGTAAAAATGCTGATGTTCAGTGATTTAACTCTTCGTCAATTAAATAAACACAGACAAAACTGACACGCACCGCGCGAATTTTCATTCCCACTTCTGTGCGCATATAAGCGTTCTGTTGGTAAAGGGTCAAACCATTTAAAATGCACGACATCTAGCTTACATAGGACAGTTGTGCCTTAATTAAATTTTAAGTGCACTGCCTTCAATCTCCTCATCCATAAGCAGCAACCTCAAATACTCCTTCGTCCATCGGGTCTTGGTAATGTGCTATCTAACGAAATTAAACGCCGAAATTGAATTTATTAGGAAGATTCTGTGCGAGGATGAATACATTTTGGGTATTGTTGACAGCAACATTCGGGAAGAACTAACATGAAATTTACACAGATTAGCTGCAACGAATCTCCGATATATTTGTGTGTACTTTTGAGCTTATATGTGGCACAGTGCCTTAAGTATAGAGCACCCAGTAAGATCGAGTTCACTACTCAATTGTCATGATTTTAGCGCGGGTAGCTTGTCAACCATTATACAACGTCGAGGTATGTGTACTGTGTAGTGCTGGAATTGCTAAGCAGATTTCTGTTTGTGTACATAAAAAACAAACGATTATTTCTACGCCAATTCAAATATGTTTATTTTGGTGTCAGACCTATGTTGAGTAATTCCATAAAGATATTCATCTAATCAGTTAGTTCGATAATTTATTACTTCTGATGTCTGTGAGAAAATATGAAGCTACCAGGCAATGCAAGAGCAATGCAAGAGCAAAATTTTACTCAGTTGCGTAAATGTAAAATCTTCAGTTATTGCTGAACAGTTGATTAAAGTCTAGCAGTGTGACCATTCTTATAGCCTAAACATGTCCTTCGTGCTGATAAAAGCTAAGCCGTGTATCATTCAAGATAAAGTATAATAATGTTTCAAGAATTAATAATGTCGGATTAAAAATAAATCCAATAATTCTTAAGAAATTTCTCTGTTTATATTTTGGATACAAAATTGAGTAGTTTTCAAGCAAACTTACTTTAGTAACGTTAGCTTTCCTGAATATAAAAAATATACAGTGGCGAACTGTGACACCTGTTGGAAGCTGAACTGTTAACAAACAGGTGATTTCTTTATAAGAAAGCATGAATGTTCGTTTCTTGTTGGATTTAGCATTCTCTTTATTAAAATTGATAAGACAAACCAGCCGACAGATGCAACACACACTATTTAAAGTAAAAGTAAAATGAAGGTTCAGTATCCAACAAGGTTATCTACTATAATAACACATGAAGTATTCAATATATATATATATATATATATATATATATATATATATATATATATATTAGTCATCCTGTTTCGCTGTATCACAGCTCATCAGTGTGGCTAGACTCTTCCACTAGCTTCTGGCCGGGAACGAAACTCAATCGATTCGGTATCAGTTGGAGTCGCTACCCACGAAGCCATAGGCGCATAGAATCAAAGCGGGCAAATTTTAACGTGTTGTATATAAGGAGTTTATACACACGCCAGTCACCGAAAGAATTCAATTCATTTCTGAAGAGTCACGCATATATCGCAGAAATGGAAACTGTTTGTAAAATGTTCTTCTCCAGAGAGCTTAATCGTAATGAGAGCATAATATATCAATCATCCACATACAAGCCAGTTGTGCTGTATCATAGCTCATCAGTGTGGTAGGACACATCCAGTTGCTTCTGGCAGAGATCGAAACGACCGATTTGATGTCAGTCAGAGTTGCTACCCCATATATATATATATATATATATATATATATATATATATATATATATAAAGTTGTTACCCCATATAAAATTTAAACTTATTTATACGTGGAACTTTGTCTGTGTGTGTGTCCGTTACCTATAGACTCCGAAACGGCTGAACCGATTTTCTTGAAAGTTTACACAGTTGTACTATAAGCGTCTGCAAGTGTTCTTAGCTAGGTTTTGTGTCTAGGTCCCCCCGATAAATAACCAAAAATTGATAATCGAAAAAGTCGGGTTATAGAAGGAGTGGTCCGATTTTAATCACATTTGATACACTGATAGCCAAAGACAAGAAATGATATTCAGAAGTTTTAAGGTTGCAGTTCTTATAATAGTGCAGAAATCGATAATATATATATATATATATATATATATATAAGGTTTCATTACACCCGGGCAACGCGGGGCTATACTGCTAGTGTATATATATATATATATATATATATATATATATATATATAATACTGACAAAAAGAAATGTGGGCTAACTGCATTTCTTTAAAACAAAAACAAAAAACAGTTGTATCTTTTAAATAAAAAAAGACAAAATATTAGTAACTATAGTGTATTTATTTTTATCTTTTTATTCTTTCCCGTGGTGCATTTTGGTACCAAAATGTTCACATTTGGATTCATCTGTCTACTACAATTTTTCTATATTATGAATTATTGTATGAGAACATTTTTTGCGATTAACTCCTCAGTAAACATCTAAAGATTATCAAACTTTTCAACTAAGCTCAATGTTACTCCAGGCTGTTGCTGTAAACATAACATACGTAGCCGTTTCAGTTCGAGGATAAATGCTTTTTCAATTCAATTCTTATTTTGAAGTAATTTGCCCAAAATGTCAAAATTATATCAGCTAACCAGTGTCGCTTTCATCAGTGAAAAAATCGACTTAGATCTCAGTGTATGCCTAGCCATAGTTAAACCCATGTTATGGGAGGTGGAGAAGATATTTATTATTGTCAGTTAAGTGCCATAAGTGATACACGCTTTGGGTGATCATGTCTTGAAAGAGACATGATTAAACTGGGCAGTATATTATCCAGCAGTAGGTTGCCATTGCTTTCTGTGGTAGACTGGTTACCAGCAAAGGCTATAGAACCCAATCTGTCCTGTTATTTAACCCATAACTGGAGGGAAGAACGGATTAATAAGTTTTCCAAGGGTGTTTGTGCGTAAGTGAATGCAACGAATTCAACTGGAATTCGAACTCAACTACCAAATGTGTTGTTCTAAGTCGATATCTACTGCACCACGACGCACAGACCATTTATTATTGTACGCAAACTATAAATGCGACACATGGCCAAAAAGCAATTGGGTAGAGGATGGTCTTCCGTAACTATCCTATACATAGCTAAGGAATTTCACGACCCTAGCACTGATTAACAATTTGCACATTCACCACAAGAACCCATCCATTACCTCCCAATCTTTCACACACCACAATACTACATATTTACAAAAAAAGGTAAAAAACCCATGAAATAAAACTGCTAAAATATACAATAATACAAAAATATATTTCAGAGATTTAATGATAATGAAATGAAAAAGGAGAGGGGATAAAATACCCAAAACGCACTAAAATATCACAAAATATTCAAACTAAAATAAAGAAATGTTAGTAAGACCCTCCCACCCACAAAATTAAAGTGGTTGCTGTATTCCCACAAATGGCGAAATCAAGTAGCTATGGCAGGTGAATAATCAGAAAATACTGTTATAGACAAAAACAAATAAATATTGAAAGCGTTTAAAAATATATTGTGGGCAGACGAGTTCAAATTTCAAATTTCACGTTGTAAAACCAGATTTTATGTGGGAGTAAAACAAGGACAAAGATTGAATGTGTGGTTCCAACAGTTAAGAATTGACGAGCGTTCGTTATGTTTCGGGTGTATTTTGAGTGACAGTGGCCTGAACATTGAATAAAATCTAGGGATTCATAAAAAAATATCATTCAATTTTGAAAAGATATGCTATACCATCTGAAAAATAACATTTCAACAAGACAAGAAAAAGAAGCTTCATTTTAAAAATTATGATTTAGCCACCTCAATTTTTGACGTCTGTCTATGTGTTGAAGGAAAACTTGAATTAAAGGTTTGATTGGAATACTCAAATATTAAGATTGTGCTTTTTCAGTGTTGGAAGAATCCTTAGAAATGTCTGTTTTTAACTTTCATTAAAAACTAAAAGAATTCAATCATTTTTTAGCAGTAACCAATGCAAGTGGTGGCTTTATTGACAAAAACAAAATATTATACGTTAGATTATTCTTTTATTATTATTCTTAACTGCTTAATTTTTGTAAAGATAAAATCATATAGTTTTTCTCATTTTATCTCTTACTTAAAAAATCTGAATATTTCATATTTAAGTTGATTTTTAAAGAGTAGCAGTGTCCTCAAGAGGTTTTCCACAAAGTATCTAAACTTATTTAAAAATGGAATTTACATGTGCGTGCGTGTGTGTGTGTCTGTGTGTGTGTCCGTTACATATAGACTCCGAAACGGCTAAACCGATTTTCTTGACAATTTACACAGTTGTACTATAAGTGTCTGTGCGTGTTCTTAGCTAGGTCTTGTGTCGAGGTACCCCCTTAAATATCGAAAATCTATAATAAAAAAAATCGGGTTATAGAAGGAGTGGTCCGATTTTAATCAAATTTGATACACTCATAGACAAAGACATAAGAAACGATATTCAGAAATTTCAAGGTTGCAGTTCTTACAATAGTACAGAAAATCGATAATATATATATATATATATATATATACATATATATATACATATAAGGCAAGATGTTTGTGTATGTGTCTGTTTGTCTTTCTGTATGTCTGTATTTTTTTCAGCCCTTTTATTTTAGGTTTGCTTCGGGTTTGGCTCTTAGTAGGTATAATTGAAGTTCTTAGTCTCATCCATGATATCATTTACTCAGAGGACTTATTTAGCTTTCAAAAGTCAGTTTACTACGAAAAAACATATTTGATATTGATACCAGGAAATCAAAATAGACTTACACCCATTAATTTTTCCTTCAGTCTACGCTTTCGCTTTAACTGGAAACAACTATTGCTTTTTCGTCTTTCGTACCAACATCCAAAAGTCTGAGCTCGAGGACCATGGATTAGTTTTAAAGCTTTCATTACACCCTAGCAACGCGGGCTATACTGCTAGTACTTATATAAATTAAATTTTGCTATATTTATTGTGGAAGATACTCAACATTTTTGGAGGGGGCAAAATTTCATTTGGAATGTTTGTCTTAAGTGTCATGGAGTTTTCAAACCAAATCATTTTGAGAAACTTATATTATCTAAACAATGATTGAGTCACTTACGTCAACACCAAATTCCTCTGTCCACGCAAACCCAATTAAATGATATATTTGCTACCATTATAAGTGCATTATAAATATACTGATTTTCTAAGCGCTGCTTAGATGTGGCACAAGGCCAAAATAAGTCGTACCCAGTGAGGTTCGAACTCACTCCTCAGCTGTCATAGGTTCTAGCGATTCACGTTTGTTAAGCATTACACCAAATGGAAGAGCCTAACTGCATTATAAATATATGCCGCTTGATTCTTCAAAATGTCTCAAATAAACGGATGTCCACATTATTTAAAACCAAAATCATTATTCAGTATCTAAAAGTGTGTCCACGGTATGACGGTCAAGTACATCCGCCAGCAAGGCCTATGATTATGAAGTTGTGAAGAGCACGGAACCGTCTCTTACCTGCTGTTGTTTCGTGGTCCTTTCTGACCCGGAGTATTAACACCTGTTAGGGTCCTGGTCATGCGCTAATAGTTAAGCCATCACAATACTGGTTTGAAAAGACTATGGAAATAAAAAAAAAGTAGACTTTTATTGAAAAATATACATTCTGGAAGGACAAATATTTCCAACAATACATTTTTGAAGGAAAAAATTGCCATAATATACTTCTGAATACAAAACCAGAAAATGTCTTCAGTTTTCTAAAATAAAACTGCTTTCTCTTAACCATCACAGACAATCGTTCCTACCCCGCCCCCATTAGCATGGATCAGGCTATGAAAGCAAAAGACTGCGCCTCCTCAGGTTAACTATCTAAGCTGACCTCGTGGAATGACTATATCGTATCCATAGCTAAATCCCCTGTTAAGAAGGTCGATTCACCGTAGGGCCAGGACGTTTTTCCCCATCTGAATCCATGCTACACATATATAAATCTACCATCCGCCCGTGTATTTAATACTGATGCCATATCTGGCAAGGTGTCCCTGCTATATACCTAGGATTCCTTGACAAAATTCAACAGAGAATCTGCAATGTGATCGATTCCGAATTGGCAGCTCATATGCAGTCACTCTCTCACCGGCGTAATGTGGTTTCCTTGTGCCTCTTCTACAAATACTTTCACGGCTCCTGCTCCGATTAAATTTGCTCATTTGCCTACTATTTATAAATTTACTCGAGCTAGTAGATTAGCAATTTTATAGTGAAACCAATAAAATGTAAAAGCAAATTCTTTTCCTACAGCTTTTTTTCTCGCACTTTTCGTCTGTGGAATTCCTTTTCCCCGACAGCTCTTTTGTCAAGGAATCCTAGGTAAATCGCCAGGAATTTAAAAGTAAGGTCAATGAACATCTCTTATCTCAGTGACTCGCATCCTTTCTCCCATGCTCTTTTCTCCGTTCACTGTTTTCTCTCTCTCTCTCTCTGTCTCTCTCTCTCTCTCATCATACCAGTATTCTCATCCTTCTTATACCCACTTTCTGACACCCTTTATAACCTGTCCCTCTTTCTCATCTCTTTATTCTTCTGCAACCCCCTGCGCACCAGTGGCAATGAAACTGCCTTGCTTGGAGAGAAATGATTAAAAATATTTAAATTTAATTGAATCAACCTTATTACTATAAACGAACATTTAAATAATACCTTAGAACCCCACCGTTGTGGTATTAAATAACCCACAGTGGTTGATATGCCAGAAATTTACATCAGTTGAGAATGTTCCATTAAATATTTTATGAATATTCCTGAGATGGTTTACGTTTTCAAGGTGTGCATCAAATAAGTGTAAGCTTTCATTGCCTAAACACATCAGCGTCTTACAATATCTGAAAAACTGATAGTCTTTTTTATGAGTCTTATGTGACGTTTCATTAAGCAACTATCATCCTTTCTCAAAAACTAAAAAAGACAAAAAATCACTTAATGATATTAATTATCTAATTCCGCTTCCTCTATTGATTCTAGGAAAATGCCACTTTAGGGAAGTAAAATTAATTTTAAAATATCAGTAATTTATGCAGTGACTTTCTTACCTGTCATTAGATTTAATGAGACCAAACAAATACAATCGCGAATGGGAACCCCCACATCGAACTAATCATTAATATTTCATAATTATTGCAAATAAACTTATCAAATTAATTAGAAGTAACCAGTGGGGACTTAAATCGATTAGCCAATGAATATTTTTCCTAAGCAGAATTATCTTAATAACAAGATCAATATTTGTTCTATATTTTTCTTAAGAATTTTCCATCAAGAATATTCATAGCTTATGTAAAATGTTATTATTAAAAGTATGTTCTTGATAATAAGTGAAAACATTGGTACCTGTTTTTGAAATACAAATATATATATATATATATATATATATATATATATATATATATATGCAAAAATATATTCAGCTATGATCTGAGATTAAGGACTGGATGGTTAAATAAAAAGAAGACAAGAGGTAAAATGTATTTAACTCGACTACGCGTTTCGTTCTGTGATAGACTTTATCAAGGCAAAAAGATGAAATGAGCTTTATTCTAAATTACGTATCTATAAACAAACACTGTTGGCAAATATAAAAAACGCTCAAAAATCATTCAAAAAATAAAACAGAATATTATTGTTTTCGAACTACTTCATCTCGTGACATTGCTAACCTAATCTGTCTTGTTATTTACGCGTAACTGTGAGAGAAGTCACGGTTTTATTTTCCCAATATGTAAATGAATGTAATAAACTCTACTTGAATTCGAACATCTCTCCGATTTTTCAGTATACTATCAATTGTTTGACTACGCTTCTCCTTCATATATATGTATGCATGTGTATATATATATTAGTACTAGCAGTATAGCCCGGCGTTGCTCGGGTGTAAGGAAAGCTTTAAAACTAATCCATGGTCTCCGAGCTCAGACTCAGGCTAAAGAATATTTGTGTGAATTTGGTGAGACTCGGATAAAAATTGTGCATTTGTATAAAGGACATGCAGACAAATAAACAGACACACACAAACATCTTGCCTTTCATATATATATATATATATATATTATCGATTGTACTATTGTAAAAACTGCAACCTTGAAACTTCTAAATATCGTTTCTTATGTCTTTAACTATGAGTGTATCAAATTTGATTAAAATCGGACCACTCCTTCTATAACCCGATTTTGTCGATTATCGATTTTTTATATTTATTTCGATTATAGATTTTTGATATTTATCGGAGATGCCTCGACACAAAACCTAGCGAAGAACACTCGCAGACACTTATAATACAACTGTGTAGATTTTCAAGAAAATCGGAACAGCCGTTTCGGAGTCTATAGGCAACGGACACACACACAAAGTTCCATTTATAAATCAGTTTAGATCATACTTTTTATAATGAAATTATTTACAAAATTATCTGTAAGTTAGTTACACTAGCCACAATGCAACATAGCTGCGACAAATGTTTGCCTGAGTTCCTGGCCAATAATAATAATTTTCAACGCATGTCTGTAGTCATATCTTCAAATTATAAATATAATTAAGGCTTGAATTATTTATTGATCTCTGGCTGACCCTTTCTTTCTGATTGGCATTAAAGAAAAGTGACCTATAGTGCAAATGAATAAATAAATTTCTACTAAAATGGCTTATTAAAAATATATTACATTGTAACATGTTCATTGTCGGATTTGCGATGTGATGTAGTGGCTAACAGACAAAACGAGTTATTTATATTAATTTATATGCAATTTTCTTTGGAAAGGTATATATTACTCTCTTCTTTAACTAGGTATGGGTTGAACTGCCTTGTCTGGCAGCTAATCTGCATTATTCCTACGTGTGATATCAAATCAAATATCGAACATTTTTCCGATATTTTATCGCTCTTTTGGTTATTAAACTAAATCGAAGCTAAAAAGGATCCGCTTTAGTCAGAACTCCCATTTATAATACACCAGCTATTGTTTTCGTGCACGATTAACTAACTACCTAAGTTTTCATAGTTAAAATGTTTCTCCTAAAGAATCTTTTCCTAGCATTAACTTTTGACTGACCCACATTGTATGGCTGATTCCTAAATTAAAGCAACACGCGTGAAATAAAAGTTTAAATATTTTTACTAACGTGCATTTGCTTAGTGTATTTTTCATCTTTTTTGTTTTAAGTCAATTATTTCTTCAGCTTTTACATAAGGATAGATCATAGCTAGTTAGAAAATGTATCTGGATTTTTATGTTTTCTATTCGTTTATTCGTTTCGTTGTAGTGCACAAGACATCGGCTCAGAACGAGAAAATAGAGAGCCGAGTTTAAATTCCAGTTGAATTCGTTGCTTTCACTTTCGCGCCAATACCCTTTTGAAAGGTATTAATCCGTTTCTTCTCTCTCCAGCTTTGGGTTAAATAGCAGGAGAGATTTTATTCTATAGCGGTGGTTGGCAAACACAACCGGAAAGTAATGGCAACCTACTGCCGGAATATTTTCTGCCTAGTTAGTCATGTCTCGAAAGAGTCATTATCGCCAATGCGTGTATTAAGTATGGACCTTTATTAATTGAATCGGCCAAAGATGCATTCAAGAGGCTCTGCTGGGAATTTACATACAGGAACATTTCGGTAGAAACAAAAAAGAGAGTACTGAATTGCTATATGATGCCTGTACGTCAATATGGCAGCGAATGATGGACAATCTCAAAGATAAAGGAGTGATTTAAATCAACTGAATTGGAGTTCAACAGAAGGATATTGAGGATACAATAAACCGAGTGTGTGAGAAACGATGTGGTTTGGGAAATTATGGAAACGAAAAAGAAATTAATATTTAATATCAGGAATAAAGAGCTGAAGTTCCTGGGACATGCAATGAAGAAGGGATTAAAGAATCTGATTCTTCCAGGACAGATAAAGAGTCAGGGGAATGCAACGCGTAGAATACTTGATTGGCTTAAGCAAATGGATGATAAAACGGGGTTTGGGTTGTGTAAGAGAAGAAAGCTTTCTAAGAGCCAGTAGAGATAGCGAGATGTACAAGGCCATGTTCGTCTACGTCCTGAAGGGATAAAGCTCATAGTAAAAGAATTGCTAGCTCCAACTTTATTCTCTCTCAGTGCCCAGATTTGATACATCTTCACTTTGATCGTCAAAAATGTAATACAATGACACTCTTCAGCTTTTTAATCACTGATCTTTTACATTTCTTCTTTTCTTAATAATTTTCTCAGATTAATTTGTGCTCAGTAACACCTTTCATTGACATTGCTTGAAAGCGAAATGTGTTTATAAAATACACCTGCCGTGTGTGTGTGTGGTGTATAAACATGTTTAATAAAATATGTTACAAAATATGATTTTTAATAAAAAAGAAAGTAAATAATTATTGGGTAAATAGATAATTAAATAAAAATGTTGTTGCAGACAATAAATATTTGAAATGAAACGCCTTACTGCATTTAAAATTTATCTCTTCCAATCGAACACTATTGGGGCAAGATTTGCTATGACAACCAGTTACTAGCCTCAACAGCAAATTTATGACTTTTTAATTCTAATGATAGCTGTGGTTGATATCGGCGTCTTTCTTTCTGACGGGAAAAGTCTTTTTTCCGTTAGAGCAGTGTTTCGCTATATAAAAATCAGGCGCGGGATTTTCTCACTCCGTTATAGAAATTTAAATATAACGTAAAATTTTAAGAGGGAGTTGATATCTAAACTTATTTATAAATAGGACTGTGTGTATGTGTGTCCGTTACCTATAGACTTCGAAACGGCTGAACCGATTTTCTTGAAACTTCACACAGTTGTACTATAAGCCTCTGCGCGTGTTCTTAGTTAAGTTTTGTGTCGAGGTAACCCCGATATATATCGAAAATCGATAATCAAAAAAATCGTGTTATAGTAGGAATGGACAGTTTTTAATC
Source organism: Ascarosepion bandense (assembly GCA_037127315.1). NCBI lineage: Eukaryota > Metazoa > Mollusca > Cephalopoda > Sepiida > Sepiidae > Ascarosepion > Ascarosepion bandense. The sequence continues at coordinate 4,505,099 of JBBBDQ010000932.1, forward strand.
AAAGTTAATACACTCATAGACAAAGACATAAGAAACGATATTCAGAAGTTTCAAGGTTGCAGTTCTTACAATAGTGCCGAAATTGATAATATATATATAAAAGCTTTCATTACACCCGAGCAACGCCGGGATATATTGCTAGTACTGTCATAATTGTCAGTCGGTTTATTTGTTGTGTATACATCCCCCTCCCATCATTTCATTTTTCATTAAATGTTTTAAATTATATATTATATTGTATATAAATGCATTTTTATTGTCATAGGTTTTCCCCACTTTTTAGGTGCCCTTGTAAATTTGTGGTATTGTAGTGTATGAAGGATTGGGAACTGATGGATATCTTCTTGTGGTGAATGTGTAAATTGTAATGTGTGATTAGGTCGTGATAGTGTTCAGCTAGGTATAGGATAGTTCAGTGAGTACCACCGTCCCCTTTTCGGCCTTGTGCCATAATTTGTATTTTTAATACAAATAAATATTGTTGTGTATATATCTCGCAACAATATTTTTTCTTTCCACATGTACTTTCTTGTACTTTCCACATGTACTTTCTTGTACTTTCCACATGTACTTTCCTTTGTACTCCAACCCTCGAATGATATTTGCCCGTTGCTTTAATATGTTGGGAATATTCAGAATTATAATATTTATGAGAATATGACACGAAGTATCTTTTCAAATATTTTTATTTTTCAAGAAAAAATAATTAGTATTGTAATTTTTTCGTGCTTCTATTTTCTCTTAATCTTAAAGAACTAAAACAATATATATTTTGAGTAATTTATTTGCTGTCTTTGAAACCTATTGTGATGTTCTGTGAACCAGACCGAAGGCGTCATTAACAGAAGGAAGAAAAGAGAAGAAAAAAAGTGAACATGAACTATTAAGATATTTATTTTTTCTGATCGAAAATATGCTGTATGGATGTTAATTATTTATTTAAAAAATTCTATGAATGCACAGTAAAGAACTGTTCTTTTTTTTATTATTTTAGTTCTTTAAATATCTGAGAATTTTATTTTGCATTTTCATTCTAATTTACTTTTAGTTACAAATTATTTGCGTATAGAGCTGTAAGCATTTGTCAAGAAGTTTCTTGTTTTTTGATAAAACTGTACTCGTAAAAAAATAATTATTTCTCTTTTATTTGTATTGACTTGTGATAGGCACATTTATTTTATTGCTAACCCAGATACTCGTACAGGAAGCAGTCCGGGTATAAACCTCGTAATAGTTCAATTGACATCATTTTATACTCTAACTAGCAGTTTAGCCGGTTTCACTCGAGTAGTTAAAGGAATAAATAAATAAAAACATATGATGAATTTACATAACAAATATTTACACAACGTCCACCCTCGTCACTTTTTTAGATATAGATTACAATGTATAATTTTTTGGTTTAGGATGGGAGGGGAGGAGGAACATATATAGATAATATAAAGTGGTGTGATCGATTGTATATTTATAATCAATACATAAAATGATCCCTGATTTTTGTGGGGTGATATATATTTTTCTACGCTTAATTTTGCTCTTTGAAAAATCTCAAGGTGTCGTTAGCATTCTAAGATTTTGATCTACATCTGAGCGCAACTCCCGTTAAGCTAGACCGCAAAATGCAGAGGCTATGTCCAATTTATCAAACAAACTTACACAGTCTACCCTCGTCACTTATATAGACAACATACCAAATCGGCACAAATCCGCGGATATACAGTAACAGTAAATGTTTTTTTCTTGAAACTAAAAGTTTTCTTTTTGTGTGTACAGTGTCCCTTCAAGATGTTGGTGATCAAAGATTTTATGGGGCTCAGATGACGTTCGTTATTTTGCTATCTGTCTTAAATATTAATCTACAAATCATTAAAAGCCAGCTTCTTTGTTAGGTTATATGTGCTTATTTCTTTGTCCCTCTTGCTGTCAATATGTCCTTAGCTCACATTTCTCATTAAGTATATTTTGTCTATTTTGCTATATTTTCTAAACTCAGTTCTGTAATCCATTGACGCAATCTTTTTTGTTATGTATTGGGATGTGCGCTGTGGTGCGGTGGATATCGGCTCGGAAGAATAAATCGGGGAGGAGAGTACGAATTCCAGTTGAACTCTTTGCATTCACTTGCGCGCAAATATCCTTGGGTAAAGTATTAATCACTCTCTTCCCTCCAGTTATGGGCTAAATAACAGTATAGATTGGGTTCTACAGCTTTGGTTGGCAACCAGTATACTGCAAAAAGTAATGGTAACCTACAGCGGGATAGTCAGTCATGTCTCGTTCGAGACATAATCGCCCAAGCGTGTATCACGGCACTTAACCGACTGAATGTGATGTATACACATGTCCAGCTTGCCTTCAATACATCCATAGAAACCCACTTTCGTAGAAAATTCAACTGTCTTTTTATGTTAATCGCAAGTGTCATTTGTTTCCATTTTCTCTAAGTCTTCGATCTTCAGTGTTGCACTTTCCGTCCTCTGTTATGGAACTTCCAAGAAACTTAAATCTTTTGGTAGCTAGAATTTGTAATTCCCATGTTGAACCGTCCCTTTTCCTAACAACCATGCATTGTCTGCTTCCAATTAATGATTAGTTCTTTCTTCACGCTTTCCCTTACGAGCATTTGTAGGAGCTCTTGTTTCCTTTCTTTGTATAACACTAAAACGAAGCCATGTTTATATCTTATGATGCTAAGATTGCAGTCGACAATAATGAATCTTGGTAGAATCTTAGAATTTCTTCTCCGTATAACTTAAATAAGTGCGTAGAGAGAAAAAAAAAACTTGTTTTTAATCCTCTTAGCTATTTGCCTTCTTTCAGCAAGACTCACCTTCAATAGTCTGACTTATTATGTTTTCTCGGTCTAATGTTTACCGCTGGCATGAAATTGAAACATTATATCAACTGAATCGTTAGGTCTTCTATCAGGAATCTTACATCGCTATGAACTTGTAGACAACTGTTCATAGTATAATTCATCTTACACTTTTATAAGCAGTCTCAACTAGTTTGGTTTTTCTAATCTCTATTTAGACATGCTTCATAAAATCCAAAGAGGTATCTGAAATGTTATCGATTCAGACATAACATCTTGACATCAGTCATTTTCTCATTGATATAATGTAGAGTCCGTGTCTTTTCTATATATTTCTATATATAGAATATATATATTTCTTCTATGTGTCTTTTTCCTTCAGGACATAGGCAATCATGGCTTCCCATGTCTCTCTATCCCTGGTGGCTCTTAGCACACTTTCACCTGTTACACCACACAACCTTCGTTCCGTTATCCATCTGATCAGGCCCTTCAGATATGTTATCCGCTGTTTGCCTCTCTTTTTCATCTCAATCTGGCCTGTTAGTATTAGGTTCTCTAAGCCCTCCTTCCTCATTCCATGTCCCACAAACGTTAGCTGTCTCTTCCTGATGCTCAGTATTAGTTTGCTTTTCGTTTTCATTCTTTATTAAAACTTCCTAATTGCTCACATGCTCGATCCATTATCTCAAAAGTATCCTTCTGTAGAACCAAATTTAAATTGCTTCAAGTTTTTCCATTCATCTTTGATGATATGGTCTGGAATTCACTGCTATATTAAAGAACTGACATCAGGTAGCAATCCAGTAATCTTTTCTTTGTTTCTAGCAATTATCTTCTGTCTGTTAACACTCTACTCAACTTCTGGAACGCGTATTTCGCCATGCTAATTCACCTTTGTATCTGTGTGTCGCACATTCCGTCTTCTGTTAGAACACTTCCCAGGGAATTAAATTTTTGTACCTGCTTGATTTTAGTATCCCCTTACCTGTATTTGGCATCTTGTTCTGCTCTTTTTGCTGATAACCATGCATTCGGTTTTCTTGCAGTTTATTTGTAGTGCTTTCTTCTTACTCTTTGGATGATTGCTTTGATGTGATATCCTCTTTAGTATCTCCTCTTCGTGAATTCAAACACAATACTAGATTGATAGCAAGATCGCGTCATTTTAGATTTGTAATTGGCCAAGCTGGTGCGCGTTTTGAGGCCGTGGATACTGCTCGGAATGAGAAATCGTAGAGCTGAATTGGAGTGTGAGTTAAATTCATTGCATTCAGTTACGAGCAAATACCATTGGAAACCGTATTAATCCGTCTCTTCTCTCTCCAGCTATAAGTTAAATAGCAAGAAAGTTTGGTTTCTGTAGCTTTAGTTGGCAACCAAAACCAGAAAGTAATGGTAACATACTGTGGGAAAATTTTCTTCCTATTCAGTCAGGTATAGAAAAGACATCATGCCCAAAGGTGTATTAAGTATGTCACCTAAATGACTGAATTGCCATTAATGCATTCAGGAGGCTCTGTAGATTATTCTGTCACCTGGAATTTTCTCTAGAAACAAAAACAAAACAGTACCTCGTTGCTATGTGATGACTGTTTGACAATATAGCAGTGAATGCTGGACCATCTCGTTCAATATGAAGAGACTTGAATCAACTGAAATGGGGTAATACAAAGGGGTTCTGAGGATATCATAGATCGAGCATATGAGTTATTATGTGGTTTTAGTGAGGATGGAAACGAAAAAGAAATTAATATTTAACATCAGAAAAATATGCTGAAGTTCCTGAGACATGCAATGAGGAAGGATAGCTTAGAGAATCTGCATTACATGTCAGGTAGAGGGAATGAAAGATAGGGGAAAGCAGCATGTAACATACTTGATGAATTCGAGCAAAGCGGGGTTTGGTTTGTGTAAAAGAAGAAAGCTTGCTTAGAGCCACTAGCAACAGAGTTTAGTAGAAAGTCATGATAGTCTACGTCATGAAGGAACATGGCACAAAGAAGAAGAATTACAAGCTCTGACCGTATGTTGTATGCTAACAGTCTGTTTTTCTTCACGGCTCAGTTTTGAAACCGCTTAAATTTAATCTTCAAAAATTAAATGTAACGTCACTCGTCAGCTTCTGTATTCTTTGTTACCGACCTTTTATATTTCTTTTGTTAATAATTTTTCTTAGATTCTTTGGTTTCAGTAGCAACTTGCATCTTAATAGCTTCATTGTCATGCTTGGAAGTAAAAGAATTTTTTAAAAATAATACACCTAGTAGGCAATTATTTGAAATCGTATTTACAAGCATCTATCTCTTTTTTACTCCTTTTCGCTGCTTTTATCTTTGTCTTTCAGTCGCGTTCTCCCTTGGTGAGTGTTCTACTTGATTTCGCCGTTTGGTAGAATACAGCATCCGCTCTGATTTGCGGACGGGTTTAACTAACATCTGTTTATTTTAGTTTGTATATTTTGTGATATTTAGTTTGTTTTATGCATTTCATCCCCTCCACTTTATCATTTCATTTTCATGAAATCTTTTAAATACATTTTTATGTCATGTGTTTGTTTTCCCTTTTTAAGTGTTCCTTGTAAATATGTGGTATTGTGGTGCGTGAAGGATTGTGAGGTGATGAATGGGTTCTTGTGGTGAATGTGCAAATTGTTAATGAGTGCTTGGATCGTGAAAGTGTTTTGTTAGATATAAGGTAGTTAATGAGTACCACCCTCTGCCCATCCCCTTTTTTCGGCCTTGTGCCACATTTTTATATTTTATTGCAAGATAAATATTTAGAAACTACTATCTATTTTGTGGGTTGGTCGGGTCTTAGTAACAACAGTTTATTTTGTTTAAATATTTTTTTATATTTTTAGTTAGATTTAGGTTGTTCATCTCCTCCCGCGCTCATTTCCATATCATTATATTTCTATATATATTTCATAGAAAAACATTTTATATGAATAAATTTTTATCTAATGGGTTCCTTACCCTGTTTTCTGGTTTGCCTGTGAATATGTGGTATAATGCTATATGTAGGATTTTAATGTGTCGGGTGAGTTTTTGTGGTAATTGAAGAAATGGTTAAGAGTGATTAGGTCGTGAATGTGATTTTTCTTATTCTATGTGCTTTGGCTTTTCATGACGTAGGCGATCATGGCCTTCCACGTCTTCCTATGCCTGGTGGCTCTTAGTAGGCTTTCTCCTGTAACGTCTGGCAGCCCCCGTTCTGCCATCCACCTGCTCAGGCCCTTCATATAAGTTATCCGCTGTTTTCCTCTGTTTCTTTTTCATTCTATCTGTTCTGTTAATATCAGATTCTAAAGCTCTCCTTCCTCATTGCATGTCCCAGGAACTTCAGTTGTCTCTTGCAGATGCTCAGTATTAATTTACTTTTCGTTTCCATTCTTTCCAACACCTCGTCATTGCTCACATGCTCAGTCCATGATATCCGCAGCATCCTTCTGTAGAACATCCTTTAAGCTGCTTCGAGGTTTCCCTTCATCTTTTTTGATATTTTCCAACATTCACTGTCATACTGAAGAACTGATATCACATAGCATACTAGTACTCTCTCTTTTGTTTCTAGCGAAACTTTCCTGTGTCTTAATACTTTACTTAGCTTCTGGAACGCAACTTTCGGCATGCCAATTTGCCTTTGGATCTCTGTGTCGCACTTTCCGTCTTCTGTTAAAACACTTCCAAGATATTTAAATTTTCGTACCTACTTTATTTTAACATCCCCCACCTGTATTTGGCACTTTGGATTGCACTTTTTGCTGATGACCATGCATTCTAGGTTTTCATTGTTCCATCTGTCATAAGAAATCTTAAAACCAAGTTCCCTGTCACATTCATACACGGCGATCTCTATCTCCGCAATAATTCAAACCTTTCGCACTCTCCTTATTTTACGTCATTTATGTTGCTTTCATTCATGTGACCCCATACAACGAACATTAGATTCCATCCAACACATCCCAAGCATATATGACTGTTTATAGATTACAACATAAAGATTAAGAATAATGGATTCAGGGTAATGGCAAATGTATTCGTTTAAAGTGAATTTGACAATAATAATTTCTACTATTTTTCAACAACACATTCTGGAATAGCTACGAATTCTCAGTATTTACATTATTTGGATTATTGTCCTTATCTTTGTTGCCATTTGTACGATTTTTACCCTCCAGCCTACTTCAAGTGCTAGGAAGCCTTGTGGATTAGAGAGAGATAACTCATGACTTCTAATGAAGGCTTCCTGCAAGGAATGGAATTCATATACTCCAGTGATTGTAATAAAGGGTTCGATTCGAAATTCCTAGCACCTAAAGAAAGCCGGAGCGTACAACGGCCGAAGACTCGTACAAATGCCAACAAAGATGAGGACAATAGTCGGAATAATGTAAATACTCTAAATAATACTTCATCTCAGAAATATAGACAAATGCTATGAATTCTATAAATCACAGAAATATATAGCAAAATGTATCCTTTAGAAAACTGCTAATTAATTAGAACGAAAACCAGCTCATTTGAAAACACACAAACCTGTCTGCATCTTTTTCACTAACATACGCGACATCCGCACCAACTTCCTCAGCGTAGATTCATTCCTCCATAATAACTCACCTGATATATTAGCCCTATGTGAAACTAATCTTAACCCTTCTATCCCCTCATCTGAGTTCTACGTTACTGGCTACATTCCCCTCTTCAGGAAGGACTCCAATGTTCATATGCATGGGCTTGGTGTCTATGTCAGCGAACACCTTCCCTTAGTTAGAGTGTCATCTTTTGAATCCCCAGATCATTCTTTCATGTGCTTCCGCCTCTCACTTCTCAGCTCGATTAGCTATCTCTTCTTTCTCTACCGCTCTCTTTCCTCCCCTGACAGTTCGTTAGTTGACATCATTTCTGACAATATCGAAAAAACCATTTCTTCCCATCCCTCTGCCCATGTATTCGTGTTTGGTGACTTTAACGCCCACCACACCAAGTGGCCGAAGAACGCTGTCACTAGCCCTGCTGGTGTCCACACCATGAACTTTTCAATCACCCAATCCCTTACGCAAATAGTGGACTTCCCAACGCGTTTCTCCGACAACCCTAACGGAAGGGACTCACATCTAGACCTCTGCTTCACTTCCATCCCAGACTCTTGCACTACCAGACAACTCTGTCCACTCGGAAACTCTGACCACACTGTAGTGTCCGTCAATATTTCACTCCACTACCACCCGACCCATGAAACCCAGACAAGTAGAATATCCTACTGCTATCAAAGGGCAGACTGGGATTCGTTCCGAGACTTCCTCTGTGACATCCCTTGGAACAACGTTTTTAGTCTTCCCATCGAAGAATGTGCATCCGAGGTCTGCTCCTGGGTTAAGGCTGGCATCGATGCCTTCATCCCTGCTAGGAAATTCCAGCTTAAATCTCATTCGTCTCCATGGTTCTCACCCGCTTGCTCGGCTGCCATTGCCCACCGGAATCATTTCTTCCGACTCTATCGTAACTACGTGTCGGACCAAAACAGGCGCCTTTTCACTTCAGCTCGTAATAAGTGTAAAAGGATACTTAACGAAGCTAAGATGTTGTTTGCTGGCATAATGAAGCAACGCATAGCATGCTCTAAATTCGGCGCTAAAGACTACTGGCGACTCTGTAAAAGAGTACTTAACAAGAGCAAGTCCACAATACCCCCGCTAATCAACAAATTTGAGGTCCTCACGTCCCCAGCAGATAAGGCTGAATGCTTTGCCCGCAGATTCTCGAACAATTCGAGTCTGGACTCATCTGGAGTTTTTACACCCGACTTCTCACCTAGAACCGAGGCACAACTGAATGATGTCCACATTACACCTTCGCTTGTCTCTAAGATAATCTTAAAACTTTACCCTCACAAAGCGAGCGGTGGTGACGGAATCCCAACCATAGTCTTAAAGAAATGTGCCTCTGAACTCTCCTCTGTCCATTCTAAGCTCTACAACGTCTGCCTATCTGCTTCCTGTTTTCCTGCCTGTTGGAAATCTTCTTCTGTAGTTCCTATATTTAAGAACACTGGAGAACTCTCTGACCCAGCAAATTACTGCCCTATCAGCCTTCTTCCGATCTTTGGCAAAGTGGCCGAAGCCATTATCAACGCCGAGGTGTTTCAACACCTCACAGTACACAGGCTCCTCTCGGACAAGCAATATGGTTTCCGCTTCATCAGGTCTACTGCTGATATGCTAACGACCATCACCGAGTACATATACCAGGCACTCGACAGGAAAAGCGAAGCCCGAACCGTTGCATTGGATATATCTAAGGCATTCGACAGTTTGACATGCTGGCCTTCTATGTAAACTGCGGAGCTATGGTATAACAGGACATTTGTTTGAACTCATCCAGTCATTCCTCTCTAAACACACAATGAAGGTGGTATTAAACGGACATGCCTCCCAGATCTACCATACAAACGCAGGTGCACCCCAAGGCTCCATCTTAGGTCCTACACTCTTCCTGATATACATTAATGATCTCCCTGATTCCATAAGAGCCCAAATAGGTTGGTACGCCGATGACACCACAGTTTACTCTCGCCTCCTACAAAAATCTGGTGTAGGCGTCAAAGCTAACCTCTCAGCCGAGATTGAAAAATACCTCCAATCCATATTGGACTGGGGTAAGAAATGGCTAGTAAATTTTAATGCTTCTAAAAAGAAGCTACTCTCAATTAACCATCATCGACAACCTCACCTACCTCCCATTAGCATGGACCAGGCTTGCCTCCCAGAGAGTAAAACACTACGCCTCCTTGGTCTCACACTTTCAGCGGACCTCAAATGGAATGACTATATCGAATCCATTGCTAAATCGGCTGCTATGAAAGTCAGTTCTCTGTGTAGGGCCCGGAAGTTTTTTCCGTCTAAATCTATCCTGCACATATATAAATCTACCATCCGCCCGTGCATTGAATACTGCTGACATATCTGGTCGGGTGCCCCTGCTATTCTCCTCGGGCTTCTCGATAAGGTTCAGAGGAGGGTCTGTAATGTGATAGATACCGATTTGGAAGACCGCCTGCAGTCTCTCTCCCACCAGCGCGACGTGGTTTCCCTGTGTCTCTTCTATAAATACTTTCACGGTTTCTGCTCCGATGAACTTAGATCACTGGTGCCCCCTAAATACGAATTTGAACGAGATACTAGATTAGCAACTAGATCCCACCCTTTTACAGTGAAACCGATAAAATGCAACCGTAACTTCTACTCCAATAGTTTCGTTCCTCGCACTTCCCGACTGTGGAATTCTCTTCCACACGATTGCTTCCCCGACGACTACAATATCCAGGAGTTTAAATGTAAGGTCAATAGACACCTCTTAACACACTAACCTGCTCCCATTCTATCAAACACTCTTCTCATCTGCCCAACCCTAATCCTCAGTATCCTTACTCATCTGTCACCTTCCTCCTGACATTCCCTATGTCTAACCACTCCTTCTCTTTACCTTCCCCTATGTAGCTCCATGCGCAATAGTGGCAGTGGAATGCCTTGCTTGGGGTGAGATGATTAAAAAAAAAATAAAAAAGAATCACCTTAAACGCTACAAAATGTTAATACCACTATATTAAAACTACTGTGAATTTTATGGAACACGGTATACAATACTTTCTACTTTTAAAAAATCTATAGGTATAATTAGTAGATTTAGCAAATCATTTTTTAATTACAAGGATGTGCGTTGTGGTGCAGTGAATATCGAGACGAAACGACAAATCGGGGAGCGGAGTTCGAATTCCAGTTGAATTCGGTGCATTCACTTACGTATAGATACTTTGGAGGAAGGTATTAATTCGTCTCTCCCTTTCCTTTATGGGTTAAGTAATAGAACAGATTGGGTTCTATAGCCATGGGTGTCAACCAGTCTACCGTAGAAAACAATGGTAACATACTGTGAGATAATCTTCTGCCCAGTCAGTCATTTCACTTTCGAGACATGATCGCCCAAAGTGTGTACCATGTATGGCACTTAACTGACTGACTTCTATCAAGGAAAGCATGGAATTTTTATGATTTCCATATAACACGCTATACACAAACTCTATTTCTAAAAGGACTATTAGAATTACAAGTATTTCCTTGAAACCCGGCTTATTACTAGCAATTTTATACAGCATAGTATCGAAATATTCTACTTATAAAAAGCCGAGTACAATTAGTAGGATTTCTATCGAACCGATTTAGAATTACAACAAATTCGAAACAACACATTCGAGAATCATGCAAACTCATTAAAGGTTAGTAGAATTACAACTACTCTCGTCAAACATGTGTTAGAATTACAAAGAATCTAAGGCAACACGATATAGTTTCAATTTTATTTCTAAAATCCCTATTTGATTTGGTAGTACCTCCTTGAAAAACAGTTTTGTAACTCGATGTCGTCTTTAAAAACGTTTATGGAAACATTTATACTCCTAAAAGTCAGATTACAATTACTACTCTTCCATCAAATACTGCTTACAGTTTCTCCGTATTTTATACAATATTGTTAGTATAATTCTACTTCTAAATGAACTATAAGCATTACTAGTACATCTATCAAACATGGCTGGAATTACTAACAGTACAAAATAGTAAAAAATCATTCCTGCGATTCGAATTATGAGTACTTCTATCAAACACATCTTAGAATTACTAGGAATTCTTTACATAATTATATATAATCATGTCTACTTATAAATGACTTTGTATGGATAAGAAATTAAGACCTAAAATCATTTTGGAAAAACCCAAAGTAAAATTGCACACCAGCAAATCTGGATTCAAATGACTATTCACAAATCAGTGCGGAAAGGAAATCCTGATTGAATTAAAAACAGAAAATTTATGATGACTGTATTTCACATCTAAAAGCGAAAATGCTCGCTGGAGCTGGCCACATGACCCGATTTAATTAAGGACATTTTGTGACCGGTCATCAGATTAAGATGTGAGCCGCGAAACAAAACATCTAAAATATAACTACAACTTAACCCGGAGATAAGGTCTGATCGCACCTTGTTCTCTTTCTTCTTCTTTTCTTATTACTTTTACTTCTACATCCAAAGACATTCCTACTGGATACAAACATACAGACGTACGTACGCATATATTCTTTCAACAATTACTACTACGAACAATTTCTTCAACTCTCGATACCCATAACTTTATCATTAAACACGAATTTCCCCCTGAACATCCTTATGTTTCTAATTGCAAATTACCTTTTACAACTTGTTATTCCTCCTTCTGATATCTCTGATAATGAATAATCTGGATAAAACATGTAAGCTGTAGAGAGTTCGGTTAAGTATGACACAAGGCCAAATCAATTAATCATTAACCATCTCCCTACGCTACAACGTATTATAATTAATAATACTTCAATTAATCACTAATGTTTGCTACAATTAATATACAACACTGTATAAAATCATGTGTATTTCTAAAATAACTATTTCAATTAGTAGTAGTTCTATCAAACCCGTCGTAAAATATTTACGATTTGTATGCAATATGATACAGAATCATTTCTATTTTTAAAGTTCTATGAGTATTACTAATACTTCTATAAAACATGGTTTCTTATTACAACGAACTCTATACAACACTGTAGAGAAACATTACCCTTCCAAAAATTTTGTTAGAATAAATTAGTACCACTTTAAAACACATCTGAAAACTGCGACGAATTCAATAAAGGACGGTATTAAATCATTTCTAACTGTAAAATAAGTATTGAAATTATTGGTATTTTTGTCCAACACACTATAGTATTAGTGCTACTTTTCTAAGCCCTATTTGATTTGGTAGTATTGTATAAAAACAGCTAAGAAAATCGAAAAATTTGTGTATGGAATAAATTCTACTTCTAAAAGACATATTTTAATCACTAATATTTCTATCTTTTACCATTTAGAATTACTATGAAATCTATACAAGACGATATAGAAGTATTTCTGATTTGTAAGGAACTACTAGAATTAATAGTTCTTCTGTAAAAAAAAAAAGCTTAGAATTCTTACGAATACAATACAACAAGGTATGGAAACTATTCTAATAGTATTATTAGAATTAATAATACTTTTTTGAAACACGACTTAGAATTACTACGAATTTTAAAAAACAGGGTATATAACTTTTTCTACTCCTAAAATACTTATTAGAATTAGTAGTACTTCTATAAAACACGGCTTAAGATTTCTATTTTGAGTTTTATTTTAGTTTCATGGCATATCAACATATGTAGGTTATTTAAAGCCGAAAAGATGGTTTTAATTAATTTTTTTAATGTTTGGTTAGAGTGCCAAGTTCGAATTCCAGTTGAGATCCTGGCATTCACTTACGCACAAATAACCTTGGGAAAGGTATTAATCCGTCTCTTCCCTCCAGTTAGGGGTTAAATAACAGGACAAACTGGATTCAATAGCCTTGGGAGGCGACCAGTCTAACGTAGAAAGCAATAGCAACCTACTGCGGGATAATCCTCTGCCCAGTCAGTCATGTCTCTTTCGAGACATGATCGCTCAAGCGTGTATCACGTATGGCACTTAACTGACTGACTGAATATAATAAATGGAATCATGATTAAGGCTTCTACTGGGCATAGAGTGAGGGATCGGTTTTCTGTTGTTATGAAGTAATAAACTGACCCCCCAAGAATTATTACTAAATAATATAATACATCTCTTCCTCCTCTAGCTATGACTGAAATAATAAGACAGATTGGGTTCAATAGCCTTAGCAGACAACCAGTCTACCGTAGAAAGCAATGGCAACCTACTGCCGGATTATTTTCTGCTCAGTCAGTCATGTCTCTTTCGGGACATGATCGCCCAAAGCGTGTATCACGTATGTCACTTAACTGTATAGTGAGAAGGTTGATTTTGTCAGATTTTAATGAAAATATTTTTTTTTTTTTTTTATTTTAGAAAACTGATAATGTCTTCTAATTTTGTATTCAAAAATGTTTAGCTGAGAATAATTTTTTCCTTACAAAATGTGTTATGGTATTTTTTTTTTAAATGTGTTGTTGATAATATTTTTCCTTAAAATGTATATTTTTGCATAAAAGTCTATTTGTATTTATATACTTCCATAAAAATTGTATTTTTATACTTTCATGGTGTTTTGTCCTCAATTTTGGGGTTACCTATTTGCCCATAGTTAGGACACTAACAGGTGCTACAACTCCGGGTCAGAGTGGACTTGAAAACAGCAGCAATTAAGAGGTGGTTCCATAATCCTCACAATCAGAGACCTTGCTGCCGGATGTATTGCGAATTCTATGCAACACGGTAGAATAAATTCTACAACCAAAAAACATATTAGAATTACTTACACTTTCATCAAACACGGATTAGAATTACTAAGAGTTCAAAACAACCCGGTATTTCTACTTATAAAACGAGTATCGGAATCAAAAGTAGTTTTATCAAACACCTCTTAAAATTACTAAAAATTCAAAACATCACGGTATAGAATCATAACTACACCTAAAAATATATTAGTATTATTAGAAATTCTGTCAAACACAGCTTAGTATTACTAAGTGTGCTATGCAAAAGTTATGGTATCATTTCGAGTTCTAGAAGAAATGTTAGAATAAATATTACCTCTATCAAACAGTTTAGAATTACGGAACATTTCATATAACACGATATAGAATCATGTATTCTTTTGAAAGACTCATTTTTTTTTAGTATTGGTTTATCATAACAGCTGAGGAATACGATAGTTCTATACTATACGTTAGTGAATCATTTCAGCATGGGAAAGAACTGCTAGAATTAATAGTATTTCTATCAAACGTAGCATATGTATGAATTCTATGCAACACGGTATAGAAATATTCCTACTTCTAAAATAAGTATTTGAAATATTAGTGCTTCTAACAAACAAGTCATAATTTTGTAGAATCATATTATACACCGTGCCGAATCAATTCTACTTCTAAGAGTCATTTTAGAATTGTAATTCTATGAAATATAGCATAGAAATTCTACGAACAGTATACAATACGGTATACAATGAATTTTATTCTAAAATTATTACTAGTATTACAGGTACTTTGTTCAAACATGAGTTAGAATTACAACGAATTCTACGTAACACTGTATAGAATTATTTCTACTTCAAAATATATTAGATTTATTAGTACTTCTATTAAACACATCTTTTCATTGCTACTACTTCTATACAACACGGTATAAAATTATTTCTACTTTAGAAAGACTTATTTGGATTACTAATACTACTATTAAACACTGATCGAAATGACTACAAATTCTATACGATACGGTATGAAATCATCTCTATTTCTAAAAGACTTATTAGTATTACTTCGACTTAAATCAAACAAAGCACAGAATTTCCAAGAATTGTAAACAACACTGTTTCGAATCAGTTCTACTTCTCTGAGAGATACTAATTCTTATTTCATTTCTACTTCTAAAAGTAACCATTATTTCTTCAAATAATTTGATACCAATTAGAATTATTAGTACAATAATTCTAATTGGTATTTTAGAAGTACAAAAAATGTATATCTTTTTTTATAGAATTCATAATAATTCTAATTCGTTTTTGAAAGAAATATTAGTAATTCTAACAGTTCTATTAGAATTGGAATAATTTCCATACCAAGTTATATATATATATATATATATTGTCATCCGCAGACAGATCTGTTTCGCCGTATCACAGCTCATCAGTACGGTTAGACTCCGATTGTTTTTTTACCCAAGATTAAAACCCGACCGAAATGGTGTCAGTCGGCGACTCTACCCCTGGGCTATGGGCATTCGGTGGAAGTAGGCAGACTTTTTAGCGCATATCATCATACGTGCCCAACAGCTAGGGCGCTCTAGTTCATTTCACTGAATGAGCGATGCGTACATGCCAGAGTAGCTACTGTTTATCAAAGTCTACTATTTTTCCAGAGTGTTCAATCAGGGTGTGAGAGCGTAAATATTGTCATCCGCAGACAGATCTGTTTCGCCGTATCACAGCTCATCAGTACGGTTAAACTCCGATTGCTTATATATATATATATATATATAATATAATTTTTTATATATAGATTAAATAAATTGTAAACATGATGTCAGCGTATTTCTACTAAAATCCGTTCGTACTCAGAGATAATCTTTTGCGTATTATAGTTGAAAGAAATCAAAAATGAGCTGTAACGTTGATATGTTATCATTCATTTCACAATATTCCCAAATACTTTCAATCTCCTTCCGAGATCATCTTCAGGATTGTGAATGATGGTAACAAAAAATGAATCGGAAAACTTGCTACAAATTACTGTCATTTTTTTCTGCTTCAAGTATAACAGTTGATAAATTGCTAGCGTTCATTAGAACTTGAAAATTATTCGAAATAGAATTTTTTATATGTTGCAATGTCATGGTCATGCACGTGTTAAAGCATGAAAAAACTGTTATTTTTACAAAAGTTTTAGAACATTACTACAGTATTCAAAGCTGATTCTATTAATTGACTGTCAACGTTACAGTTCATTTCTGACATCTTTCAAGTATAATACGCGAAAAATTATCCGTGTATATGAACGGATTTTATTACAAATAAACAGGCATAATATTTGCAATCTCTTTAATCTGACATGACTAAAATAAAATTTGCTACCCCTCTCTCTCTCTCACTCTATATATATATATATATATAATATATATATATTCCTTTCTACTAATAAAAGAACTAAACAAAACATAGCATTTCTAAGAATACTATACAAGACTATAGAATCAATTATACTTCAAAAAGATTACTATTACTTCTTTCAAATACGTATTAGACTTATTACAAAAATACAATATCATATAGAATCGCTGCTTCTTCTAAAACCCTATTAGTTCTTCTATCAAACACCACTTACAATGACTACGAATTCTATTCAACACGGTATTGTAGTACTGTCAAACACGGCTTAGTATTTGTAAATTCCTTACAAAACGGTATGGTATCAGTTCTACGTCTGAAAACCCTATTATTTGATTTTCTAAAACTTCTATCAAAACCAGCTAAGAATAATGTACAATAGTTCATAGAATTGAATTTTTAAAAGCTCTCTTCTGAATAATAGTACTTCAAACACGAGTTAGAATTACTATGAAATATATGCGAAACTGCTAGTATTATTTCTACTTCTAAAGTACCTATTTCTAAAATACCTACTAGCGATAATGTATCCGTAGGGAGCGGGTTAAAATTATTTCATTCGGCCTTGTGTTGGAATTAACCAAACTCCTTAGAGCTTTCAAGTTTTATCCAGAATTATCATTATCATTATCAGGTTTTCATCAGAAGGTTGGTTGCAAGGTGCAATGTGTAAATTAGTGTAGAACAGTGGAAAAGTGTAAGAATAAAAATATACATTTTTCATGTTAAAATGGAAATTTATTCAAAGAAATGAATAACAAGAATTCGTAGAAATTAATGTTAAATTCGAAAGTTAAGGGTATCAAGTGTTGTACAAAATGTCCATAGTAGTATTTGTTAATAAAAGTACATGCGTTTTTCCCGTTACATTTTAGTAACGTAATTTTGCTGCTCCCATCTGGCTGATTGACGCTAATCGAATTCATATATACCGTCATCTAGATTTTTTGCACCGCAAGTCTTTTTTGGTCTTGCAAGTCGCTTCGATTGGTCACAAATCAGTTTAACATCTACTTGCGATATCCGGTTTCGACTATTTTCTTTAAGTACATGATCATTCATTTTTCTATTTGGTAAAAAACAGAATTTCACACGCCATTGTGAATTTTGTAAAAGTGAAGACAGTTGGTTTAATTCTTAATTTCCTATCCACTACAATAACTCCCCTTCCACTAATTCTGTCAAACAGGGCGAAGAATTACCACGAAATCTATACAGCACGGTATGGTAATATTTGTAATTATAAAAGATATGACAAGATAAAATAAAAAGAATGACAAGTACTTCTCTCAAACACAAATTTTAATTACCATGATTTCTCTACGACACGGTATATCATAATTCCTACATGTAAAAGATCTATTAGTATTACTAGTAATTCTATTTTTTTTTCAATAATAAGAATTATATACAAACTGTATATAATTATTTCTACTTCTGAAAGACCTATTTACTCATAGGATGTTTGTTGTGGTTCACTGGATGTCGACTCGAACCGAGTTCGAATCCAGCTGAATTCAATGCATTCACTTACTCGCAAATACCCTTGGTAAAGGTATTAATCCGTCTATTCCATCAAGTTATGAATTAAATAACAGGACAGATTGGGTTATATAGCCTTGGTCGGCAACCAGTCTACCGCAGAAACCAATGGCAACCTACTGCGTGATAATCTTCTGCGGGCCTGAAAAATCCGAGTCCTGTTTTCGCAGCTCTAGAGACGGTTCGTACTAACCATCCGCAGCAGGTCTTCAAGGTGTACTTCTAAAAGGACCTAAGAATTACTACTATTCTTATAAACACCTCTTAGAAATACTACGAATTCTATAGAACAGGTTACAGAATCTTATTTCTAGAAGACTTATTTTAATTACTAGCACTTCTATCAAACAGAGCATATAATTATTTATAATTCCAACGAACGCAATACAGGGGCACTACAATCAATACTACTTCTAAATGTTATTATATTTACTAGTACTTTTTTCAAAAACATCTTAGAATTACAACAAATTATGTACTTTACGATATAATATAATTTCTATTACCAGTAGAATTAGTTGCACTTCTATTGAACACTGCATAATATCATTACACATTATATACACAACGTCATATTTCTATTCCAAAACATTCATTATAATTAGTAGTACATCTATCAAACACGCCTTATAATTACAAATGAATCTATTCAGCACTGTATAGAATTAGTTCTACTTCTCAAACCCTATTAGAAGCATTTTTATCAGAAAATGTTTAGTATTTTACGAATAATACAGCACTGTATAGAATTATTTCTACTTCTAAAACACCAATTAGATTTTCTAGTACTTCTATAAAATTCGGATTTGCATTATTATAAATTTTGACAACAGAATTAGAATTATTTCTACTTCGGAAAGAGCTATATGTATTACTAGTACTTCTGTAAAACACGCGTATAATTAGTATGAACTTTATACAACACGGTATAGAATCATTTTAATTCTAGAAGACTTATTATAATTACCAATACTCTTATCAAACAAAGCATATAATTTAACGGTATAGTATCAATTCTACTTCTAAAAGATGCATTAAAATTACTACTATTTCTTTCAAATAGAACTTAGAATTACTACGTATTTTATGCAGCACTTTATAATATAATTTCTATTTCTAAATATCTCATTGAAATTATAGTAGTTCTATCTAAGGCTACTTACAATTACTACACATTTTATAAAATACTATATAGAATCAGTTTACTCGAATAAAAACTATTAGAAGTTTTAGTATTTTATCAAACACGGCTACTATTACTAAGAATTTTATCCAGCACTGTATATTTTCATCTCTACTTCTAAAATCTAACTTGATTTATTATTAATTCTACCAAACACAGCTTGAAATTGCGACGAATAATATACAACCCAATATAGATTAATTTCTTCTTCTAAAAGACATATTGAAATTCATAATACTTCTATAAAACAGCTTAGAATTACTAAGACTTCTATCCATCATGGTATAGTATTATTTCTACTTCTAAAATGCCTAATGGAAATACTAGTACTTCTATCAAACACAGCTTACAATTACTACGAATTCTATCCAGTATTTGTCTATAATTCTGAAATAAGGTAGTATTATTACTATTTACATTATTCGCAAGGAATGAGTGATATACTCCAGTGATTTATAATAAATGTTTCGGTTCGAAGTTCCTAACACCTGTAGAAGGCCGGAGCGTACAACGGTCGAAACGTCGTACAAATGGCAACAAAGTTGAGGATAATAGTAAGAATAATGTAAATAGTTTGATTCTATACCACTATGATATACATTCCTTTCTACTAATGAAAGGACTATTAAATACGTCTTATTATTACCCCGGATTTTATATAACACTGTATGTTATTACTTCTAAAAGAACTCTTAGACTTACTAATGCTTCTATTAAAGACTCCTTAGAATTACTACGAATTCTATACTAAGCGGTATTGAAATATTTCTGCTTCTAAACATCTTATAAATGTTAGTAATACTTCTATCATAGACGGATTAGAATTAATACAAATGCTATACAGCGCGGTACACTATTATTTCTACATCTAAAAGAACTATTAGACATTGCTTAGAATTACGAAGAATTCTATAGAATACTATATTAGCATTTCTACTAAAAAAAACAACTATTAGACTTACTAGTACTGATAACAAACACTGATTAGTATAACTTCATATAAAATAAAATACATTCTTGTGGCATAAGGCCAGTTTGGGGAGGAGAATAAAAGGTCAGGCTGGTTCTCACTAACTTACTTATACCTAGATAATCCGACTCAGGACCCAGACGTACTTACAATTTCCTCACTCACCACAAGAACTTATCCGTCATCATTCAATCCCTCATATACCAAAATAGCACATACGATCCGGAGACCTAAAAAAACAAATTATAATACAAATTCTATCATATACAAGATACAAAAAATATATATAAATTCATCACAAAATGACAAGAGGGTGTGTATTAATCGAAATCCAAATAAAAAATTTTAAAACAAAATACTCGATGATTATCTTGTGGATAATGACCTCAGAACGTTTACTTAGGAGACTTCAAGATTTCAATACCCCCACTAATCAATGAATTTGAAGTTCTCACCTCTCCAGAGGACAAGGCTGAACGCTTTGCCCGTAGATTCTCCACCAATTCGACACTGGACTCGTGAGGAATTCCTACGCCCGACTTCCCACCTAGAACTAAGGCTAAACTAAATAACGTCCACATTACACCCTCGCTGGTCGCCAAGATAATTGCACAACTTGACCCACACAAAGCGAGCGGCGGTGATGGATTCCCAGTCATAGTACTGAAGAAATGTACCCCCAGAACTCTCCTCTGTCCTCTGTAAACTCTATAACCTCTGCCTATCTGCTTCCTGTTTTCCTGCCTGTTGGAAGTCCTCCTGTGTAGTTCCTATATTTAAGAATTCCGGCGAAACCTCAGACCCCGCCAATTACCGCCCTATTATTCTCCTTCCGATCTTTGGCAAAGTTTTCGAAGCCATTATCAACGCAGAGGTGATTCAGCATCTCACGGCCCACAGGCTTCTCTCTGACAAACAGCACGGGTTTCGATTCACCAGGTCTACTGCTGATATGCTAACGACCATTACCGAGTACATATACCGGGCACTTGATAAGAATGGCGAAGTCCGAACCGTTGCCTTGAATATCTCCAAAGCGTTCGACAGGGTCTGGCACGCTGGCCTCTTGTGCAAACTGCGGAGCTACGGTATAACTGAACATCTGTTTGACCTCATCCAGTCATTCCTCTATAACCGCACATTGAAGGTAGTATTAAATGGGCATGCCTCCCAAAACTACCATACGAACGCGGGCGTCCCTCAAGGTTCTATCCTAGGTCCCACGCTCTTTCTTATGTACATTAATGATCTCCCCGACGCCATTAGATCCCAAGTAGGCATGTACGCCGATGACACAACAATCTACTCCCGCATCGATCAAAAACCAGGTGTGGGTGACAAAGCGAACCTCGCTGCCAAGCTTGAAAAGGACCTCCAATCCTTAGTGGCCTAGTGGCTAGTAAATTTCAATGCTTTTAAAACGAAGCATCTACCTCCCATTAGCATGGGACAGGCTTGCCTCCCAGAGTGGAAAATACTACGCCTCCTTGGCCTTACACTTTCAGCGGCATTCAAATGGAATGACTATATCGAATCTATTGCCAAATCTGCCGCTATGAAAGTCGGCTTTCTGTGCAGGGTCCGAAAGTTTTTCCCACCTGAATCTATCCTGCACATATACAAATCTACACATCCGCCCATGTATTGAATGTTGCTGCCATATCTGGTCTGGTGCCCCTGCTGCTCTCCTTGGGTTTTTTGACAAAATACAAAGGAGGATCTATAACGTGGTTGATACTGTCTTGGCAGACCGGCTGCAACCACTCTCTCACCGGCGTGATGTGGCTTCCCTGTGCCTCTTCTACAAGTACTTTCATGGCTTCTGCTCCGATGAACTTAGAGCACTGGTGCCGCCTAAGCACGAATTTACACGACATACTAGATTAGAAACTAGATCCCACCCTTTTACAGTTAAATAGATAAGATGCATCCATAAATTCTGCTCCAACAGCTTCTTTTCTCGCGCTTCCTGCCTGTGGAACTCCCTTCAATAAGTCTGCTTTCCCGACAGCTACAAACTCCAGGTATTTAAATATAGGGTCAATAGACACCTCTTATCACACTAACTCCCAATTATTCTCAGAACACTCTCATTTACCCAAACCTCATTCTCTGTATCCTTACCGCCTATCACCCACCCTCTGACATTTCCTATATTTAACCATTCTCGGTATCCCTACCCGCCTATCACCCACCCTCTGATATTTCCTATATTTAATCATCCTTTCTCCACTCTATGTAGCCCCCTGCGCAGTAGTGGCAGTGACATGCCTTGCTCTGGGTGAAACGCTTATAAAAAAAAAAGAACTAATAAGTCTTTATTAAGAAGACGGCGGGTTGCCTGCGTTCTTGAAGACGAGACATACGCTTGCCACCTTTTAGATGCTTGAGAAAAAGTCTCCCTTAAGTAGCGTTCAAGTAACTTTTCTAGAATCAGGGGTAAAATAACTAATGAGGGTTTCAAAATTTTTGACATTTCCACTACAATAATTAAAGGTAATTAAATTAACCGTCTCAAGTAATGAAAAAATAATAACATTTGACTTGAAAAAGTTATTTTCCTGAAAAATTGTTTAATTAAAAATACATTTCATGAATTTGAACATAAATTGTCAATTTTTTCTCTATTAATGTATACCGAATATTTCCTTATAAAACGGAAATTATTACCATTTGTATTGTAATTCTATTAGATTCTATTTCTATTCTATTAGTATTCTATTATTCTATCATTATTCTGTTCTATTATTCTATTATTATTTTATAAAATTCTATTTCCTCATAATGAAACGGAAAGTATTACCGTTTTTATTACAATTCTATTAGATTCTGTTTCTATTCTATTAGATTCTATTCATTTATTTTATTATTCTATTGCTATTATTCTAATATATTAGATTCTATTTTTTATAACAAAACGGAAACTATTATTGTTTTTATTACAATTCTATTAGATTTTATTTCTATTCTATTAGATTCTATTCATTTATTATTCTATTATTATTATTCTATTATTATTCTAATATATAAGATTATACTTACTTATAATGAAACGGAAAATATTACCATTTCTATTTCAGTTCTATTAGATTAAGTTATCCGTTCGAAACATAATTTATAAATTTAAAGCCAACACAGACAAGGCAAAATTTATTGAAACATACAGAGTTGGTGGCGAGAAAGGAGACAGCCGCAAAATCGGCATGTTCGCTCATAAAGAATACAAAAGAAGCCTGTTGGGTGAATGATCCGCTGAGAGCTATGCAGACGAATATTACGTGACAATGCAAAGTAATGGTATATATATGAACTAAAATCTGTCTCAGAAACGTAAAATATCTAGGACTTTGAGATTCAAACGGATAAACGAAACCACGAAAGAAAGCCAGACGTAAATATCGTAAATAATAGAGAAAAATAAACTTGTTTTATAATTGCATTCATTCTTCTAGAAAATCATTCAAGAAATAAACTATTCTTCTCCCTTCAGAACGGCCATTGTTCTTTAAAATAAATTTTATTTTATTTTGTATCCCTTAATATTTTTGCTGTCTCTCCTAACCCCCATTCTGTCAAGCATTTACGCAATCTCGTTAGCTGGGCTATGGTCTGCTTTCCTCTGTCACTTTTGCATTCAAAATGTATAGTGAGTGTCAAATTTTCTAAGCTCTCTTACTCTTATATCACCTCACACTAAGTCAGTTAAGTACCATAGGTGATAAACTTTTGGATAATCATATCACGAAAGAGAATTGACCGACTGGGCAAATAATTTTACCGTAATAGGTTGCCATTACTTTCTGCTATAGAACTCAATCTTTCCTGCTATTTAATCCATAGCTTGAAAGATAACAAAGGGAAAAATAACTTTTCTATGGGTATTTGCGCGTAAGTGAATGCAAGGAATTCAACGAGAATACGAACTCGGCCCTTCGATTTCTTGTTCCGATGCAATATTCACTACAGCACAAAGCACTTCCTAACTATAGAATTCTTAGCTTTGTAGTTAAATGGAGGATCTCATTTGAACCTTTGTTATGTCAATGGTGACCGAGTAGGAACAGGTTTGCAACTTTACGTTTATGGGGAAGGAGAGTGTAAAGTGGAAAATAAGCAATCCTCTACAAGAATTTGGAGGTTGATCAAGGTTGTAATCTGAATATTCAGCCCAGAGACATCAGCAAATCTTTGTTATAAAAATGACCCTTGTTAAGATAAGCTGTGATCGGAATGGCTATGTACTTTCCAGACCAGTACAAAATGCCGATCATTTTTTTTAGCATGGGTTGTTACTATTTTATATTTTTAATATAGTGCATGCTTGTTGGTTGCTTTTTAATTTTTCGACTAAACTGTATAGCAGAATCAGCAGGGCACCTTCTTTAAGTAAAAGAGCACTATGATGCTATTCACTCCGCCAAAGGCTTGGAAAATCTATGCTTGGTACTCACATCGGAAGCCTCAATATGAACAATTTTGTGTTTCTGGGTCAATCGGAGGACAGCCAAAATATCCCGAAAGATTCTGATGAATCTAATAGAGATTACGACGGTGTTAGGGGTGATCAATAGGGTTGGCGATGTTATGCCGTCATTCATTTTCCTACATTGCTTCAGACTCAATAAGGATGCTTGCGTTGTGGTGCATTGGATATCGGCTCGGAACGAGAACTCGGGGAACCGTAGTTCGAATTCCAACTGAATCCATTGTATTCACTTACGCGCAAATACCCTTGGGAAAGGTATTAATCCGTCTATTCCTTCCAGTTATGGGTTAAATAACAGGACAGATTGGGTTCTATAGCCTTGGTCGGCAACCAGTCTACCGCAGAAAGCAATGGCAACTTACTGCGGGATAATCTTCTGCCCGGTCAGTCATCTCTCTCTTTCGAGACGTGTTCGCCCAAGCGTGTTTCACGTATGGCACTTAACTGGCTGACATGATATCCTTGAACAGGTAGAGATGATCTGGGTCAAGAGAATCGCTGCTATGTCTGGCACCCCAATCAGTGCTGTTTATGTGACCCAATCACGGGTTCCATCTGGTTACTAAACTCCACAGACTAAACCCCCGTTGTGTTTTTTTTTGTGTGTGTGCGCGCGCGCGCGTTGCAGTTGAGCAAGAGAACAACAATATACTTTGTAACATCAAAGATGAACTAAAGGTAAAGTATATGGCAGCATTCACATTTTACACAAGGACAGCGTCCAGAGGAGTTGAAGTAAATTCCGAAATCGTATGGTGATGGCAATTTTATTGAATAAATGTACTCTTTTGTTTTTAAAAATATCTTTGTTTATTTCTACTAAATAATGAGGTATATGTGTTAAGTTTATTTCTGCATCGTTTAGCCAACACTTTATGTAACGCACCTTGTATATAAATGTCTTTCTATTGTGGCCTGGTGAGTTCAAAACTGATATAAATTCAAACACAATTTCGATTTCAAAAATGCCACACTAATAAAAAGAATGGACAATTTATTCAGAAGGAAGATTCTCGAGAGCGCCGCTATCCAATCCTACCAAAACATCAATTTGCGCCCCGGATTTTTCCCAATCTCACCATTGCTTGTGGAAACTATATTGAAACAAACTAAAATGCATGGTGGGAATTTCAAAGAAAACGGTTGATTTCCTGTTTTCATTCTAAAATCTCGTGCTTTTGCACTGCACATGGGGGAGTTCTGGAACATACTAAACACACAGAATGGACAATTTTCGAAGAAAACTAATAAATTCCCTTCATCTTAATGTCGCATGACTTTGCAATTACACATGAAGAAATTCTAAAAACTGAAATATTCCGTTAATTTTTTTAAATGATTTGTGAGCGTATTTGTGGTTACCAACACTAATTATGTTTATAGATACGTAATTTAGAATAAAGCTCATTTCGTCTTTCTGCCTTGAAAAAGTCCATCACGGACGAAACGCGTAGGCGATTTAAAATACAGTTTTCCTCTTGTCTTTATTTTATTTAACCATACTGTCCATAATCTCGGATTAAAACTGAGTATATTTTTACATATATATATATATATATATATATATATATATATATATATATATATATATTAGTAAAAGATAAATTTCGTTAATTAAATTGGGTTTGCTTTCATTTTATCAAAAATAACACTTAACTATAAATAATCATCATGAACAGCAACATGTTTTGTTTTCGGTAATATAATGATTACCTGCTATTCTTGGCATTCTTTCCAAAACTTTCAGAAATCAATGTTATTTTGTAGATGTTCCGAAACATTCTGAAAACTCTGAACAAGCTCATTCTCACTTTCTGGTTATCCTCGTTGTATTCTCCCAGCAATTTTATTTCATACAAATTCAATGGATTGAGGTCATCAGATTGAAGCAGTGAAGTCATATTTTCCAAGCTTTGGTTCTTTTAATGTAATCTTTACTTAATTGAGAGAAGTATTTTATATCATTGTTTTATTGAAAGGCGAATTTTGCAACATTCAATGATGTTGTTCATTTTTTTTCAGAATACCCTTGTCCTGATTCATTTTGATTATATCGAAAGTTCTACTGAGTGGTTCAGAAGTTTGAAAAATGTATAGTGGGCAGACGAATACAAGTTTTAACTTTTCGACAGTAAGAAGTGTCTGGGCATAACTGAAAATGCAAATAGACTCTTGGTACTGAAATTGTATCGTTTCCTTTAAAAAGTACAAACATATCTCATTTTATGAGTTTTTTTTTTTGTAAGAAAAGCTCTGGATCCCGAACATCTTGCCTTGTGTAAATCTCTAAATTATGTGCCTCCATGTTTTCGACATAAATTGTCGATACCTAAGTTTAAAATAAAATTTTTAAAATGAAAAAACATTCCTGAAGATTTCATTTTAGATTTAATTAAAAGCATAATGATGAAATTTATTATTTCCATTAAGTAAAAAAAAACTTCTGGTGTATTTCAGATAGAAATTATATCAAGTGGAATATCACATTTACTTTCAATTTTTTAAAATATTTTTAAAAGCAGCCATTTTCTTAATTTTTAAAACTTTCTAAACAAACAAAAATCATCGATTTTAAAAATATTTAAAAAGATTTCTGATACTTTATTTTAGTAAAATTAGAAAATTTAAAGTACTCTGATTTTAAAGAAATATTACTTACTTATAGCATAAAAAAGTAATAACAACAAGTTATTGACGATGGGTCGTGTTCATCTGATCGAACGTTTGATAGGCCGTTGAATGACAAAGCAATGACAGCTGCTATAGATGACCATCACTGACAATTTTCATAAATATAAGTGAAGGGGCAGAACTCTCAAAATAAGTAACCTTTTCATAATTATGGAAATTTTAGTTTATCATACATGAAAATATAAATTATTTTAAAAATAAAATAGCGAAACTAAGATTATTAATTTTTGCAATTTTGTACTCGTAAATTAATTTTCCACTTAAGTACTATATCACATCCTATAAATAGCTAAATACAGAATACACGATTTTAAACAATTATAAATTATTATAATTAAAATGTAAAAAAAATGAAAAAATTATTGTAAAAATTCATTATTCATCAATAAAATTTTAAATTTTCAGACAATAATATCCTTTAATATGACTTATTTACAAAAGCAATTAAAAACTTTTCTAATTAAGTAATCTTGTGGTTTTATTGGATTCATTATTTTTCAATTCAGAGCAGATTTTAATTTAGATAGTTCTAATCTGAAAAAAAGTGATTTACAATCTCCAAAGACTCCTACTTTTAACAAAAAAAAAACATTTTCAGGGAACAGGAAGGTTCTGTGTGAAATATGATAAAATTATTTAAATGGTGGGTGGGGTAACACATTTCAAAAAACATTTTTACCAAAATATTCTAAAACAACATTTCAAAACTAATTTCATTTAATTTTCAAGAAGTCTTGAAAATTTCATTAAAATCGGACAATTATTTGATTTCTTCACCAATTTCCATATAAATGTGTTTTCAACGAAAAACAAGCAAAAACATTTAATGTTAAAAGTTAGCCACGGCGATTACGTAAACAAAACAAGAAAGGATTAAAAAATAATTTAAAAATACTTTAGTCTTTCATCTTGATAATAACATGAACATTTTGACGATAAAACTCTATTTTCGTTAAGTTTGTGGCCTTTTTCATTACGTTATCTTGTTTTCACAAAAACGAAAACGTCATATTACCTACACTAAATTGTGATATCATCAGCAGATATCTAATAAAGATGTTTCCTTTACACTTATAATGAGTATTTTAGTACAATAGATTTTCTTGATGTCATTGGTGGCTTCTGGTTTTTATTATATTTTCGGTTTTCCAACTTGTTTGTAAAGATCTTCGCAATTTTTTTTTTTTTTACTGTATATATCAAATATTCTGGACGGTCAGTCAGTCAGTCAGTTAAGTGTCATATGTGATACACGCTTGGGCGATCATATCTCGAAAGAGACATGACTGACTGAGCAGAAGATTATGCTGCAGTAGGTTGCCATTGCTTTCTGCAATGGATTCAACTGGAATTCGAACTCGGCTGCCCGGTTTCTCATTCCGAGCCGATATCCCCTGTACCACAGATAAAAATAAATAGGTAAATATTATTGAATGAATAAACAGAACGTTTACTAAAGTATGAGTATCCACTAAAATAACGTTTAATGAGAGAAAATGTGTCGTATTTAGAGAAAAAATCGTAATTGCTTTGTTTACGTTTGGATTTGCAAGTGTGTAGATATGAACTCTAGAAAATGTATGACGGCGTCGTTTATGGTTAGCAAGCCTATCTTGCTACAACATATTACAACTGAGTAGTGAGTTCGATCCTCACTGAATACCCTCCCCATTTTTTATCTTTTGCCTCAATTAAGCTATGATTAAATAATAACTATTCAGAAACGCTTTATAACTGTTTTAAGCATATCGGATCTAATGATAGTTATGGTAATGCAGTTTCGATTTCTTCCGAAATTCTTCTTCTTTTCTCCTCTTCTCTATGTGTGTTGTCCTTTCAATACGTAGGCGATCATGGTCTCCCTATCAGTGGCGGGTCTTAGCACGCTTTCTCCTGTAACAACTCACAAACCCCGTTCTGTCATCTACCTGCTCAGGCTCTTTAAATAGGCCAGGACATTACAATAAACTGTTTAATAAATAAATGGAACTTCTTCTCAAATATGAACATCCATTAAATTACGTTTAAAGTTATAGTGTGTGTGTGTGTGTGTGTGTGTGTGTGTGTGCGCGTGCGCGCGCGCGCGCGTGTGTGTGTGTGTGTGTGTGGACGCGCTTTTCTGTACCTAACAAGCCGTTGAATTTCTTTATAAACTAAAACCTCACATAGTACAAAGAAAAGAGAAAGCCAGACCACCTCGGGAATTTTAACTGGCAAAGCGAAAACCCGTTTCAGACACAAAAAGAATGTGTAAAGCCGAAAAAGTTGCATTTCTTTCCCTGTGAGATTTGTAAGTTGGCTAGGATACGTTTAATATTTTACAACGAACTACCACAAGGGGTCGCCCGTAGTCACAGCGTGTGTTTTCTCTCATTGGTTTACGCCTCATTTGCCTAGCCAAGGGCTGGGAATGAAGTAAGCGCTAGCAATGTGAGGTGGGGAAGTTGGGTGAGTGCGCGCTAATATTGTGCGGTTTGCAGTGCAGATTGGTGGGTAAATTGGTCTGATGGTGATGACGTCGTGTGATCGACTTCGGAACAATCGATTTATTGTTGTGAGGTTTCCGTTTTAACAGGGACAGTAGACAGAGAAGCCGCAGCGGCAAAGCTTAGAGACCAAAAAAAAAAAAACAGAAGGAACAAAAAAGAATGATGCTATAGATAAAGTGACGAGAAAATGAGAAAACTTTCGAAAGGAAGGAAATAAAGAAAAGGAAGGAAATAAAGAACAGGAAGGAAATAAGAAAAAAGGGGAAGGAATATATAAAGAGAAAAAAAAAAGAAGGATTATAGAATTTTAAAAGATAAACTAAACAAGGCTGAAATTGAAAACAAAGACCCAAGGATGAACGAAAAAGTAACGAAAGTAGGTAAGCCAAAGAAAGAATCATTCTTTATATGTACCGTGTCCATTCAGGACGTAGGCAATCATAAACTTTCACTTGCCCTTATCCCTATTTTCTCTTATATCATCTGTTGGTATCCCTCTCAAAACCAATTCCAGATGCTTCTTGCTCAAGCCCATCAAGTTTTTCTTGCGCCGCTTTCCTCTGTCTCTCTTTTCCCCTATACGTCCTGTGAGTATTAGATTCTCCAAGCCCTCCTTCTTCATTACGTGTTCTAGAAACGTCAGCTGCTCACATTTTCGGTTCATGCTATCGAAAGTATCATTGTGTAGTGTAATATTTCTGGTGCTTCGCGTCTCTCATTCATCCTTGAGAAATAAAAGAAATTTCAAGAGTATGAAGAATGATGACTTTTAGAAGGATGCTAATCTAATGAAAAGAGAAAATAAACACAAATATTGTAAAATATATTGCTCTTTTTACTATAAATCTAATTCTAATACTTTCAAAAGATTTTGTTCCTCATTTGCGGGTGAACTATTTTCTTGTAGTTGGAACCTTAACAGGTGCTACCATCTCTAGGCAATATGGACATGGGAACAACAGCATTTAAAAGTTAATTCTATGCTCCTCAAAACTCCACGATCAAAGGTATTGCTGCCGAATGGAGTTCACCGTCAAACCAAGAAAGTTTGAGAGAGAGAGAGAGAGAGAGAGAGAGAGAGAGACTGCCAACTTATCACAAATAAAAAATTGGAGAAGAAAAAAGAAGGTAAGCATGAGTAAAGAAAAGCAAATTGGTCACCCAGACAACTCATTAGTGTGCCTAAACATCTACTTGTTCTAACCGGGATCGAAACTCGACCGATTTGGTGTCAGTCAGAGACTCTACTCCCTAAACCATAGGCGCATGGAATTAGTGAAGGGAATATTTAGCCTGTTCTATATAAGCGGTGTATCCACACGCCAGTTACCGGAAGAATTCAAGTCATTGATAGAAGTGTTAACTGTTTTTAAAATTGTCCTTTC
Source organism: Ascarosepion bandense (assembly GCA_037127315.1). Taxonomy (NCBI): domain Eukaryota; kingdom Metazoa; phylum Mollusca; class Cephalopoda; order Sepiida; family Sepiidae; genus Ascarosepion; species Ascarosepion bandense. The sequence goes on from JBBBDQ010000932.1 coordinate 4,536,368, forward strand.
TAAAGATCGTTATCGCAGTGAGCGCATAATATATTTGTCATCTACATACAAACCTGATTCGCCGTATCACAGATATATATATATATAGAGAGAGACCGGCAAAATCAAGATCAGTCGTCATAAAAAAGGAAAAGTGGTCAATAAATTCCGTTTCCGAATCGCAGACCAAGAGATTCCCACACTGACAGAGTTAGGAATAAAAAAAAAGGTTAGGAATAGTATTCCACCAAACGTTAAAAGATACGACCTACATTAATGAGACAATCAACAACCTAACAATATGGATTTTAAAAAAATGATAATTCTGGGCTCCCAGGTCGTTTCAAAACTTGGCTATACCAACACGCAATTTCACCCAGGATTTTATGGCCATTAACGATTTACAGTGTGCCAATATCGGCGGTCGAGTCCCTAGAAGGGAGGATTAGTAGTTCTATTCGGAAATGGCTGGGCCTACCACACTCCCTAAGCAGTACAGCTCTATATGGGAAGACAAACCCGATACAACTGCCAGTTAGAGAGTTAGTCAAAGAATTTAAGGTTTCTCGCACAAGAGAATCTCTGATGTACCAAAATTTTGAAGACCCTAAAATTGCCGACGCCGGGATATTAATACATACTGGCAGGAAATGGAATGCAAGGAGAGAATTACAGTTGGCTGAAGAGAGGCTAAAAATGAAAACAATTATAGGAACTTTTGCAGAAGGGACAATGTGACTAGGCTAAATCCAGCGGAACTCTGTGGACAAGACAAATAGGAAAGTTTATCAAAAACTTCTCCAAAATGAAGAGCCAGTGTGGAGGAGGATAGAATTACAAAAATGGTGGGATTAAACCAGCAAGGAGCATGGACCAGATGGGAGAACATAACAAAACGAAAGATTACTTGGTCTGATATATTATGGAATGAATTGACACATACAAAATTCAAAATCCAGGCAGTATATGATAAACTACCCAGCCCTGTGAACCTCCGTGCAAGTTATGTTCAGATGTGTAATTTCCTCAACTTCAGATTGGCAACTCATGGTAGGTCTAGAATGCTGACTGAGGTTAGCAGAACACATTCTAAGTATTTCCTTACGACCAGATATGGTCTTGTTTTCGAATTTAACAAAACAGTTTATTCTGTGGGAACTAACAGTCCCATGGGAAGAAAACATGGAAGTTGCACACCAACAAAAAATGAACAAATATCAAGAACTGGTGGATGAGTGTAGAAGACGAGGATGGCAAGCAATATGCTACCCAATCGAAATTGGTGTGATGCGGTTTCGCTGGAAAATCCTTAAACTTGGCATAGAAAAAAATAGGAATTACAAGGTAAAAAGAAGAAAATGACCCAAACAATCCTAGATGCAGCTATGGGGTCATCCAGGTGGATCTGGATATACCAAGATAATAATACCTGGACGGTAGTGTCCGATAGACCAAAGACCATGACGAGGAAATGAAACAACCTATATAAATGTCACCAAATGCGACGTAAATTTTTTTATCTATTTTTTTAATCATGTCACCCCAAGCAAGGCATTTCACTGCCACTATAGCGCAGGGGGTTACATAGAGGGATTGGAAATAGGAAATGTCAGAAGGAGGGTGATAGACGACTTGGGGTGTACATAGGTAAAGAGTTGGAGAGAGTGGGTGTGAATTAGTGTGTTAGGAGGTGTCTATGGACCTTACATTTAAGCTCCTGGAGGTTGTAGCCGTCGGGGAAACAAGCATGCGGTAGGGAAGTCCACAGGCGGGAAGTGCGAGGAAAGAAGCTGTTGGAGTAGAAATTGCGGTTACATTTCATCGGTTTCATTATAAAAAGGTGGGATCTAGTTGCCAATCTAGTATCTCGTGCAAATTCACATCTAGGGGTCACAAGTGATTTAAGTTCATCAGAGCAGAAGCCATGAAAGTATTTATTGAAGAGGCACAGGGAAGCCACGTCACGCCGGTGAGAGAGATACTGCAGGCGGTCTGCCAAGTCGGAATCAATCACATTACAGATTCTTCGCTGTATTATTCATTTATCAATTTATATCAAGTCATATTTTATTTATTTATATTTTTAATCCCAAATATTTCATTAACCCTCTAGGGCCATTCGTATCATATTTGATACAGTATTTCCCTATAAGGAAACATTTGGTATTTCCCTATAAGGAAACATTTGGTATTCATTGACTGAGCAGTCAGTACTGCTTTCATTTGAAATTTATAAAATATTTCTCTTAAAAAATTTTTCAGGAAAATATTTCTTTCAAGGCTTGTTTTCATACTGTATCAAATATGATACGAATGGCCCTAGAGGGTTAATATCATTCGGTTTACTTTTGTTTTTATTCCACTTTTTATCTATTCATTTATCTTTTCAATCCTTCAACTATCTGGTCATTTAGCTATTTCAACCATTCATCTTCACATTAATATCACGAAAAATCAAATTATTTTTTATTTTTATTTTTTCCGGATATTCACTTGGAACATTTACAATTTATCGTCACTAGACATTCATTTATTTGTGGACGACCTTATTCTAGAAAGTTTTCTTCTTCTCTTGTGCAACCAAAAACATCTTGCATTCCAATAACATAGCAAACAGAGATTAGGACACAGGCCAGGACCTGATCAACCTTGGCTGGGTCAACCTGGGGAGAAGGTATGTTGTTTTAAAGGACCGAAACCGTCAATGAACCGGGGTAACATCACTGATGATGTGTCCTAACTGCATCTAAATGATGTATTTTGCAAATTCAAAATTATATATATATATATATATATATATATATATATATTTTTTTTTTTAAGTATGCAATGCTGGTAATTTTTACTATGAAAATTGTTGAGCTATATTTACTACCAAACGCATTTTAAGACATTTATATGATTTTGATTCCAGTTAGGAGGTTAATTATTGCACATAATTGGAAACATAAAAGGTACTACCACCCATGGTCAATGTGAACCAGGGAATTATATCATTTAAAAAGCTGAATCCACACTCCTAAAATCTTACTGATCAGAAGTTGGATGGAGTTTATAGTCAAACCGAGGATATGTGTGTGACTGACAGCAATTCAAAAGAAAACAAATTACAGTTACCTAAAAGCTGCAACGGCTTACCAATATTATGACTGATTAGAGGATTATCTTTACTAGGGGAAAATAAATAATTGGTTGTTTGGTTCGTTGTTTCAAATTACTGACGCAACAGAACGTAGACCAACCATCTTATATAGAACCCACCAAGCATCTAATTTTAAAAATTCGTTTAAAAAGAAAGTCGCGAATTCAATAACAACTCTATTGGGAAGCAATACAGAGAGAAAGACGTCAAAACTAATAAAAAACAGACGAAGATTAATAAATTAAGTGGCACAAATTGATGATGGTTGGAATAAATAGCGGCAAAGAGAATGCAAACATTTGGATAATAATTTCAACATTATATTGACCAATGGATAAACGGAGAAAACCTGAACAGACGGCTGAAAGTTAGAGAATGAAATTTCTAAGACCTTTTGCGATTTATAGTTTCCGGGTTATTCAATCTGTCATAACACAGTCATTTACTCAAATCTGTCACCGTCATCGACTATCGACTACAACTGATGCTGTTGAGCCAAGAATCGAAGAAAAAAGACCGCGATCCGAGGCTGAAAACAGGTGAAAACCTACTTGGAAATGCTTAAATCGAAAGTTCTACCCACTCACCCTATTCAATAGACATTTCCTGTCTGAATAATACTTGTTCCGATCGATGACACATGATCTGGTTGAGTAGCACTTTTATTCTTATGCGGACGCACAAAAATTGGTCGACTTGTTGTTAGACTTAAATAGCGTGTCTATTTTTTTTTTTTTTTACATGGAATTCAGTTGCTGCTGGAAAAATGGGAAAATATTAGCTTCCGATGGTCAATACTTTCAATGATATATTTCTTACTAATGTTTGTAAATAATATTTATAACTTTGTATTAAACATGAACGAGACCTTATTCAAGGTCCTAATCTATACTGGTAAATTTCCGATGATGATTTTTTTCTAATAAATGTTCACTAATAGAACGCACGCAAAAATAATCTTAATATAACATGTAGGAAAGTTGACGCGTCTTTTAGAGTCTAAGATTGTAGTGATCGACAAGCGTTCTCTTTTGTCTCATCTTTGCTTTATTTTTCACTTAGAGCTGAATCACTTTTTACAGAGATGCATATAACACCGTCCATGGTTTCTTAACTCAATCCCTGTATGTGAAGTGGAATGATAGTATTTCCGCAGTAGGCTTTACGTAATTTATTCTTCAACTGGCTTCACCTCTCTCTAAAACATACTAATTCCTGCTTCTTGCTGTCTTGCTTGATGGAAACTCTTTTCTGTAGTTACTTCTTCTATCACCCCATTAACCCCTTACATTTTTGACAAAGTACTGCAGGCAGTAGTCAACACCGAATTTACCAAACATCTCATTTTCCGGATCTGCTTTCAAATACACAATACGTCTAGAGTATCTATTCATGTGTAAACTATTACAGCTGAAAATAACTATCAGGCTTTTGATAAGAACAGAGAAGCACGGGCAATTGTTTTGGCTATAGGAAAATTAAACTTATCTCAAACGTCCACGCTTGTAGAGCCTTGGGTATCAATCCACTTGTCTGCGTGGGATCTATCCTTGAACCTAAGCCGATCCCAATTTTCATCAACCCCATTCATGATTTCATCATTCTTTAACTTGCTACCTATACTAATGAAGCTATTAAATTCTGTCTTTATAGCGTAGCTGATTGGTTAGTTAACGTCAAATTGAATACTATTCCAGATAAAGATCTCTCAAAATTTAATTGCAATGTCAAGATTTCTCTTTTGTCTTAATGTACAATGGCTAAAGGGAAGAAAGTGGGATTGATCGTTTTCGGAAATTATTTGGCTGAAAGTGAATATAAAGAACCCAAATGGAATAGTAATTGGAGTTTTTGATAAACATTCCCAGGTCATTTTACAGTATAGCACCGCACATCCTAGATTACAGCATCTGTTAATGGTAATTGATCCCCCGTCGATGTAAGGACAAGACTTGATGTTGTTTACCTTCGATGATTGTTCGCAAACTGGTGTTCTAGCTTTTGCTTTTTATAATAAATACCCGCTCACAAAAGCGTACAGCATCTGGTATTGTTTAGCAGTCATCTGTCTAGACAGGATTCAATTTAAAATTTTGATCACAAGCTTAGAATTCACATTGCATTTTGTTTCATATTACGAGTATTGTATAGGAAAAGGTTACTCAGTTGGCTATTTTTCAGGTGTTTTATTGGTAAAAATGTTTCAAAGTTCACGAGGGTGTAAAAGGTGTTATCATATTAAATTATGACGGTGTAAAAGGTTTTACATATCAAATTAAGAGAGTGTAAAAGGTGTTATCATATTAAATTAAGAGGGTGTAAAAGGTGTTATCATATTAAATTAAGAGGGTTTAAAAGGTGTTATCATATCAAGTTAAGAAGGTGTAAAAGATGTTATCATACTAAATTAAGAGGGTTAAAAGGTGTTATCATATTAAATTAAGAGGGTGTAAAAGATGTTATCATATTAAATTCAGAGGGTGTAAAAGGTGTTATATTAAATTAAGAGGGTGTAAAACGTCTTATCATATTAAATTCCTGTGTTTTATTTATTTACTCTAAATGGCTCATACAAAAGAAATATTGGTGATTTAGTTCAACTTGTTAAAATATTCAAATTTGCCTAAACATTTGTGAAATGTTAATTTTGTAAAGCAGTGTCAAGTTCTGACTGATTTGATTATGTCCTCCTTTTCGTCATTTTAGTTTTATTACAATCATTTTTCACTGCCACATCGCTCTCAACCCCATTTAGAAATACTTGAAAAATGTGGAAAGTTTTTTGAATTTGAGCTTTGAAAATACAAACATGAACTTCCGACCTCTTTGATACACGAGACTCAAAACTATTTTATTGTTGTTGGATAAAAAAACTGATTTCCGTTATAAGTTTCCTAATACTGTGCAAGTACAAGCTTTTAAAAAGTGAATTATGCCCACCATAAAATGCTAATGAAGCTTTTTACTGTCCATATCTTCATATTTGATCAACTCTTTCAGAAGGTAAATGTAACTCTTCTGTAACAGGAAGAAGAAAAAATGTTCGAACGTTTTAGCGCACCAGACATTTTTAATAGAATTTTAGGCCTGAATACATTTGAAGTGGAAAAGAACAAAATAAAAAAGTGGAAAAGAACAAAATAAAAAAGAATTCACAAAAGAAAGTATATCATTCAGAAATGGAGGGTGTGACGAAAAGGTTACCGGCTTTAAGCACTTTAAAACATTTGATCAAATGTCGAAACATCTTTTTCGTTATGGCCGAATGTGTTCAGACGTTTCCACTTACTGGACATAAAATGGCGGGTCGGGTTCAAATTTCAGGCAAGATCATTGCTTCTCTTGTAGATAGTGGTTAATAGAAAGACATAGAATGGTTGACAAACCAAACTAAACTTGCAAAACTGGCAAACACTACTTGCTTGCATGACAGAAACAACAACGGTTTTGAGTCTATAACTCTGACAAAGGATATTAAAGAATGCTATCAAAATAATAATATCACCATGTCTACTTAATATATACATTAATGTATATTTGGGCAGCTATCTTTCATTTATACCTGTTTCGTTAAACTCGACCGACAAGGAAGATGGTATTAATTATTGATTTAATTCTTTCAGTATTACTTTTATTGTTTCCTCGTGATAGCTTAAAAGAATTCCTCTTTTCAAAAACACAAAAGAGCAACACACAATTCAGGTTACAGACTGGTCAAATGTGTTCAGACCTTTCCACTTACCGAACATAAAATGGCGAGTCGTGTTCAAATTTCAGGCACGATCATCTCTTCTCTTGTAGATAGTGGTTAATTGAAGGATATAGAATGGTTGACAAACCAAACTAAACTTGCAAAACTGTCAAACACTACTTGCTTCTATTACACACACAACTAAGGTTTTGAGTTTATAACTCTGACAAAGGATATTAAAGAATGCTATCAAAATAATATCAGCATGTCTACTTAATATATACATTAATGTATATTTGGGCAGCTATCTTTCATTTAAACCTGTATCGTTAAACTCGACCGACAAGGAAGATGGTATTAATTATTGATTTAATTCTTTCAGAATTCCTTTTATTGTTTCCTCGTGATACCTTAAAAGAATTCCCCTTTTCAAAAACACAAAAGAAAAACACAGAATTCAGGTTACAGACTGGTCGAATGTGTTCAAATCTTTCCACTTACCGGACATAAAATGGCGGGCCGTGTTCAAATTTCAGGTAAGATCATCGCTTCTCTTGTAGGTAGTGGTTAATTGAAGGATATAAAATGTTTGACAAACCAAAATAAACTTACAAAACTGTCAAACACTACTTGCTTCTATTGTACACACAATTAAGGTTTTGAGTTTATAACTCTGACAAAGGATATTAAAGAATGCTATCAAAATAATTATCACCATGTCTACTTAATATATACATTAATGTATATTTGGGCAGCTAACTTTCATTTATACCTGTTTCGTTAAACTCGACCGACAAGGAAGATGGTACTAATTATTGATTTAATTCTTTCAGTATTCCTTTTATTGTTTCCTCGTGATAGCTTAAAAGAATTGCTCTTTTCAAAAACACAAAAGAGCAACACACAATTCAGGTTACAGACAAACATGAAAACAAAATAACAAAATCGGAAAAATAACTACCTTTAAAATGGCCAGTTAAGTGTCTAATAACGCTGAGAAATTCGAAGATTAAGTAAAACATTTACACTTCCTCTCTACAGCAAAAAAAAATAAAAACAAAAACATGTAAGATTACTGAAAAAATAAAAAAAAAATGAATACAATCTTCATTGTCAGACGTTTTAAACGAAATATATCCAATATATACATGTATATCGGTATTATTATTATAGCTTTCTATTAACAATCTGGCCTTGGTGATTTCATTCCTTCTTCTGTTCGTTAAGGTTTGTAATCTTTTTGATAAGCATATCTGGAATATTGTGAATGCGTCTCTAATAATGAAATTCACTTGCATATATATGATATTGATATATCAAAATCGGAATTAAAATAAAACAGCAACAAAAAATCAGTTTCCATTATCTTTAATTTTCCTGTATCAATGATAAAAATCTAAAAAAGTACTAAAGAAAACCGTCAACTTCAAAAATACTAGAGAAAACCATTAACATAAAAAATTGCGATATGAACTCTGGTAAAAAAAGGTCTGCTGGACTTTAAGTTTATAAGTCCCAAAAATACAGTTGTTCTTGTCGTTAATGACACATGACCCAGTGGATATAGACGTTTGTTAGTTCCTGACTTGACTCTTGTGTGTAAGTTCAGCTATGTTGAACAAAAAACTTGCAGGGTTAGAGGGAGATAACTCATGACTTCCAATCGCGGCTTCCTGCAAGGAATGGAGTTAATATTCACCGGTAATCGTAATTAAAATTTCGGTTTAAAATTTCTAGCACCTGAAGAAGGCCAAAGCGTACAACGGCCAAAACGTCGTAAAAATGGCAAGAAAGATGAGGAAAAATAATGTAAATACTGTAAACACTACCTTATCTCATAAATATAAACAAATACTAAAAGATTTTATTTATTCATTGAAGTTAATTTCCATCTTTAGCTTTAATTTTTGTAATGTTCAAAGGCTTATTAACTATTCGCGATAGCGGTAACGATGTGGAGATATATTGGCATAGAAAAGCTTAAGTGTTTAGAGTACAGAGTTGAAGTAGACTTCAGAAGTAACCGGAAACTCAGTTCTAAACAGGCAGCAAGAAACAAACTTCTAGCGATATTCAAAAAACTTGGGAGCATTTAGAACAGGACGATAAGTGACCCTATCTACTACTATTGTTTGAGGAAGGCAAATAAAGAAATACATCAAATAAAAAAGTTTAAATAATTAATCCCAAATATAGTGCCACTAACAGGTATAGAAGTGGAGTAGGAAAACAAGATTTTTAGAAAGAATCGGAAAACAGTCAAACAAAAAGGAAGAGATGAATTTCAAATATTCCTACACGATAACGAATGATTTACAGGCTCTCGTGCTACATTGATGAAGGGACTCTGAATAATATATATCTGCTCTATGAACTATTACGTTGAGCAGCAAATACCTTTCGAAATGAATGAGATCGTGGGGAACGTTCAGGCCATAGGAACGGTCCTCAACTGCCTATCCATCTTTCATGGTAGATGTCATACAATGTATCAGTAACAATATAAATAAACTGTTCTAAAATACCACCATGAATTAATCACAAGAGTTTTGTGGTAGCAGGGATACATCAACTAGCCAGCATTGGAATGTGTTCGAAATAAAGTCTCTGCAGACAGCTCTTTTATGACGCACTGGGAAAACATGTGAACCTACTAAGCAATCACCTACTATTTCAGTCTACTCATTAATCATCGTGATGTTGGTGTATAGCCGTTTTTGGACCATTGGGATTCCGATCTGCACACAAATGTTGGTTGAATAATTAAATATTTTCATCCCTTAAAATGTAACCTCATCTGTAGACAAGACTGAAGAGACGAAAAAGAGATAAGCACCTACCAAGCAAAGCAGTATAACCAAATCTGTTTAACCAATAACTAAAATGAGAAGTGATGGAATAATATTATTTCCCAAGAATATTTGCACTTAAAGAAGCCTAGTGCAGCACCAAAACTGCAATACAACACGCTCGTGAATAATTTCAACCTGCAGGAATAATACACTAACGGCGTGAGCGACAAACATGAAGAACAAATTGGGAAAGGAGACTCGAAATGGGACGCACTAAAGGAAATGCTATCGACATCAGCAAACAACATTGTCCCAAAGAAAATATGACGAAGAAGTTAAAACGAGTGAATGACTGAATACATTCTCCACGTGATGCAAGTGAGAGAGAAAATGACGCCAAGACATGGAATGGAATACAGGGAACATCGTAAGGAAATAAAGAGCAAATGGAGACAGGCTAAAGAGGAGTGGCCCAACAACAAATAGCCTGAAATAGATAGATTGCTCAAGAGTAATAAAGCAGACATGAATTAAGAAATAAGATAACTGACTGGACAAAAAAACCTGCTCCTCAAATGGATGCATAAAATCTAATGATAGAACGATCATATTGGAGGAAAAGGAAATAACCCAGCGACGGGAAGAACATATAAAAGGTCTTTTCCACAACAAGAGAGAGCAACCGATAATACAAAAAGATGAGGACGGACCTAAATTTAAGAGTCCGAAGTAGAAGCTGCAAACTGAATAGGTACTTATAGCTGCATATAAGAAGAATTCGGCGTAGGTATAATTACAGACATAATAAATGAAATGCAGAATGTAGAATCTATCTAAGCAATTCAGTTTTCATAGCACTGACTAAGACAGTTGCAAAGGAGTGTGAACTCCACCGAAAAATCAGCTTACTTAACCACATTTCAAAACTGATCGTCCGAATCCTGATGAATAGAGCGAAAAGCAGAATCCGGCAAGAGATAGGACAAGAACAGTGCGGGTACGTCAAAGACACTGGAACACGGAATGCCATAAGATGTTCTCGGAAAGGGCAATACAAATTAATAAGAATGTGTGCCTATGCTTTATCGATTATTCGAAGGCGTTCGACAAAATAATCTACAAAGACGTGATGGAGATGCTCAGCAGCCTCGACATATTTGGGAAAGACATAAGAGTAATCAAGAATCTCTACTGACAGCAAACCGCCTGCATACGGACAGATAACGTATACAGCATATATACAAGATAGAAAGAGGCGTAAGACAAGGATGTGTCATTTCACTGGATGTATTCGATTAGTACATTGAGACTATTTTGAGGATCCAAGATGTTACGCCGGGATTTATCAGTGGAGGTCACAATTATGAACAACAGGTACGCAGATGATACGGTGCGGATAGCGGACACGGAAAGAACACTACACGACTTCCTATATGTAGGAAGGTAACTGACAACAATGAACTGCAAACAAAATGCAGGAAACAATAATGCATCAGCGAAAAGAGCAGCCCAAAATGCCAAATACAGGTAGGGGATACTAAAATCAAACTTATAAAAAATGTTAATACCCAGGAAGTGTTCTAACAGAAGATGGAAAGTGCAACACTGAGATCCGAAGATCTGGCCAAGGACGCATTCCAGAAGCTGAGTAGAGTATTAAGAGACAGGAATTTTTTTTTTGCAAAACAAAGAGCGTACTGGATTGCTATGTGATAGCAGTTCTTCCATATGGCAGCGAATGCTTGTCAATATCAACAAGGATGAAAGAAAAACTTTAAGGAACTGAATTGTATTTCTACAGAAGGTTGCTGCGAATATCATGGATGGATCATGTGAGCAATGATGAAGGTTTGAAAGGATTGAAAGGAAAAGGAAATTAATACTGAGCATCAAGAAAAGACATCTGAAGTTCCAAGGACATGTAATGATGAAGGAGGTGTTAGAGAACTTGATACTAACAGGCCAGACAGCGGGAAGGAGAGAGAGGCCAAAACAGCGTGTAACCTACTTGATAGGCTTGTGTAAGTAGATGGCAGAACAGGGGTTGCTTGGTGTAACAGGAGAAAGAATGATAAGAGCAACCATGGATAAAGAGACGCGGTAGGCTATGGTCGCTTACCTTATGAAAGCTCAAGGCTCTTAGAAGTGAATGCAGCAAATTCAACTGTAGTTCGAACACGGCACTCCGATATCTCGTTCCGAGTCGATATACACTGCACCACGCTGCAACACAATGCACATTCGGAAATATAGTCCGTTACTGTGTTTCCGCGATGTTTGTGGTGCATTGGAAATCGGCTGGGAATGAGAAATCGGGGAGCCCAGTTCGAATTCCAGCTGAAACCATTGCATTCACTTACGCGCAAATACCCTTGGGAAAGGTATTAATCCGTCTATTCCTTCCAGTTATGGGTTAAATAACGGACAGATTGGGTTCTATACCCTTGGTCGGCAACCAGTCTACCACAGAAAGCAATGGCAACCTACTGCAGGATAATCTTTTGCTCAGTCAGTCATGTCTCTTTCGAGACAGGATCGCCCAAGCGTGCATCACGTGTGGCACTTAACTGACTGACTGAATATAATAGTTGGAATCATGATTAAGGTTTCTACATGTCGTAAAGTGGAGGATCGGTTTTCTATTGTCATTAAGTAATAAACTGAACCCCCACTAATAACTATTAAACAATACAATACATCTCTTCCCCATGTAGCTATGAGTCAAATAATAGGACAGATTGAGTTCTATAGCCTTGGTCGGCAACCAGTCTACCGCAGAAAGCAATGACAACCTAGTGCGGGATGATCTTCTGCCCAGTCAGTCATGTCTCTTTCGAGACATGATCGCCAAAGCGTGTATCACGTATAGCACGTAACTGTCTGACTGATGCTGCGAATATCATGGATTGAGCATGTGAGCAATGATGAGGTCTTGGAAATGATGGAAACAAAAAGGAAATTAAAACTGAGCATAAGGAAGAGACAGCTGAAGTTCCTGGGACAAACAGGCCAGATAGAGGGGAAAAGAGACAGGGGAATGCAACGGATAACATATTTGAAGGACCTAATCAGGTGGATGACAGAACGAGGATTGCACGGTGTGACGGGAGAAGGCGTGCTCAGAGCCACCAGGGATAGCGAAACGTGGAAAGCCATGATCGCCTGCGTCCTGAAGGGACAAGGCACATAGAAGAAGAAGAATCGCTTATGGAGATGTGTAGACTCTAGTTCTTTAAACTCTTGTATTGATTATTATTGGCATCAAGAGTAAAAGCATAGTTTCAGAACTTGAATAGCCTCTTTAAGCAATACAGGACAAAAATTTCTTCGAGGCGATTTTTTGAGAAAGATTTTTCTCATTTCTGACTGACTGAATCAGAACAACTGGTGTTATTCAAAGGACATGCAACCCTATTGGTTAGTGTTGTCGCATATATTAATAGACTAGCAGTACAGCCCGGCGTTGCTCGGGTATAATGAAAGCTTTAAAACTAATCGATGGTCCTGGAGCTCAGACTCTTTGGACGTTGGCACGAAAGACTAAAAAGCAATAGTTGTTTCAAGTTAAAGCGAAACTGTAGACTGAAAGAAAAATGAATGGATATAAGTCAAATTTTGATTTCCTGGTATCGATATCAAATAAGATTTTTCGTCGTAAACTGAATTTTGAAGGCTAAATAAGTCCTCTGAGTAAATGGTATCATGGCTGAGCCTAAACCCAAAGCAAAAACTAAAATAAAAGGGCTGAAAAAATGCAGATATACAGCCAGATAAACAGACATACATACAAAGTCTTGCCTGATATATATGTATATATATTATCCATTTTCTGCACAATTTATGAACTGCAAACTTGAAACTTCTGAATATCGTATCTTGTGTTTTTGTCTGAGTGTATCAAATTTGATTAAAATCAGACCACTCCTTCTATAACCCTGTTTTTCTCGATTATCGATTTTCAATATTTATCGGGTTACCTCGACACAAAACTCGCAGACACTTATAAATTTTCAAGAAAATCGGTTCAGCCATTTCGGAGTCTATAGGTAACGGACATACACACACACAGACACACACACACAGACAAAGTTGCATTTATATATAAGTTTAGATAAATACAAACAGTTATAGAATTGAAGCATTCACAAAGTATTAACAAATAAAGAGAATATATCCACATATATTTGAAAAGAAAAACATAAATAGTTTTTTTTTAATATACGAGAATACTGAGTGACGTAAAATAATATCAGTAAGTTAAGTACCATACGTGATACACACTTGGGCGATCATGTCTCTTTACAGACATGACTTACTGGGCAGAAGATTATCCCGCAGTAGGTAAACATTATTTTCTGCGATAGACTGGTCGGCAGACAAGGATTTAGAACACAATATCTCTTGTCATTTGACCCATAACTGGAGGGAAGGGATGGATTAGGACTTTTCCCAAGAATATTTGCACGTAAGTAAATGCAGCAAATTCAAATGGGGCTCGAACTCGGCTCTCTGAATTCTCGTTCCGAGACAATATCCACTGCACCACAACGTACATCAGCAAGATTAAAGATCATTCTACTCAGTTTATAAGACACCAGACGTCACGCTTCGATCCTTTTTCAAATCTGACACACAATCAATACGTGATACACGCATGAGCGATCATGCCTCTTTCGGGACATAGCTAACCGGGCAGAAGATTTTCTTGCCTTAGTTTGCCTTTACTTTCTGTCGTAGACTGGTTGCTAATCAATGCTGTAGTACCCAATTGTTTTACTGTTTAACCCATAACTTGAGGGAGAAGAGACGGAATAAAAACATTTCCCAGAAAATTTGCACGTAAAGGAATGCAGTAAATTCAATAGTATTTCGAATACGGCTCCTCGAATGGAAACATTCGGAAACACAATACGACGACAAAATAAGCAGGACAGATACTATAGAATGTTGGATTTTAATCTAAATCTAAATCTCACTATGTTCATTAATACAATCATAATTGGAAGCAGTAATACTATTTAAGGAATTCTTCATAATTGTTAGTACTTTTCAATTCATAGCTAATATTTCTGTATAAAAAAAAAATCCTTCCCGGCCGATATGTTCATCAATAATCTTACATGGAATTAAAACCTGATATAGCTTTATTTAACCCTCTAGGGCCATTCGTATCATATTTGATACAGTATTTCCCTATAAGGAAACATTTGGTATTTCCCTATGAGAATACATCTGGTATTCATTGACTGAGCAGTCAGTACTGCTTTCATTTGAAATTTATAAAATATTTCTCTTAAAAAATTTTTCAGGAAAATATTTCTTTCAAGGCTTGTTTTCATACTTTATCAAATATGATACAAATGGCCCTAGAGGGTTAAGGTTAGCAAAGAGACATCGAAAAAAGTTCTCTAGTGATGAGGGATCAGAAGGCAAAAACCCTCAACATGCTGCAAAGAATACGGATACAAGCACTGCTCTTGAATATGCGGTAATATGAGATATACGGCCTGCTAGGGATGTTCGTTGTGGTGCTTGGAACGAGAAATCGAGGAGCCGAATTAGAATTCCAGTTGAATTCCTTGTATACATTTAAGCGCAAATCCCCTTGTGAAAGGTATTAATCCGTCTCTTCCTTCCAGTTATGGGTTAAAAACAGGACAGATTGAGTTCTATAGCCTTGGCGACCAACCAGTCTTCCGCAGAAAGTAATGGCAACCGACTGCGGGATAATCCTCTGCCACTCAGCCATGTTTCTTTCGAGATATGATCGCCCAAGCGTGTACACTTCATGTGTCCTGATACCTGGACCATCTGCGACAGCCATATATATATATATATATATATATATATATATATATATATATATATATATATATATCCGCAGACATTTCTGTTTTGCTGTATCGCAGCTCATCAGTAAGGTTAGACATCCGATTGCTTTTAGCCAGAATTAAAGCCGACCGAATTTATATTAGTTGGCGATTCTACCTCCGAGCTATCGACGCTCAGAAGAAGGCAGCGTTTGATATACCATGTAGTTAAGAGTGTTCTAATTTGATATTGAATAATCGACGCATAGATACTAGAGTAGCTACTGTTTTTTCAAAGCCTACCTTTCCTCCAGAGCGATCAATCCGGGCGTGAGAGCATAAAACAGGCCATAATTATTAGGCCCATGTGTTTTAAAAACATGCTGTATTTCATACAATTTTCGTATTTATTGCCACGTGAATAATTGTAAATAAAAATGTTTTTTCGTTAAAACTGCACAATGTGCATGAAATGAATTGATAAATAGTTAACGATTACCTATATTGCAGTTTCATCAATGAAAGAATGAAGAATAATTTAGGGTGACTGGGACGAGTTCATGTTTGCTTTCTTTGGCTTGGAAAATTTGGAAAGTAATAATAACAAAAGAACCGTTCTATTTTCATTTAAAATTGTCCATTTTGCAATAAATACTAATGAAATATAGTATTTTTTTAAAAAAACTGGAGCAGCCTAATAATTATGGCCGGCAGTTTATATATATATATATATATATATATATATATATTGTGTGTATTTTGGCAGCATTTTTTCATTAATGCAGGTTTCATTGAATAATATAGACATAAATATAAGTCCATCCCTACCGTGGCGGATGGCCGAAGACAGTGATCAGACCAGGGACCACAACACCACTATTTTGTCACTGTCTTCGGCCATCCGCCACGGTAGGGATGGACTTATATTTTCAATTCAATTATCTTTATTGTTAATAGCTTAAATGTTCTATGTTTACTGTGTGTTATTATTTACTCTTTGATAATGGCTTATGTGAGCCGAAAGCTTAGACCTGATAAAAAATTCAACAAATACTGTGATTTTTTGTTGTCTTTTAACGACATCACCATCAAGTATATCAGACGGTATGAACGGATCCTACACAAAATTAATAGACAAAACTTGTCTATATTATTCAATGAAACCTGCATTAATATATATATATATATATATATATATGTGTGTGTGTGTGTGTGTGTGTGTGTGTGTGTGTGTGTGTGAATATCTTGATTAAACAGTAAATATATAAGGCAATAAGGTAAACGTCTACTTTGGCCTGATTCGACGATAAACTAGCGTCACTTTAAAACACGAGTGCTATATCCCAATCAACAATGCGTACATTAGCGAGAGAAAATGCTATTCTTGTCGAATGGTTGAGCTAGTGACTTTACATTAACTGTATCGCGATAGAAATTAGATTTTAACCAAGAGACTGAGTTGAAATTAGGCAAAATCTAATTTCTATGACGATACAGTTAAAGTAAAATCAATCGTCTAGCTGTTGAAAGTGAATAAAGTTTTTGTTTCGCTAATTTAGCATCTTTTGTCTCACTAAAGTAACAGTTTCGTGGAAAACTATATTATTTTAAATACTTTTTCAAACAGAATATAGCGTAGAGTAATTGGCCATGGTTAAGTGGAATTGGCAAAAAAGACTAATAAACGGAACTGTCAATGTTTTGACTAAACAATATCAAAATGAAGAAAAAGATCAAGGGAAAATTAAACTAAGCAAACAATATATATGCAAGTCAAAACTAAGCTCGTCAATTCTAATATGGCAAACATTTCACATGGTAGAAAGATATTAACTCGCAAAACGAAGTGATTTTGCATTCTGTCTTCGAGACCAGAAATACGACTAATGAGACCGAGAAATGGTTAATTTTAAAGGCTATAAAGTTGTATCAGCATCCATATATCAGTGTTTTCCATAAAGGTGAATGTTTTTGCACTCATTCGTATCAACTCACTCTCTATCTCTCTATCTGTGTACACACATACAAACACACATATGTCTCTATAACTTTATCAACATCTCTGTCTCCAGATGTTTCTGCCTGTATGTCTGTGTTTCACTGTTTCTTTGTATATATGACTATATTCGCCCGCCAACGTGCAGGTTCAGAACTAGAAGGTTTCAATTTAGGTAAAACCTGCTCCCGTCATCCATTTGTTTCGTGGCTTGGCATACTTTGTTTTTAGATGAAAAACAAAAACATGAAAGTAGAAGAAAGTGTCGATAGCGAGAATTTGATTAAGGTTGGCCTCAACTTGCCATAAAATGGGCCCCACACTTGATTTCATGACATTTCTCTTCTGCACCTGTGGAATGAGTCATGCAATAGTCAATTTTGAAACTGAAATGGACAGTAGCTGACCATGTTATAATTTACATTGGTGCCCTCTGTACCATGTGCTTCTTTCACAGACTCTCTTCTTCCTCTGGTTCGACGGTTTAGATATGTTGTAAATGTCGCCCGGTTGTTCTACTCGTAGGGGTTGCCTCGTTTAATCTTGGTCATCGTCTTCGTACTTGCCGCCCAGGTTGGTCTTACTAGGAGTTAAGAACTCCCGACGAATTTCAATTAAAAAATCTTTTGTATGAATTAATGGATAACGGCTAGGAAATCGAAGAGCCGAGTTCGAATTCCAGTTGAGACGCTTTACATTTAATTATGTGCAAATGCCAGAGGCAAAGGTATGAGTCAAACTTTTTCTCCCAGTTTAGAATAAATAAACGAATACTACAACATCATATATACAGTATGACCCAAGAAGATTAATTTTTATAGCACTACGTGAAAAGCCATGTGCAAAGGTGTTAGGGCGCCACTTTTATTTGACTACAAATGGACTGTTCCCATTGCTATATATAGCAATGGACTGTTCCTATTGCTATATATAGCAATGGTGGATTCTCTATAAGTGAGTTGTAGAGAGTCACTAGACTGACGACTCTACGACACTGTCAGCTCCCTGTCTTCGGGGAGAGGGCGCTCTCTACTTCCGAGCAGAGAGCAATAACCCAGTCGTGGTTCCGCCGAAGGGTAGAACCACGACTGGGCAAAAATAGACAGACATTTTTTGGCCCGGCTATATGGCCGGGAATACCCACATTAAAATGACCATGTGTCACATCCGGCCTTGCGTGGGAAGGCTAGTAAATACAGTTGTAGAGAGTCACTAGACTGACGACTCTACGACACTGTCAGCTCCCTGTCTTCGGGGAGAGGGCGCTCTCTGCTTCCGAGCAGAGAGCAATAACCCAGTCGTGGTTCCGCCGAAGGGTAGAACCACGACTGGGCAAAAATAGACAGACATTTTTTGGCCCGGCTATATGGCCGGGAATACCCACATTAAAATGACCATGTGTCACATCCGGCCTTGCGTGGGAAGGCTAGTAAATACAGTTGTAGAGAGTCACTAGACTGACGACTCTACGACACTGTCAGCACCCTGCCTTCGGGGAGAGGGCGCTCTCTGCTTCCGAGCAGAGAACAATAACCCAGTCGTGGTTCCGCTGAAGGGTAGAACCACGACTGGGCAAAAATAGACAGACATATTTTTGGCCCGGCTATATGGCCGGGAATACCCACATTAAAATGACCATGTGTCACATCCGGCCTTGCGTGGGAAGGCTAGTAAATACAGTTGTAGAGAGTCACTAGACTGACGACTCTACGACACTGTCAGCTCCCTGTCTTCGGGGAGAGGGCGCTCTCTGCTTCCGAGCAGAGAGCAATAACCCAGTCGTGGTTCCGCCGAAGGGTAGAACCACGACTGGGCAAAAATAGACAGACATTTTTTGGCCCGGCTATATGGCCGGGAATACCCACATTAAAATGACCATGTGTCACATCCGGCCTTGCGTGGGAAGGCTAGTAAATACAGTTGTAGAGAGTCACTAGACTGACGACTCTACGACACTGTCAGCACCCTGCCTTCGGGGAGAGGGCGCTCTCTGCTTCCGAGCAGAGAACAATAACCCAGTCGTGGTTCCGCCGAAGGGTAGAACCACGACTGGGCAAAAATAGACAGACATATTTTTGGCCCGGCTATATGGCCGGGAATACCCACATTAAAATGACCATGTGTCACATCCGGCCTTGCGTGGGAAGGCTAGTAAATACAGTTGTAGAGAGTCACTAGACTGACGACTCTACGACACTGTCAGAACCCTGCCTTCGGGGAGAGGGCGCTCTCTGCTTCCGAGCAGAGAGCAATAACACAGTCGTGGTTCCGCCGAAGGGTAGAACCACGACTGGGCAAAAATAGACAGACATATTTTTGGCCCGGCTATATGGCCGGGAATACCCACTTTAAAATGACTATGTGTCACATCCGGCCTTGCGTGGGAAGGCTAGTAAATACAGTTGTAGAGAGTCACTAGACTGACGACTCTACGACACTGTCAGACCCCTGCCTTCGGGTAGAGGGCGCTCTCTGCTTCCGAGCAGAGAGCAGTGGCCCGGTCGTGGTTCCGCCGAAGGGTAGAACCACGACTGGGCAAAAATAGACAGACATTTTTTGGCCCGGCTATATGGCCGGGAATACCCACTATAAAATGACCATGTGTCACATCCAGCCTTGCGTGGGAAGGCTAGTAAATACAGTTGTAGCGAGTCACTAGACTGACGACTCTACGACACTGTCAGCACCTTGCCTTCGGGAGAGGGCGCTCTCTGCTTCCGAGCAGAGAGCAACAACCCAGTCGTGGTTCCGCCGAAGGGTAGAACCACGACTGGGCAAAAATAGACAGATATTTTTCGGCCCTGCTATATGGCCGGGAATACCCACAATAAAATGACCATGTGTCACATCCAGCCTTGCGTGGGAAGGCTAGTAAATACAGTTGTAGAGAGTCACTTGAGAGTCTCTAATGAGTTACTGAAGAGTCAGTGCGAGTCAGTGAAGAGTTAGTCACACTTCCGGTGGCGTACGGATGTAATCACGTATACACACGTCTTACGACGGATTGGACTCTTGTATCTTTCTATTGTAAATATTACTAATCACTTCTGTACATACTAACCGTCTTTCCGCGGAATACAACTTATATTCTGATTCTGTTGTTGAGTTATTCATTTATACTTGGCGACATAGCAAAAGGAATTTGAACTCAACCGAACAATCAGCTTAATAAACCACATAACAAAACTCATCAACCGGATTCTGATGAACAGATCGCACAGCAGAACTGCCCCAGCAATAAGACAAGAACAGTGTGGTTTTGTTAATAATACCGGAACATGGAACATGAAACATGGTATTCATGCTCACAATGCTTATAAAACCCAGAAGGACGTCTATCTGTGCTTCATAGACATTTGACAAGTTACGCCACAAAGACACAAGAAATGCTCGACAACCTCGACATTTTTGGAAAAAACGTTAGAATAATGAAGAATATATACTGGCAGCAAACCGCTTGCGCACGGACAAGACGGGATTTCAGCATTAAAAAAAAGAAATGTGCGTAAGAAAAGAAAGTGTATTTTCACCGGATCTATTCAATTTATACAGCAAAAAGAAATAAAACCTTTCCAGGATTCATCACTGGCTGCAACAATCTCAACGATATGAGATACGCACATAAAACAGTGATGCTAGCAGACAGGGAAAAGAAAACGCAGGACCTGAGCAAATGGATGTCAGAGAGGGGTTTGGGAGAGATACCATGAGGAAGAAATTTGAAAGCGACAAGAAACAAAGCCAAGTGCATGTCCATGAAGGCTTACGATCAACAGGACACGGGACACGGCACAAAAAGAAAAAGAAGAAGTATAAATAGCAAGGCTGCCAGGGTCTTATATCTTTAGGTGTCAACTGGTTTAGAAGATGGAATAGGAGGGCTTGAGGCGCTTGGCCATTTTTAACTCTCCCGAAAAAGTGTGGTTAGTTTTGCGCAAATGTTCATGACTATAATCGAAAAACTTGTGCAAATCATCTCACTGCTCTGTTCTAAAATTTGATCTTCTGGTGTCTCAAATGAAGGAATAATTATCAATATACATATATACTGAACAGATATAGGTGAGGTTAGAAATAAATCAGATCAGTAAAGTGTTTTTTTAGAATGTGGTCGATATATTTCTAAGGAAAGATTAAGTTTTAACAAGTTTCAACAAATAGAGTTTTAGGTATTTAAGTAGATGAGATCAGCCGGTACACCACCATGGTTTCGACCTATTCGACTTCGTCAGGAGATTTTTTTTAAATCTCTTTTTTTCTGATATTTCTCTTCGTGATGAAGGTGTTTATGAGTAAATTTGCCCACCAATGTTTGCCTTCATCAGACTGTTTGATTTTGCCTGACCAAACCGAAAAGGTCGAAATCATGTTAGCGTAACTGACTAATCTTCCCTACCTAAATATATATATCACCGTATAATGTATATATATATATATAACGCCGCAAAATATATATATATGTGTATATATATATATATATATACACGCACATATATCTATATATATATATATATATATATATATATGTGTGTGTGTGTGTGTGTGTGTATATATATATATATATATATATATATATATATATATATCCGTAATATATATATTCAACCCTGAGGTCAAAGATGATGTCAAAATATTTGTGAAGAATATTAGCTGTTTCTTCATAGGTTAACCCCTTCCCGAGCGTGACAGGGGAATATATATGTACTGAGAGCGAAAGAGAAAGAAGAGAGAATGAGAAAAAGAGAGAGAGAGAGAGAGAGAGTGTGTGTGTGTGTGTGTATATGTGTGTGTGTGTGTGTGTGTGTGTGTGTGTGTATGTGTGTGTGTGTGTAAAGCAATAATGAATATATGAATCAGTCAAACTGCTTTATTCCATATATTTAATACATCTAAATCTTGGTGATATAGCTATCTACCAAGGCAAGCAAAAACCAAGGACCACCCTTATTCGAGCGTAAAGAAAGAAGGGTCGAGCACTAATATTTGTCTGCCATGAATTAATAATGTGCTGCGGCAGGCAAAGAACATGAAAGGTCAGGAAAATAACAATAAATCTCATGTACAACGCTCATTCGAACTGAGGACCAGTGTTTGCCATAGAAACGAGTGGAGAATATATCAATGCACACATACGCACACATAAAAATTAGGCGCGCGCACATATATTCACATACACACACACACATATATGTCTATAGTATTTTATAGTGATAAAATTACACAGAAACGCACACACGCACACACACACACATACACACACATACACACACACACACACACACACATATATATATATATATATATATATATATATATATATGTTCAATTACAAAAGGTAATATCACTGTGTATATACAATGTAAATTTGGACAAAGAAATCAATATCCATAAAACAGACGCACTCATGCATACGTAAATATGCATTATATACAGTACTGAGCAAAAGTATTAGGAAAAGAACTATTTTATATTTTATGAGGCATACTGATACATAATTTAATTAATGTAATTTTATTTGATTTAAGCAACAAATTCTTTTACTAGAAAAATACTTGTTACAAAATAAAATTAATATTTAGTATAATAGATTTTGCTTTGATCACAGCCTTCATTCTGTCACGCATTGACATCACAAGCTTCTTCCAAGTATCTAATGGTATCTCCTGCCAAGCAGCTTGTATTTGTTCCCAAAGTGTCTCATGCAAAGTAACATTAGATTTATCAAAATGTCAGTCATATCCAAGGATAAAAGAATAATGAGTAGTTTCAAAAGTACTTGTTTAACAGAAAATAGGAAAAATTAAATATATCTTTTTTTTAAACACATTTCTTTCACACGTAGTTTTTAATAATCAATATTTATTAGAAATTTACTTGGCTTTTTTCCCCTATATTTCAATTTCAGTGAGGTTTTTTGAAAATCACTCCTGTACTAATACATTTGCACACTACCGGTAGTGTGCAAATGTGTTAGGTCAGGGGTGACATTAAACTTTATTTTGACGCCTCATAAAAGAAAAAAATAGTTCTTGTCCTAATACTTTTGCACAATACTGTATATATTTATGTGTTTACAAAGTCTACAGGCTACTAGAATCATGAAACGTTCCAAACTCTCGATCTCTTTCTTGCCTCCCTGACACGTAAGTTCTTCAACAATTATAACTACATAATCAATTTTTCTAAATTCTGTTTATTTATTGTTTTTTCTCTTTGCTAAAATCTTCTCATTCAATCTCTCTCAAGTACCCATTGGAAACTTAGTGGCATTATTGCCTTGTTTGGGATGAAATAATTAACAAATCATCGAAAAAGATTCAGTTAGTCAGTCATGCAGTCAGTTAAGTGACATAAGTGATACAGGCTTGGACCGATCATGTCTGTTTCGAGACATGATTGACTGGGCAGAAGATTATCCCGCAGTAGGTTTCCATTGCTTTCTGCTCTAGACTGGGTGCCGACCAAGGCTATGGAACTGAATCTGTTCTATTATTTGACTGATAGCTGGAGGGGGAAGAAATGTACTATATTATTTACTAGTAATTAGTGGGGGATATTACCTAATAACAATAGAAAATCGATCCCCCACTTTATGATCAGTAGTAGCCTTAATCATGATTCCAACTATTATATTCAGTCAGTCAGTTAAGTGCCATACGTGATACACGCTTTGGGCGATCATTTTCTCTTTCGAGAGGTGACTGACTGTGCAGAGGATTATCCTGCTGTAGATTGCCATTGCTTTCTGGGATAGATTGGTTGCCAGCCAAAGCTATAGAACCCAATCTGTCCTATTATTAACCCATTACTGAAGGGAAGAAACGGATTAATATTGTTCCCAAGGGTATTTGTGTGTAAGTGAATGCATGGAATTCAACTGGAATTCGAACTTGGCTACACGTTTTGTCACAGTGCACATCCGAGAGAGATTACTGGCTTATAGTTCGAGTTCTCTTCTGTTCTCGTGAAATTTAATCAAAACAGTAGACGCAGCTGTAACACAGTTATCTAAACTTATTTATAAATGGAACTTTCTGTGTGTGTGTGTGTGTGTGTGTGTGTCTGTGTACGTGTGTCCGTAACCTATAGACTCCGAAGCGGCTGAACCGATTTTCTTTAAAATTTGCACAGTTGTACTACAAGCTAGATTTTGTGTCGAGGTGTCCCGGCTAAATATCGAAAATCGATAATCGAAATAATCGGGTTATAGAAGGAGTGGTCCGATTTTAATCAAATTTGATACACTCATAGACAAAGACATAAGAAACGATATTCAGAAATTTCAAGGTTGTAGTTCTTACAATAGTGCAGACAATCGCTAATATATATATATATATATATATATAAAAGCTTTCATTACACCCGAGCAACGCCGGACTATACTGCTAGTTCTTAAAGAAAATAAGGAGCAAATAAAACATTTGGCCAAGACATTAAGTCAGATAGAAACTTAACAGACAATAACATATCGATATTACAAATATAATTACTTTTTTACTTTATGAATAGTCAATGTTTGATGTTTACGTAGTTTTAGATATCTTTTTTATGGGCCGTATGCCTTCAGGACTTAAGCATTCATGGACGTCTACTTTACTCTAATTCTTGTCGCTCTCAATAATTTTTCTCTTAGTATTTCTCCCAAACCCCACTCCCACATCAGTTTGCTCAGGCCAATCAAGTATGTCATGCACTGCTTTCCCCTATCCCTCTTTTCTTTCTATCCGTCTTGTGAGTATAAAATTTTCCAGGCCCATCTTCCTCATTACGTTTCCTATGAAACTCATCTGCCTCTTCCTGATGCTAAATATGAGTTTTCTTCTCGTTTGAGATCTCTCTAACACCTCATCGTTTTTTACGTGTTCAGTCCATGGTATCCTCAGCATCCTTCTGTAAAAAACATATGTGCTGCCTCAAGCCTTTTCTTTATCCTTGAATGTTCAACATTCCATTCCATACAGAAAGGTAGATATCACATAGCAATCCAGAACTCTTTGTTTCCAATGAGATTTTCTTGTCTGTAAGTATTCTGTTTAGCTTCAGAAATCTGTCCTTGTCCATGCCAATGTGTCTTTGGATCTTCATATCGCACTTTTCCTCCTCTGACAGAACACTTCCCAGGTATTTAATTTCTTTATTTATTTTTGTTTTAGTTCCTCCGACATTTTTTTGGCATATTGAAGTATTTTTGTGGTTTTTTTTTTTTTTTGGTTTTTTTATGATGACCATACATTCTTCTTTACCTTCTATGTGCCCTGTTCTTTCAGGACTTAGGCAATCATGGCTTTCCACGTCTAGCTATCCCTGGTGGCTCTTAGCATGCTTTCACCTGTTACACCACGCAACCCCTGTTCTGTCATCCACCTGCTCAGGTCCTTCAAATATGTAATCCTCTGCTTTTCCTCAGTCTCCTTTTCTATCTGGCCTGTCAGTATCAGGTTCTCCAAGCCCCCTCCCTCATTGCGTGTCCCAGGAACTTCAGTTGTCTCTTCCTGATGCTCAGTATTAATTTTCTTTTTGTTGCCATTCTTTCCAACACCTCATCATTGCTCACATGCTCAGTCCATGATATCCGCAGCATCCTTCTGTAAAACCACATTTCCCTTGCTTCAATTTTTTCCTTCATTTTCGATGATATTGTTAAACATTCACTGACATATTGTAAAACTGACATCACATAGCAATCTAGTACTCTCTTCTTTGTTTCTATTAAAAGTTTCTTTTGTCTTAGTACTCTACTCATGGGATGTGCGTTGTGGTACAGTGGATATCGGCTCGGACCGAGAAACCGGGGAGCTGAGTTCGAATTCCAGTTGAATCCATTGTATTCACTTACGCGCAAATACCCTTGGGAAAGGTATTAATCCGTCTCTTCCTTCCAGTTATGGGTTAAATAGCAGGACAGATTGGGTTCTATAGCCTTGGTCGGCAACCAGTCTACAGCATAGTGCAATGGCAATTTACTGCTGGATAATATTCTGCCCAGTCAGTCATGTCTCTTTCGAGACATGATCGCCCAAGCGTGTATCGCGTATGGCACTTAACTGACTGACTCTACTCAGCTTCTGGAAGGCATCCTTTGCCATGCCAATTCACCTTTGGGTCTCTGTGTGGCACTTTTCATTTCCTGTTTAAACGCTTCTTAGGTATTTCTATTTTTGTATCTGCTTGATTCTAGTATCCTTCATATGTATTTGGCATTTTGGGTTGCTCTTTTTGCAGATGATCATGCGTTAATTTTTCTTGCAATTTATTTGTAGTCCTGTTTTGTCACTCTCTTCAGCTACGTTCTGTAGGAGGTCTTATAGTTTCCTTTCCGTTCAGTTTTCTTAAAGTGTATGCTCAGTCATTTCTTTTAGCTTTGTTTTTATGTCTAGCTTCTGCAGAAGGTCCTACATTTTTCTTTCCGTGTCTGCTATCAGCAACGTGTCATCCTCGTATCTTATATTCCTGAGAATGTTCCCACTAATAATTACTTTCTGCTAGGCTTTTATTTCTCTCATAATTGTTTCCCTGTACAGGTTGAATAGATCCGCTGAGAAAATACGTCCTTGTCTTACGACACCTTCTTTTTTATATCTGCTGAATTCATTTACCATCCGTACGCAAGCGGTTTGCTGCAGATAGATATTCTTGATTATTCTAATATCCTTTCCTAAAATATCAAATTTGTCGAGTCTCCCTATCAAGTTTTTGTGGCGTAGTTTGTCAAACGCCTTTCCATATTCTCTAAAACACAGTTAAAAAGGCCCTTCTGCATTTGTATTGCTGTTTGCTTTTTCAGATAGCATTCTGAGCATAAATATAGCATTTCTCTTTGCGGCATATTTAACAAAGCCACACTCTTTGAGTCTTATCTCTAGGCTGATTCTGCAGTGCGCTCTTTTATTCATAATCCGGATATTTCCTAAAAAAGTAGTAGTTTTTTATACTTTTACTAGCAGTATAGCCCGGCGTTGCTCGGGTGTAATGAAAGATTTAAAACTAATCCATGGTCCTGGAGCTCAGACTCTTGGGACGTTGGCACGAAAGACTAAAAAGCAGTAGTTGTTTCCAGTTAAAGCGAAACCATAGACTGAAAGAAAAATGAAAGGATGTAAGTCAAATTTTGATTTCCTGGTATCGATATCAAATAACTTTCTTTCGTCGTAAACTGAATTTTGAAAGTTAAATAAGTCCTCTGTGTAAATGGTATCATGGCTGAAACTATGAACTACAATTATACCTACATAGAGCAAAACCCGAAGCAAAAACGTAAATAAAAGGGCTGCAAAATACAGACATACAGGCAGATAAACAAATACACACACACACAAACCTTAAAACTTCTGAATATCGTATCTTATGTCTTTGTCTATGAGTGTATAAATTTTATTAAAATCGGACCACTTCTTCTATAACCCGATTTTTCCGATTATCGATTTTCGATATTTATCGGGGGTACCTCGACACAAAACCAAGCTAAGAGCACTCGCAACGCTTATAGTACAACTGTGTAAATTTTCAAGAAAATTAGTTCAGTCGTTTCGGAGTCTATAGGTAACGAATACACACACACACACAGACACATACACACAGACAAAGTTTCATTTATAAATAAGTTTAGATATTTGTAGCAAAATAGAACTTACATGCAAAATATTTATTGTACTGCGTTTTCAACAATGAGACTCTTTAGGTACAAGCAATCGAACTTTAAAATAAATTTCTCTCAGATATCAGATCTTGTGATCTTTTCCCGCAAAATCCCAAAATAGTCAACTGGGCCCCCATGAACCAAACTTCACCAGATTTAATCATTTATGCAAATTTCAATTTAAAGCGGACTCATTTGAAAATGTCTACCACTAAAAGTAAGAAAACCGGACTACAGAGTTTCAATATAACGCATTCTTTCAGGATGTTGTCGACCATGGCTCTTCACAATTTCCTGTTCTTTGTAGTTCATCATTAATGTTTTCATTTTGTTAAATATTGAAAATCTTGTTCTTCTTCTATTTACTCCAACATACTCGTTGCATTCCACTATCTCTCTTGTCATTAACCTGTCCTGTGAGTATCAAAATCGCTAAATCCTATTTACTTTTTATGTTTATTTTTCTAATCGTTTCACCCCAAGCAAAGCTGTAACGCCACTGATGAGCAGGGGGTACATAAAAGTAAAAAGATTAGATAGGAAGAGTGTAAAGAGAAAGAAGAACCAGTTACAGGGGGTGTCAGAGAAGAGAGCAAGAGAATGATGGGAATACAGATGTGATGACAATTGCAACGGTAGAGAGGAAAGCAAAGATATACAAGGTGATGTAGATAAAACTAGAGTCAGGTGCTTAAGAGATGGATATTGACATTGCATTTAAATTCCTGGAGGTTGTAGCCGTCAGGAAAGCAAGAATAAGGAAGCTATTTTCACAAGCGGGATAAGCAAGAAAACAAGCTCCTGGAGTAGAATTGTCGTCTGCATTTGGTGCATCTAACTGTGAATGGGTGGGACCCAGTTGCTAGTCTGGTTGCACGAGTAAACACCTGTGGTACGGGCACCAGTGACTTACGTTCATCAGAGCAGCAGCTATGAACATATTTATAGAACAGACAGAGGGATGCCACATCTAGTCGATGTGAAAATGGCTGGAGTCGAGCAGCGAAGTCGGTACCTATCAAATTACTGATTCTCGTTTGGAGCCTGTCAAGAACACTGAGATGAACAGCGAGGGCGCCTGACCATATATGATAGCAGTATTCCATGCACGGACGGATGGTTGATTTGTATATATGCAAGATGGATTCAGGAGGAAAAAACATCCTGGCCCGACACAGTAATCGAACAAAAGCTCTTGCTCTCTCTTTTTGGTGTCAAGTATAATCGTCCTTTTTATGTATTTGGTTTAAAACTTCGCGGTTACTCATATGGTCGGTGTATTGCATTCTCAGCATCCTTCTGTAGAACCACATTTCTCTTGCTTCAAATCACTTTCTCACGTGTAAAGAGATCGCTGAGCAATCACGACCATGTAAGAAGATTGATAGTACACAACTGTTCAGTAAATATTTTTTGTTTTTAACGAAATAAATAAGAAAGCCAGTTCTTTACATTCACTTAGATGCAAATAATCTTTAGAAGTATATGTATCCACCTTCTCCTCCAAGGTATGGGTTAAATATTAATACTTGTATTTGAAAAAAAACATTGGTATTCTTTAAATGTTGTTTATGCAATATTAACTCCCTACTCCTCAAATAAAAAGCGAATATTTACTGAAATCAAAAATATATTTCAGCTTTTCATAATTCACAAATTGTGAATAAGTCGTTCAAACAAAATAATCAATTCGAAACCAGGATAAATTACACAAGTAAAGAAAATAAAACACAGTTTTGTTGTATGAACAATTCGGTTAATATTTGTCTATTTACACGAACATAAAATTTGATTAGATTTGAGTGAAAAAATTGCGAGAAAATATCGTCAATTCATTTTCATCAACGCCATGTTTAGTAATCTCAATGAACAAAAACGTGACAAAAATAAAACGATAATATTCAAGGAAGAAAGTATAATGTTTCTGAAGCAAAAGAAACAAATAAATCTAAAAAAAGATTTTTAATATTGACAATTTATTTACTATTTCAACAATATTTCCCCATTTTATTAATCAACAGAGATAATCAAGAGGAAACTGTCAGATACTAATACCAAATGAGCACATCGTATCTAAGCTTCTTATCGATGATTCCTAACAAACCTTTTATTTAATGTTCTATATTCAAAATGCATCAATTCATAATAAATTTGAATTAATTTCCAACAAGAACATATTACAAAGACAATAACGAAAATTATTCACACTGTCCGAACTCATTTTTATTGCCATGTTTACAAAGTTTCGATCGTTGTATGCTGTGGACTTCTTCAGATGCTAAGAATTTTTAAACGAACCCTTTATTCTGATCACTGGGGTATATCATCGATGACAATAAAGATGAGATCAACAGTCCGAACAGTGCAAACACATCATATCTAAGCTTCATATCAATGATTCCTAACAAATCTTTTACTTAATGTTCGATATTCAAAATACATCAATTCATTATAAATTTGAATTAATTTCCAACGAGAACAAGTTACAAAGACAATAACGAAAATTATTCACACTGTCTGGACTCATTTCTATTGACATGTTTGCAACGTTTCGGTCGTTGTACGCTCTGGACTTCTTCAGATGCTAAGAATTTTTAAACGAACCATTTATTTCAATCACTGGGGTATATCATCGATGACAATAAAGTTGAGATCAACAGTCCAAACAGTGCAAACAATGTAAATACTACCTCATCCCAGAAGTATAGACAATAAAGTACTTAAGATATTTTCTTATTAATTTCTTTATTTTTCATTATCACTTTCTTTCAAATTAATCTCGAAATTGGTATTTGACAGGAAAGAAACAATAAGACGATTAATTCCTATGAATTTCTTTAGCCATTGAGTTCATTTAAAATTCGGATTAAATTCAAAACTACGCCACATATCCTTGCACATTATATAGACACACACACACACACACACACACACACACACACACACACACACACACACATACGCACACACAAAGATATTGAACGTGCTGAAAATGTCTTCATCCCAGAAATACACCCTTCTTCAAAATATCACCTTTTAATTGGTCATACTAGCAGTTTAAACCGGTTTCACTCGCGTAGTTTTAGGAATAAAAACAATAAAAACATATGATGAATTTACATAGCAAATACTTACACAAAGTCCACCCTCGTCATTTTATAGATATAGATAACAATGTAGAATCTCCCTAATGGATTAGGATTGCAGGGGGAGGGACAACGTATACAGATACCGATAATATCAAGTGGGGTGATCGATTCTCTATTATAACAACTACATAAAATGATCCCTGGCTTTTTGGGGTGATAATATATATTTATTTCTACCCCTAATTCTGTCTTCCTGAGAAATTTCAAGGTGGCGTTATCGTTCTCAAATATTTATCCACATCTGAGCGCAACTCCCATCGATCTAGACCGCAAAATGCAGTCGCTAAGTCGATTCTATCAAATAAACAAATACTTACGCAACGTCTACCATCGCCATTTTTATAGATATTGATTTGGAGAAGTTCAGTTGGGTATTGGTAACATTTCTGCATTCCGTATTAAGACGCGTTCCAGAAGCTGAGTAAAGTATTAAGAGACAAGAAAACTTCACTAGAAATAAATAAGAGATTGTTGGATTGTTATGAGATATCAGTTCTTCAATATGGCAGTGGATGCTGAACAATATCATCAAAGATGAAAAAAAAAACACTGAAGTAACTGAAATCTGATTCTACAGAAGAATGCTACAGATATCATGGATCGAGCAATGATAAGGTTTTGGAAAGGATGGAAACAAAAAGGAAGTTAATACTGAGCATAAGGAAGAGACGGCTAAAGTTCCTCGGACATGAGGAAGGAGAGCTTGGAAAACCTGATAATAACAGGCCAGATAGAGGGAAGAAGAGTAGAAGAAGTAGGAAAACAGCAGGTAACGTATTTTACACGACTGAGTGGGTGGTTGGCAGAACAGGGATTGCGTATTGTAACAGGAGAAAGCTTGCAAAGAGCCACCAGAAATTGGGAGACGTGGAAGGCTATGATCGCCTACGTCCTGAAATGACAAGGAACATAGAACAAGAACAAGAACAAGAAGTTATATGCCTGTGAATATACGAACTTTTATCCATACAGAGCTATATATATATATATATATATATATATATATATATATATATATATATAAAATTTCTCAAAATAATTCCTTTTTTTCTCATGCTAAATATGATATTTTGTCTTCTGTGTCGTTTATTAACTCTGACGAAGTAATGGAATCCCTGATTTCGATCACCAGTTTATTTTTCCTGGCAAAATTCCTTCTCATTTCTGCAACATGCTGAACCAAAACAGCACGATCGTCTCTGTTTCTCGTGGGATTTCTTACAAACATACAAAACCTGTCCCATCATCTAGTTTATATTTCATCTCGAAAATCTAACTTTTAACAAAGATTTAAAATGGCAGGTCCGTTTAATCTCATTTCTATTCTATGTGATGCGTCTCTTTAGAATGTGAGTAATCATGGTTCTTCAAAAATATCTACCAGTTTTAGGCTTTACTCGGGTTTATCTTTTTGATGTATCTTCTAATTCCTATTTTGAAAATCATTTGCAAGACCTCATTACGTAGTTTATTCTTTATTTTGCACTGAATCTGTCTTGTTGATGTCCCATTAATCAGGCCTTTTTTCTTCATCGTGTATACAAGAAATTTCTTCTTTTACATGTTACGTAGAAGTATCAGTTTTGTCTACGTTTTCCTTAAAACTTCGTCCTAAGCCACATGTTCACACCATGGTTTTTGCAGTATTTTTTATAACATGCTGCTAACAATTATACTATTATGTCTCCAATGATCCTCACGGTACTATAACGTAACTCCATCAGAAATCTGTCGGAAAACTCTTTGAACACTTGTTATTTACTTAAATCCTCCCACTAAAACGGGATGTGACACAAGGTCGGCTTTTAAGTGGAGAAATCAGATACTCGGCTCAAGAGTCAAAATCTGTCCAGCCAACGAATACGTGTGATTGGGCCTAAGCCTGTGTTCATCTCAGCCGTTTTTTATCCGTGGACTAAACTTAGACTGCGTCTAACTCTGCCCGAAAACAGTGCTTGTCTGTCTCTCTTAAAATAGTTAATTTGTGTTATTTTATTTACTCCACAACACCCCCCCACAAATGAAGATTTTATTTTTAATTTTCTTACATTGTTTTTGATTTCCTACTTTGTTGTTCTCCTCCTCTTTCTGGTGAGTTTACAACACACTGAATTTTGTATTTCTTTTGTTTTAATTGAATCACTAGTTTTTCCTATGATCTCTTTTCCATAATTCTATGTCAACAAATTCTTGGGGTGTTGTTACGTCAAAGATATCACACAAAAATTGCATATGTTCTTCATTTATTGAAGTCATTTCCTCAGTATAACTTTTCTTTAATTAATTCCATTTTACATACACAGCTGGTGCTACCTATTGTGTATGATCAGTTTTTTCAAATACACCAATTTTTAATTTTCTTCAATACCTGAGTTTTCTATCGCCAAATGTTAGTTCGTTTTACAAACACGCATACATTCTGTCTTCTTAGAATTGATGTTTAGTCTTTTCTCCCTTTCCAATATTACCTTATATAGAAATACTTATAATTTCCTTTCTGTTATTACTTTTAACACAGTCTCATCCGCATATCTTATTTTTTGAAGATTGTAACGGTCAGTAATAAAATTAAGTATGAAGAGGGGTGAATCAGTAATGGGATCGCTATTATCCTCTACTATGAACAATTGCCGTTTATCGCTGTTGATTATTGATTTGTCTGCTCTATATTATTTGCTTAAATACTCTTGAAATGGATCAAAAAGCATGATTTTTTTTATTCTGTAGGAACACCATCCGTTGGTTCGAAAATGTTAAATATTTTTCAAAGGATTAATTTGTTAGCATAAAAGATGATTTAAGCTTCCGATTGAGAAACAATTGTTTTGTAATTTCATATAGATTGTCTTTCTGTTCAGTTGCTTTTTTGTTCTACATTTATACCAGAATGTTTCTACTTGAAAACTACTACATTGCGGACTATAAATCACCTGGATCCTTGTCAGAATGTGATCGTCTTAACGTGTTTAATTCAAGACCAATCGCTATTTCTTTAACTTCATTTACATCTAACTACTTTTGTTATTGTTATCCCACATATAAATCAGTGACTTGGCACGATCAATGGCTTTTTTACACCAATATTCAACCAAAGAAGACACAAGACTGCTAAACGTCAACGTTAATAAGGCATATGTTTCGTAGGAAAATGCTATGGCAGAAAATCGAGGACTCAAACTGATTTTAGACTACCGTTCTCGTAGTCTTTGACCGAAGAACCAATCAGATCACAGGGTAACGGAATGAGGTTGTTTTTTATAGACAGGAGAGAGGGATATAAGAAGGGGATATTACGAGATAATATGTAGAAAAGAAAACGGGGATTTTTTTCACAATTACTCGCGTATACATTTAGAGGTAGAAGAAAAATTATTATCTCCACAATAAATAATCTGATATATATATATATATATAATATTTTCGAACCAACGGGTGGTGTTCCTACCGACTTAAAAAAGTCATGCTTTATCATCCATTTCAAGAGTATTTAAGCAAATTTTATAGACCAGACAAATCAATAATTAATTGAAATATATATATATATATATATATATATATATATAGATATATATATCGAAATGTTACCCATCGTATTATATATACTTGGGAAAGGTATTAATCCGTCTCTTCCCTACAGTTTTAGGCTAAATAACAGGACAGATCGTGTTCTATAGCCTTGGCTGATTACCAATCTACTGCAGAAAGTAATGGCAAACGACTGTGGGGCAATTATCTACCTAGTCAGTCATGTCTCTTTTGGGTCATGATTGCCCAGGCGTGTATCACGCATGGCAATTAACTGACTGGCTAATAGTAGGGCTAGTTGGACAACGTCTGTGAGAAAAAAGGCACCATGACGCAAATCACGCCAACTGAAATTTGGAAACTGCACGTTGTACTGCTTTGCATTTCAGCCGGAACATTCAATGAGGACATGTGTTTGAATGTCAATCTGGGAATCGTGCAAAGGTTTTGGAAAGAGTTGGATGAATCTAATGGTGATTACGAAGGTACAGCCCCTCAGAAAATTCCGTCCGTTCGTTATACCAAGAAAGAATCTCCTGAATTATATAATTTATTTTAATTATGTATTTTTTAGTCATATTTTTGTTGTTGTTTGTTTCCCCCCCACCTCTCTTCCTCCTCCGTTCTGTCTGTAATAATATTCTTGGCTTGTTTTTTTGGGTTTTTTTCTCTTACTAACATTTTCGACTTTAACTAAGTTAAAACTTAGTTAACTCGTCACCCCTAACTTTTTTTTAAATTGGAGTAGATAGCTCAAACTATCGCCAGGTTCACACTCCTCCCACGTCTATTAAACAAGAGTAGAGGCTTGCCCCTTGTTCCCTGTTTAGGATGTGGTCTCCGGCTTCCTCTTCTTTCACTTCTGATCTTAGCATTGGAGCTTCCGTGATTTTCCCGTGATCTGTCTAGTTGGTGGCAACGGCTCATCATTGTGAGGGTACCGGGTTGGCAGTTTCCTGGTTGTGCTTCCGACTGGTAATTAGGAGCCCTAACTCTTGCGTAGCGTCAAGAGCGGCTACTCTTATCAACAGTTGTATAATATCGGGGTTCTTGTAGTGCCATGTCGCGCATGGATAGGTGTCCCTGCAAGCGCATTCGGTGGGCAACACCGAGGCCACACCTTGTTGCAGATCTAGCCAGTTTCCCTCCCAGCACAGATCATGGATAATGACCGCGTGTATCCTCTACTCTCGGTCCCTCACTATAAACAAATCTTATGACGAACAAAAGCAAAAACAATCCTAAACCAGCTAAAATCAAACCAACTATAGCCCTTAACCTTTCCTTCACTAATATCCGGGGCATTCGTACTAACTTTCCTAGCGTAGAAGCTTTCCTTCATGAAAAGTCGCCGGACATCCTAGCGCTTTAACCTCAACTCTTCTATTCCCTCCTCTGACATCTCCATCCCTGGCTATCTCCCCCTCTTAAGGAAGGATTCCACTGTCCACATACATGGGTTGGGCATCTACGTCAGCGAACACCTCCCCATAGCTAGGGTGACTTCACTTGAATCTGCTGCCCACCATTAAGTATGTCTCCCTCTGTCTCTCCTCAGTTCTGTTAGTTACTTATTCTTTCCGTACCGTTCTCCATCCTCTCCTGAATGTTCCCTTCTAGATAGCATTGCTGACAACATTGATAAGGCTATTTCCTGCCACCCATTTGCTCACATATTTGTATTCGGAGATCTCAACGTCCATCACTCTGAATGGCTTAAAGACTCTGTTACTGATCTAGCGCTTGTCCACGCCATGAACTTCGCTATTTCCCAATCCCTTACGCAAGTGGTGGACTTCTACACTCGCTTCCCAAGCACTCCCTCCGGACACTCCTCACTACTAGATATATGTTTTACCTCCGTGCCTGACGCCTGTCTAGTCTCGCAGCTTTTTCCGCTCGGCAACTCCGACCATGCTGTTGTCTCTCTCAGTATTGCTTTTCACTCTCACTCCCCTCAGGAGCCTCCTACCTATAGGACCTCCTACCGCTACCAAAAAGCTGACTGGGATGCATTTCGCGATTTCCTCTGCGACATCCCTTGGGTAAAAGTGTTCGATCTCCCAGTTGATGACTGTGCATCTGAGGTCTCGTCATGGGTGAAAGCTGGCATTGATGCCTTCATACCCACCAGGAAGTATTGCCTAAAACCTCATTCCTCTCAGTGGTTCTCTCCTGCCTGTTCAGCCGCCATTGCCCACAGGAACCATTACTTCCGACTATTCAGGAGCCAGTCATCTGATCACAATAGGCGCCTATTCACGTCTGCTCGCAATAAGTGCAAGAGAATCCTGAATGACGCCAAACAGTTGTTCGATTAGAGAATGCGACAGCGCACAGCTGACCGCAAGTTCGGCTCCAAGGACTACTGGCGGATATGCAAACGGTTGTTTAACAACTGCAAATCTTCTATACCTCCGTTAATCCACGAATTTGAGGTTCTCATATAATCTGCGGACAAAGTTGAGTGCTTTGCCCGCAGATTCTTATCCAACTCCACGTTTGACTCATCTGGAATAAGTTCAACCGACTTCCTCGTTAGAACTGAGGCCAAACTGTACGACGGACATATCACCTCGAAGGTAGTATCCCGAGTAATTTCAAAACATGACCCCAACAAGGCGAGCGGTGACGACGGATTCCCGGTGATAGTCCTTAAGAGGTGTGCCCCTGAACTCTCTCCTGTACTCTCTAAACTGTTTAACTACTGCCTTTCTGCTTCCTGTTTTCCTGCATGCTGGAAGTTCTCTTCAGTCGTTCCTATAAGTCTTCTACTGATATTCGGGAAAGAGTTCGAGCCATAATCATTGCTGAAATAGTTCAACATCTTACTGCCCACAAACTCTTCTCTGACAAGCAATATGGCTTCCGCTTTGCCAGGTCCACTGCCGATATGCTAACAACCTTTACGGAGTACATGCTCCAGACCCTCGATGAGTCAGGCGAGGGTCGTGGAGATGCTCTGGACATTTCCAAGGCTTTTGACAGGGTTTGGCACTCTGGCCTCCTTTGCAAGCTACGGGGTTACGGCATTACCGGACGCCTGTTTGACCTAATCCAGTCTTTTTTAAACAACTGCAAAATGAAGGTCGTTTTGAATGGGCATGCCTCTTCATCCTACAGCACGAATACCGGTGTCCCCCAGGGCTCTATCCTCGGTCCGACGCTCTTCGTTATTTTCATGAATGACCTCCAAGATGAGATCAAGTCCCAAGTAGGCATCTACGCAGATGACACGACAATATACTCCCGCTCCAGTAAGAAACCTGGCATGGCGGACAGACGCAATCTCGCTGCTGACCTTGAACGGGATCTACACTCTGTGGTGAATTGGGGCAAGAAGTGGTTTGTCAACTTCAATGCGTCCAAGACCAAGCTGTTGTCTGTCAACCATAACAGACAACCTCTCCTGCCTCCCATAAGCATGGACCAAGCGATTCTCCCTGAGTTCAATACACTGCGAATCCTCGGCCTTATCCACACTTCTGATCTCAAATGGAACCGCTACATCGAATCCATAGCTAAATCCACCGCTAAGAAGTTTGGGTCTCTGTCGATCCAGGACGTTCTTTCCGCCTGAATCCATCCTGCATATATACAAGTCAACCATCCGTCCGTGCATGGAGTACTGCTGCCATTTATGGTCAGGCGCCCCTGCCGCTCACCTCAGTGTTCTCGACAGGCTCCAAAGGAGAGTTAGTAACGTGATAGGTGCTGACTTGGCGGCTCGACTACAGCCACTTCCCCACCGACGAGATGTGGCCTCCCTTTGTCTGTTCTATAAGTACTTTCATGGCTTCTGCTCAGATGAACTTAAGTCACTTGTGCCTCCTCAACAGCTGTTTACTCGTGCAACCAGAATGGCAACTGGGTCCCACCCATTCACAGTTAGGTTAGCCAAATGCAGACGACAATTCTACTCCCGCCTGTGGAACTCGCTCCCATATTCTTGCTTTCCTGACGGCTACAACCTCCAGAAATATAAATGCAATGTCAATACTCATCTACTAACCACTTGACTCTAGCCCTTCCCCCACCCCGTATATCCTTCCCTTTCTCTCCCCCCTTACAACTGTCATTACACCTGCATTTTCATCTTTCTATTGCTTCTTCCTAATTGGTTTGTAATCCTTTTCTCCCTCCTCTAATTAATTTTCCTTCAGTTATGTAGCACCCCGCACATCAGTGGCTTTTACGCTTTGCCCGAGGTGAAATGATTAAAAAAAATTAAATTAGACCAGTACACAGTTGTATTAAAAAGTATTCAATGTAATAATAATGAAGAACTTTGGAATATTTTTTTATCTGTAAACCGGTTATTACGCAACCCAAGATTCTACCCGTTTTCTAATCGCCTGAAGACACCGAAAAGTTGGAAACCTGGTTTGCGTAATGATTCGTTTAGAGATTATATATATATATATATATATATACTCATTACTCCGGTGTAATGAAAGCTTTAAAACTAATCCATGATTCTGGAGCTCAGACACTTTGGACGTTGGCACGAAAGACTAAAATGCAATAGTTGTTTCCATTTAAAGTGAAACCGTTGACTGGAAGAAAAATTAATGGATGTAAGTCAAATTTTGATTTCCTGGTATCGATATCAAATGTTCTCCACTATCGTAAGAACTGCAACCTTGAAACTTCTGACTATCGTTTCTTATGTCTTTGCCTATGAGTGTATCAAATTTGATTAAAATCGGACCACTTCTTCTATAACCTGATTTTTTCGATTATCAATTTTCGATATTTATCGGGGGTATCTCGACACAAAACCTAGCTAAGAACACTCACAGACGCTTATATTACAACTGCGTAAATTTTCAAGAAAATTGCTTCAACCGTTTCAGAGTCTATAGGTAACGGATACACACACACACACACAGACACACAAAAACACACAGACAAAGTTCCATTTATAAATAAGTTTAGATATATATATATATATGTACATATTTAGACTATTGTCCCCATCCTTGTTGTCATTTGTGCGACGTTTCGGCCGTTGTACGCTCCGGCCTTCTTCAAATGCTCAGAATTTCGAACCGTATCTTTTATTACAATAATTACAACATCTATTTCTACTGGGCCATATGTTCTTAAGGACATAGCACAGTGGATCTAGACGTCGGTTTGTTCCTGACTTGACTCTTACAGTTGTGAGTTCAATACCAGGCTACAGCAGTGGTGAAACAGTAACTTGCAGGGTTAGAGGGAGATAACATATGACATGACTTCCAATTGAGGCTTTACGCATCGAATGAGCATGATATGGGTTAGGTTCGAAATTCTTAGCACCTTAAGAAGGCCGAAGCGTACAAAGGTCGAATCTCGTACAAATTGCAACAAAGATGAAGACAAAGGTCCGAATAATGTAATTACTGTAAATACTACCACATCTCAGAAATATATATGTGTGTGTATGTGTGTGTAGAGTTCTTAATATCATTCTGGCACACAGGTATTGGGCAAAATTCCTCGGATTTCTATTCGTTCCCTGATGGACATTATTAAGGTAATATAGGACGTATTACGCTGCATGTGTTTATATATACAGAGGCAATGATGTCATTCATGAATGTTCATCAAGTGAATGAAAAGTCAATCAACTAATGTGTCCTAATTCAAAATCTGTTGAAAATTAAAACGAGCAATTATTATTCAAAAACCTTTTTTAAAATATTTTTTAGATTGTGATGCAGTTGTTATAGTATGAGATGAATGTGTTATAGTATGAGATGAATATGTTATAGTATGAGATGAATGTGTGTGCTGTACATATTCAAAGGTTGAAAGGCGGAATTAACCTTCTCCTTTGATTTTGCAACATAATTGTTTTTTTCGACCATGTTGATCTAAAAAAATGCGATCTCATCAAAAGAGCAAACAGTGTACTCAAAAGGAGAATCAGCTTGTGTACCGCCATCGAATATTATCAGAATATTAATCTACGCTCAGACATTTTACGATCTCGCCTTTCTTGAAATTATTATTACTATAGCCAATATATATATATATATATATATATATATATATATATATATATATATATGTGTGCTTTTTCATGAGATTTATGTATATATGTGTGTGTTTGCGCGTGAGCGTGACAAACATATGAAAAAGCATATATATATATGCTTTTTCATGAGATGTTTTCGCGTGAGCGTGACAAACATACCACCTACATATTAAACCGAGAATTGGTAAGATATTAGTGAAAATAGACTTTTCCTCTAGCTAATATTTTACTAGTATGTGGAAGGTATTTATGGTAGTTACACGTCGGATACTTTTATCGCAAAATATATATATGTAAAGATGGAAAATGGCTTCGATAAACTATCATGTATATATATATATATGTTTTAAAGCCATTCATTTTGAAATAACAACATCACTTGAAAAGACACAAAAAGTGTCGAAACAAAATAGCTACTTTTGTAGTGATATTATAACATATCAATGTTATAATTTATTAATAAATATTATTATTATATATATATATATATATAAATATATATGTATATATATATTAATTAATGTTCACATACGCAGCAAAGTTTCTTACAAATATATATATCAATTTATATTTATATAATATTATAACAGTTTTTTTATATCCTATATATATATATATATATATATATATATATATATAGCTGTTGTAGGATATATATAATTGTTGCAGTCATATATATATATATATATATATATATATATATATATATGTATGTGTATGCATAAGACTAAAACCGTGTTCTATTTGAATGTTTTATGTCATGTATTTAAATATATAGAAGGTACCTCTAAATACTAAGCATATATTCACATATATTCGGAGAACATATTTATTTATGAATATTGGGAAAGGGTGAGTGAGGTCGAATATATATATATATATATATATATATATATATATATATATACCATTTTGCGTAATGAATGTAAATAAACTGTTGAAGATTACACCGACAAATATAAATAACAATATATATCTGTTAGTTTATGTGTTTGTGCGGGAGTTCGTTGGTATGTGCATGTGTTCATATATGTGTGATTCAATCGACTGTTCATTCGTACTTCACTCAGATAATATATTTTATCTTGGGAATTGGAAATAACGAAGCAGCGGCTTCCCGAATTTAGAAAGATATTGATTGATGAAGAAATCACTTGCGGTTTCAACGTCCGATAGTTGACATAATCTCCAGACAAATGAAAAATGTAATTCAAATTTCATCGCTTACACTTACTCCCCACTCCATATAGTAACTAAGAAATAATTCAGGGGTAAACGTGTCGGACCAAACATCTTTCAGAATTTGGTAGAGATGTTCAACTCTTCACTTGAACTTATATTTTCAAGAGAAAGAGGACAATAGTCAAGTAGGGAGTACGTCATATCGTTGGCACTGATCTTTTAAGATTTGCTAGATGGCATTAGATTTGTGCTTCGGATGAGCTTAAGTCACTGATGCCTCCTCAACAGATGTTTACCCGTGCAACCACACTGGCAACTGGGTCCCACCCATTCACAGTCAAGTTAGCCAAATGCAGACGACAATTCTACTCCTGCAGCTTCCTCTCTCGAACTTCCCGCCTGTGGAACTCAATCCCGTATTCTTGCTTTCCTGACGGCTACAACCTCCAGAAATTTAAATGCAAAGTTAATACTCATCTACTAACCACTGGCCTCTAGCTCTCTCCCCTCCCCTGTATAACCTTCCCTTTCTCTCCACCTATGTATCTGTCATCGCACCTTCTTTCTCAGCTTTCTATTGTTCCTTTCTAACTAGGTTGTACTCCTCACTCTTTTCTAATTAATCTTTTTACATTTATGTAACCCCCTGCACATCGGTGGCGTTTACGCCTTGCTCGAGGTGAAATGATTAAAAAAAAAATATTGCTCTAACTCTTGAAATTAGTCTTTTACAATTCTACAATATTTAAAGGAATAGATCAAGAAAAATATATTAAATAAAATTGGGAGATTGGGTTTTTCATTATGAGGAATCATTTGGAAATATTTAGCTGAACAATTAGAATATCTCTTCGTTGATATTTATAAAAACTTTTTTCGATTAATTTCTTAAGTTCTTTTTATTGCCAATTCTTAATATATTATCCAAAGTAATGTAAAATTTCAACATACAGTCCATTTCTCTTTTTTGTTACCCATATTTTATCATTTTTAGTGTTATTTTTATTAGTTTTAACCAGTCAGTCAGTAAAGTGCCATACGTGATACACGCTTGGGCGATCATGTCTCGAATGAGACATGACAGACTGGGCAGAATATTATCCCGCAGTAGGTTGCCATTGCTTTCTGCGGTAGACTGGTTGCCGACCAAGCCTATAGAACCCAATCTGTCCTGTTATTTAATCCATAACTGGAAGGAATAGGCAGATTAATACCTTTCCCTTTGCGCGTACGTGAATGCAAGGAATTCAACTGGAATTCGAACAGGGCTCCCCGATTTCTCGTTCCGAGCCGATATCCAATGCACCACAATGCACATCGAAGAATTATGAACAGAAATATTAATAACCAGAAACAAGAGAGAAGAGAAATCGAAAAACCATGAGATAGCTAGTAACGTTGCAATTAACTTCTTGAAGATGACTGGAGAGCTTGGAGCCAGAAAAGATTACCACAAGCGAGAAAAAAAAAACTGTTAGCATAGAACATACAGTTAAATCTAACAGAACAGTAAATTGATAAAACTTCGTCGGTAGTATAGTATAGTTGGTCAGTCAGTTGAGTGATATACATGAGACACGCTTGGGCGATCAGGTCTCGAAAGAGATGTACTTGACTGGGTAGAAGATTATCCCACAGTAGGTTGCCATTACTGTCTGCAGTAGACTGGTTACCAGCCAAAGCTACATAACCTCATCTATCCTGTTATTTTTACCCATAACTGGAATGAAGAGATGGATTAATAATTTTCCCAAAGGTTGTTTGCGCGTAAGTGAATGCAAAGAATTCAAATGAAATTCGAAACCGGCTCCCCGATTTTTCGTTCCGATCTCCACTGAACTACAACGTACATTCAGTATAGTATAGTACTGCATTTAAACTGATAAAGTAACCACAGGGAAGAATTAATCAGAATTACCATGAAAATAAATAAAGAAAAGTAACAGGATAATTTACAACGGTTGGTAAGAGAATGAAGCTAAGACGAATAATATTGGTGATTCATGTTTGGATTTTTGTTAATAGAAAATTGTGGTCTATTTCACCCTGAGCAGTTTTCGTTGGATCTTTTCGCACAAATAGAATTGGGAAACGTAATAATCCATCTCTTCCCTCCAATTATGGGTTAAAGAATAAAATAGATTGGGTTCTATAGCATTCTACCGCAGGAAACAATGGCAAACGACTGCGGGATAATCTTCTACCCAGTTAGTCATGTCTCTTTCGAGACATGATCGTCCAAAGCGTGTATCATATATGGCACTTAACAGACTTTCTTTCTTTTTATATCCTCTCCGTCCTTCTCTTTCTTCTTACTTTCTCTTCTTTTTGATTTCTCTTTTTGCTCTTTCATCTTTCCTAACCTCTTTACCTCGTACGAAAGGTTTTCTAAAAATAAAAGGAAGGGAATTTTTAAATTTTCTTTTAAAAATAACGTTTATTACCATCATTATTAACTATCTGATGTAGAATTTTGTAGTAGCTTCTAGTTTGTACATGTTCTAAACTATAATTTATAATAAATATTCATAGCTCTATTTATATATTGATCACTGTTTAAATTAATGTGTTGAACGTTGCAAATATCTTCTTCGTTCTTTATTAATTTGGATGTATTTTCCTTTAAATCATATCACCCCGAACAAGGCGGTAACGCCACT
The DNA here is from genome assembly GCA_037127315.1 of Ascarosepion bandense. NCBI lineage: Eukaryota > Metazoa > Mollusca > Cephalopoda > Sepiida > Sepiidae > Ascarosepion > Ascarosepion bandense. The sequence goes on from JBBBDQ010000932.1 coordinate 4,580,955, forward strand.
GATGTGCAGGGGGCTACGTAAGAGTGAAAAGATTGGACAAGAGAAAGCCGGAAACCACATCCTAAACAGGGAACAAGGGATGAGCCTCTTTACCTGTTCAATAAATGTGGGTGGAGTGTGAAGCGGGCGATAGATTAGTCTATCTACTCCAACACACACACATATGTATATATATGTATGTATATATATATATATATATATATATATATATATGTGTGTGTGTGTGTGTGTGTGTGTGTGTGTGTGTGTGTGTGTGTGTGTGTGTGTAAACTCTGTTCTGTCTTATCCCACCGGAAATCGAATTTGTACTCATTTTAAATGAATTACTAAGCACGCACACACACGTACATATACATATACATATATATATATATATATATATATATATATATATAGAGAGAGAGAGAGAGAGAGAGAGAGAGAGAGAGAGAGAATGAGAGAGAGAGAGAATGAGACAGGAGGAAGCAAGAGCTGATCACCTTTTAAGTGAAAATGTGCCAAATTCATTAGTAAATTCCTTCATATTTATAAACGTTTCTCAAGCAAGTTGTCATCCATTCATTAAGGGATGCTGAACTTTTAGTTTCAAAAAGAAAACACATAAACAAATAGATCTTATGAGCCTTTTAATCAGGGAACCAAGTCCCCCACACTTGTAAAAACTTGGCATAGATAAGAATTATATATTTTACAAAGTGCTATTTATGAATCCTTTTCTACGTGAGAATTGTTAAATGACCATTTTTTATTTTCTTCTGTCTAAGATTTATATTTGTCATTGATCTAGTTACAGACATGTGAAGACCAAAATTAATGCAATTGGTAATTAAAATAATTTAAATCCTATCTGTGGTTACATGGGTTTATATTCAACTAGTTAAGTGCACTACGTTATACACGATTTGGGGTAATCATGTCTCGAAAGAAACATGACTCACTGACTGGGCAGAAGATTATCCCGCAGTAGATTGCCATTGCTTTCTGCGGTAGACTGGTTGCCAGCCAATAGCTACGGAACCCAATCTGTCATATTATTTAACACATAACTGGAGGGAAGAGACAGATTATTACCTTTCCTAAGGGTATTTGTGTGGCAGCCAATGCAAGGAATTAAACTGAAATTCGAACACGGCTCCCCGATTAGTTGTTCCGAGTCGATATCCAATGCAACCCAACGCACATCATATTCAACTAACTTTTATTATTTCCCGTAATTCTAATCTTATATGTTACTTGAACAAAAGAGGCCCAGGGGATGCTGCATTCATATATATATATATATATATATATATTAAATAATACTTTTCAGTTGTATTCAATTAAATTATTACTTGACGCAGTTAGTAAAATAAAAGAAATTATTTATAAATCTGAAGAACATGATACAGATAGACCGAGAAATATATATATAGGATGTAATTTAGAAAATCTTTTAAAAACTTTGATATAATCACAATTCAACATACAAGCTTAGAGAGCCTTCAAATTCTACCAAAGTAGCCAATTATGTAGAAATTAAAAGAGAAGAGAGCAAAGAGTATTCTGTATCTTGGAGCAAATTAGAAAAGGTCAAACCTTGCAGCGGTAGGTATCTCAGAAATTGTGCCAAAGAGAAAAATTAGCCAAAGTTACATTTCCAGGGAAACGTTGCTAAATGAAAGGTCCGAAGTAATGTCCGAATGTAAACACCTCAGAAAATATATCACAGGATCATTCCTTATTTTAAATTTTCAGTTATTGAAGATGGGACGAGTATATTGGAGATCTCATCCAAGACAAAGGAGAGCAACAAACAATGCAAAAATTATAGATAGACGAGAAATATTAAAATTATTACATTAACTTCTTTACGTTAATCCTCTAACATTAACTTCTTTACGTTAATCCTATTACATTAACTTCACCACGTTAATCCTCTAACATTAACTTCTTTACGTTAATCCTCTAACATTAACTTCTTTACGTTAATCCTATTACATTAACTTCACCACGTTAATCCTCTAACATTAACTTCTTTACGTTAATCCTCTAACATTAACTTCTTTACGTTAATCCTCTAACATTAACTTCTTCACGTTAATCCTATTACATTAACTTCACCACGTTAATCCTCTAACATTAACTTCTTTACGTTAATCCTCTAACATTAACTTCTTTACGTTATCCTCTAACATTAACTTCTTTACGTTAATCCTATTACATTAACTTCTTTACGTTAATCCTCTAACATTAACTTCTTTACGTTAATCCTCTAACATTAACTTCTTCACGTTAATCCTATAACATTAACTTCACCACGTTCATCCTATTACATTAACTGCTCTACGTTAATCCTTTAACGTGGAGAAGTTAATCCTTCCGACTTCTTATTGTTTTGTCCCTAATTTTTTTCACATCCAGTAATATCTTGCATGGCTGGAATCAATTTAATACATATATATATATATATATATATATTGATTGATCGATGTCAACTTTTTATTTACACCACTGTTGACGTAAATGAAAAAAAATTCCACGCCTATTTAATAGCTCTTCAAAAAAAATTTAATAGCTCTTCAAAATATTTTATAGCTCTTCCAAAAATTTTAATAGCTCTTCCAAAAATTTTCCATGCGTATTTTATAGCTCTTCAAACTAAGTATATCACTTGCATATGCTAAAGAAAAGAAGTAACATATACATATGTTTGTTTATATATATATATATATATATATATATATATATATATATATATATATATAATAAAATATATTTTTTGCTTTGATTTCTTCTATGGAGTACTATTTATTTTGCTGGTTCTGTCTAATTTGTTAGCCATGTCCTTGTTCCATTTTTAGGATGTGGTTTCCGGCTTTCTCTTTTCCAATATTTTCACTCTTACGTAGCCACCTGCACATCAGTGGCGTTACCGCCTTGCTTGCGGTGATATAATTAAAAATAACTATCCTGACGTTCCGTTGAGTGAAACCGCGGTCGGCCTTTGGCTCACTTTTAGATTTAGTTTATTGTAGATTTGCTTTCGTACTTTCGTTCTTCCGTTTTGAGCTCTCTACTGTTAAGGTTTTCGTCTTGGGTTTTTTTTTCTTTCAAACAAGCTCTTGACTCATTGTTATTGGGCTTTGTTTGTTTCTTTTTTTTCCTTCCCCTTTAACTCACGTGGTAGTCCTCGTTGGGTTGTTGACGATTTACGTTTCTGGTTTGTTAGCGTTAGTTTTTCTGACTTTAGTCTTTATTCGTGCTACTATATTGTTGGTACGTATATATATATATATATATATATATATATATATGTATACAAAATCCAAAGGGTATCCTTTACATATAATGGTAGGATAACACTTTATGAGTGCTCTAAACATATATGCATGTAAATATATGCATGTACATATAGAGTATACATATATAAGTAAAATTAAGACTGACGCGTTATTTCATGGTAATTCGGAAATATAGGCCTATTTCAGCCGAGCCATCTTCAGCTTCCGTCTTTATTCAACGAAGGATTCTACATGAATGGGATTCACAAAAAAATTACTCGGCGAATCAGAAAATAAAATATAAACAAATAAAAACATATAAGATGGTAAGAATATAAATGTCGCTCACCTAAAAAAGAAAATAAGAACAATCCATCCGTTTGCCGCCCAGCGGTCAGTGTCGAAGAAAATTCGAGGTAGCGGCTGGGTCAGACGAGAAATAGGAAGTGACAAGAAAAAAAGAAGAAAGGAAAGAAAGGAGAGAGGGAGAAATAGAGCGTTACATCCTTAATTTAAAGGAACATCATTATTCTATTTATATTTATTTGTTTGAACTTGTATTTTTGCCCTTTCTAAAAATGTATTAATACATTATAATTAATAACTTAATTATATATGTATATATATATATATATATAATGTTACCCTAAGTAATGCAAAAATGCTATTGGTGCTCAGAGTCTTACAGTGAGAGGAAAAGCAAGATACAGGAGATATCGAAGACAAGATAAGATATGAATGGGATTCAAGTAGATAGAAGATGTTAATTGACGTTAGAATTAAACTTTTGGAGATTGTACCTATCATGGAAGCAAGCTAATGGAAGGGAGTTCCATTAACTGGAAGTGAGATAAATGAAAGTTTTAGATTAGATGAGGTGGTTACATTTAGCTATTTCGACGGTAAAATGGTGATACCTTGATGCCAAACTACTAACACGCGTAAGATGTGGTCGAGAGAGCAGCGATAAAAGCTCGTCATAACTGTTGCCATGAAAATACTTGTCGAAAAGACAGAGGGACCACATTACGTTGGTAAGAAAGTAACTGAAGGTGAGCTTTGGATCAGAATCGATTATATTGCGGACTCTCCTTTGAGAGCCTCAAGAAAAATAGCAGGAACACCCGCTTAAGATCAACGCACGAACGAATGCTAGATATATATATGTTCAAATGAATTTTGATGGAGTAACATCCTTTTCTGACACAATGATACAACCTTCCTAGCATCATTAGATGCAGCTATGGATTCGATTTATTCATTCAATTTGAGATCATATATATATATATATATATATATATATATATATCAGCATGCAGTGTGGGTATAGAAGAATCCAAAGGCGTATCCTGTACATACAGTGGTAGAATAACTCTCTAAGAGAGCTCTAAATATATATATATATATATATGTATATAAATACATATAGAGCAAATATAAGAAAAATTAAGGCAGACACTTTATTTCATGTCATATCGGAAGTGTGGGCCTATTTCAGGCGAACCATCATCAGCTGTCGTCTTTATTTTACAAAGGATTTTACACTAAATAACGTGTCTGCCTTAATTTTATATATATATATATATATATATATATATATATATATATATATATATCCAGTGTTTCGGTACAAAACGGTAGACATGAAATAAATGTGCTAAACATAATAAAAAGTGTTTTATTGTCAATATATTAATATCATTATTGAGAGGAAAGACCAAAGAATGTCTTGATTATTAAATTATATCTGTAGATCATTTTAAGACTCTTTAAAATTTTTCGCAAATATTTTCTTGCCTCAGCGGGGTTCCATGAATAAGTATAAAACTGTAAGCGTCTGTCTCTGGTAAAAATATATTGTTTTGCAAATCCTTGTAAAAATTTAATAATCGCCGCATTATAATTGATTTTTCAGCGCTAATTCACAAATAAATAAAATTAATTTAGCATCTTTTTAGAATAACTTGTTAAAAAAGTTTTGTTTACGTATGTTAAACATATTTCGTTTAATTTCCTGAAATTTCGAGCAATCTATTTTTTTATGGCTTAATGTTTATATTAGTTATAAACCCAAGTTCTTAAGAAATTTAAATTATCAGTTTTTAAAAAAGGAAGCTCTTCCCAGTGAAAGCATTAATATTCTGATTCGTAAAATACAAAAGGCAATAATATTGAGGCATTATTTAATCAGAAAAGCTTTAAAATGCTTTTATGAATAAGATAACTTATGGACCATATTTTCTAAGAAAAAATCTTCCGATAAATAACTTTTGTTTGGAATTGTTTACATATAAAAGAAATTAGAGTAATTTATAAAATAAAATATTTTTAAAAAATCCAGTTTTGAAAAATCAAGTGAATACTGTATTTACTGATCATAAATAGAAATTAGTTCAATTCAGCTACACCAGCATTTTAAACATAGTGTTGAATTCGGGTTTTGTGTGTGCATGTGTCTGTGTGCGTTTTCATGTGTTTTTCTATGCTTGTGTGCATGTAAACAGACCGATTTTTATAAAACCGTACACTCATATCCAACATCATCATAGAAAACGAGTAATAACTACAGTAAATTTGAAGCCAAAATAACGAATATTTGAATAAAACATTGGCTTAGTTGGAATTAATGACATTGAAATCAAGAGCGACGGACGTAAAAAGAAACCCAAAAATAAAAGCATAATCTGCATAGCGAGATTGAGTAAATGAATAGAGTAAAACGGTTTAGAATAAATAACAAAAATACATTTCTTAAGGACTACAAAAGATTAGAAACAACAGAGATATAATCGTCTAGGTTCTGAGGGGAAAAGTGATTTAAAGATGAAACTCAACGAAAAAATATATAAAAAAGCACTCACGTTATATTCTTCAAGTCATTGTTACAGATATATCCTCCGTCTAATAAATTAATTAAATTTACGAAACATTAACATGTCCATAGAGTTGTCCAAAACCCAATAAAATCACGTACATGTTAGAAATATGCTTTTATTCTGTGATAGTTTGAACTATTAGTGAGCATTAATTTTTTTAATCATGTTGATTAAAGTTTTCATTAGCATCCAAGACAAAACATCAAGAAAAGTATATTTCATTTTAAAAAAACTATTAATAAATTGAATTATGTCATACTGACAGACTTGTAAAAATGGCTAAAATCAGCAAATCTGATCGTTTAAAAAACTCAGTATTTTCAATATAATTTAAAATACGAAGCCTATCTTTGACAAAGCACCTTAATTCAAATCGAAACCAAACCATTATACTATTCCACAAATATATATATATATATATATGTGTGTGTGTGTGTGTGTGTGTGTGTGTGTGTGTGTGTGTGTGTGTGTGTGTGTGTGTGTGAAAATCTACTCGGTTATGATCTGAAATTAAGGTGAGGATGGTGAAATAAAAAGAAGACAAGAGGAAAAATGTATTTAAATCGCTTATCAAGGCAAAAGGAAAATGAGCTTTATTTCAAATTCTTTTTTCTTCTTTCTTCATGTGCCATGTCTTTTCAGGATGTAGGCCATCATGGCTTTCCACATCTCCCTGTGCCTGGTAGCTCTTAGCACGCTTTTTCCTGTTGCACCATGCAACCCTCGTTCCGTCATCCACTTGATCAGGCCCTTCAAATATGTTATCCGCTGCTTTTCTCTGTCACTTTTACCCTCTATCTGGCCTGTTAGTATCAGGTTTACCAAGCCCTCCTTCCTCATTGCGTGTCCCAGTTGTCTTTAGTTATCTCTTCCTGATGCTCAGTATTAATTTTCTTTTCGTCTCCATCCTTTCCAAAAGCTTGTCATTGCTCACATGCTCGGTCCATGATATCCGCAGTATCCTTCTGTAGAACTACATCTCAGCTGCTTCAAGTTTTATCTTCAACTTCTAGGATATCGTCCAACTTTCGCTGCCATATTGAAGAACCGACATCACATAGCAATCCAGTACTCTCCTCTTTGTTTCTAATAAAATTGTCCTGTTTCTTAAAACTTTACTCAACATCTGGAATGCTTCCTTCTCCATGTCAATTCGCCTTCTGATCTCAGTGTCGCACTTGCCGTCTTCTGTTAGAACTCTTCCTAGGTATTCAAATTTCTGTACCTGCTTGATTTTAGAGTCTCTCACCTGTAATTGGCATTTTGGGCTACCCTTTTTGCTGATGACAATGCATTCTGTTTTTCTTGCAGTTTATTTGTAGTCTTTTCTTGTCAATCTCCTCAGTTACCTTCTGTAGTAGGTCTTGTAGCTTCCTTTCTGTACCTGCTACCAGCACTGTATCATCTGCGTATATTGTATTGTTTAAATTGTGGTCTCTGATGATGAATCCTGGCATAATTTCTAGGGTTCTCAGAATAATATCGCTGTATAAGTTGAATAGATCCGGTGAAAAGACGCATCCTTGTCTTACGCCCCTTTCAATCTTAGAATAATTGCAGAATTCGTTACCTGTCCGTATGCAGGCAATCATTCAAAATGATTAACAGAATATTTTAGTTTTAGAACTCCTTCATGTGTAGTGCAATGACACGAGATTTTGTATATATTTTATGAGCATTTTTTATAATTGCCAACACTGTTTTTCTATAGACACGTGATTTGGAATTATACTCATTTCGTCTTTTTGCCCTCATAAAGTCCATCACAAGACGAAGCGCGAAGGCTAGTTAAATACAATCTTCCTCTTGTATTCTTTTTATTTAACCATATATATATATATATATATATATATATATATATATATATATATATACTGAGAGAGATAGAGGGAGAAGAAATCTCAACACATAATTAAACGGTTATAAATACAGAATTGTTTTCGTTAGTTATGAAAATACACGCTGTGTCATCAGTTCCAAAAATGAAATAGTTTAATTTAACTCAGAATATATTTTCTAAGCACAGATTACATTTATCTCACTGTCTATTAGAAGTAGATGCTGAGTCTATTAATTTTCAATCTTATTGTGAGTTTAGACCTTCTTTTTTCGGGAAAGGGTTGTCTGGAATGTTAATTTAGGTTTGGTAAAAATGTACCTATGAAACTTTGTTTCTAAACCCACGCCTAAATGTCAATGTACACGTTGAAAATTTTTTTATTGTCAATTCATCAGTCAGAAATTCTACTGCTAAGATATCGGCGATTTAGTTCTTTCGAGGATTAGCTTGGATTTAGTACGAGTCGTAACAAATATGAGCGTTATGGTACACTGGATATCGGCTCGGAACTAGAAACCAGGGAGCCAAGTTCGAATTCCAGCTGATTCCATTTTATTTACTTACGCGCAAAAACCCTTGGGAAAGTTATTAATCCGTCTTTTCCTTCCAGTTATGGGTTAAATAACAGGACAGATTGGGTTCTATAGCCTTGGTCGGCAACCAGTCTACCGCAGAAAGCAATGGCAACCTACTGCGGGATAATCTTCTGCCCAGTCAGTGATGTCTGTTTCTAGACATGATCGCCCAAGCGTGTATCACGTATGGCACTTAACTGACTGAGTAACAAATAGGATTAATGCTTTCAAGCCATGAAAAGGATTGACGTTTTCTTAAGTAAAGTAAGAGATTGTAATTAGCTCGACTGGAATTCGAACTTGGCTGTACTATTCATCAATATATATATATATTGATGAATAGTTTTTTGGGATACGGAATTTTTTTTGCATTACAATTGTAGTTATATATATATATATATATATATATATATATATATATATATATATATAACCCTGACGAGCCGTTGTGCGAAACCGCGGTAGGTCTTGGCGATCTTGTGATTTTTTCACGTGTGTTTTTGCTCTACGTTACTTCCTCTTTGTTAATTCGAATTGGTTAGTTTGTATCGAGCACTTTACATTCTTTGAGGTTGGTTCCGTTTGAGGTTTTTTTTTCTTTGCTGCGAGGTACTGTATGTATTGTCGGTACTCCGCGGTTTTATTTTTTTTCCCCCTCTTGTCCAACGCTTTATAGCGACGGACAGTAACGGAGTTAGATTCTGCCGGTTATTTGTGGTCCTCAAGGTTTGCTTTTGTAAAATTTTAGGATCTAGATACGTACAGAGTCAGTTTTATTATTATATACATATATATATATATATATATATATATATATATTACTACAATTGTAAGTGAGGAAACGGTCCATTCTCAACGTTGTTAATATTAGTCTTAACCCTCATATTTTTCTAGGTTCACATTAAAGGTTAGTTTAGAGATTGATAGTTTAACAGAAGGATAAAAGAAGGAAATAGGGAATTATGAAAATAAATACACGAGTGACGAATTCTATCTTTTCCATCTTGTTTTCGTCTTTCGAATCAGAATAGCCAGGAGTGCTCAGCTGATTAGCACTTGAACTTCTGCGCTAGAATAAATAAAACGTTTTACTTCGCGCATCTTTTTGCCTCTGGATGTAGCACTAATGGTGATCACATTACGGTCCTGTCACCCAACTAAGGAGTATGATGCTTTGGCCCGAATCTTTTGATGACCTGGAGTAACAAAACGGATGACAAATCCGAAGGTAACACCTCAAGGTGTATGAAGATGACTTGTATATATATGAAGAACAAAATTGAGAGAGAAATAGAGTTAGGAAGAGACAGAAGCATTTTTTCAAAAAAATAAAAATTCATAAAATGACACTTCAAAAATAATTTTCAAATACCGACAGGAAAGCTAATTTCTACTAAGCGATCGACTAAACAAATCATGACTAAATAACTAAAGTTTTTTCCATAGTCTTAATAAATATTATTTCAAATTACCAACTTTAGAAATTGAAAAAAAATGATAGAAAACAAATGATATAAAAGAAATAAATAAACGTAATATTTAGATAGATAACATAAATTATCAAATACAGAAATATAAAAATATAATCGATGAATATAAACAAAATTTGCAGTGTTGATTCCTATTCCTACATTGTCTATACAGACAAAAACACTAAGATCGATATTAAGGTATCTTGCCCCATAAATATTGGACGTTTTAAACAATGTCCATATATATATATATTGAAAAAGACGAGGAAGGTTTTGAACTACTTAAGTATATTATTAACTTCGAGAAGATATTTGTAAACAATATTTGATATATATGCAAGGAATTACTTTTTATTTTGGTATGATTGAAATGTTTATTTCTAAAATCGAAAACCACTTATTCTCCTTATTATCTCGGAATTATTGATTGCTTAAGATACCCATTAATAGATAGGGACGTACGTATGCCAATAAATTGGCAGACTGATTCTGTCCCTTTTATACGCATATTTATTTTTTTCTCATAATCTCTTAACCCTTTCAAAACACTTACTTCGATAGTAAATAATCTTATTTATAAAATAGTCAGTCAGTGGCATAGCTGATACATGCTTGGGTGACCATGTCTCCATGATTTTCCCTACGCTATCATTACTTTCTGCAGTAGACCGGCTGCCAACCAAGGCTATAAAACCTAAACTCTCCTATTTTTAACCCATAACTGGATAAAAAAAGAGGACTTAATACGTTTTGCAAGGGTATATGCGCGCGAATGAATGCAACAAAGTTAACTGAAATTTGAACACGGCTCTCCGATTTTTCGTTTCAAGCTGATATTCACTTCATCATCATCATCATTCTGCGGCCTCGGCCGAGATAGAACTCACTACACCCTTCCCGTATTTCCTATTTGTCATAACCCCTGTAAGGTGTTCCTTAGCGATAGATGAATCTGTATGTATCCTGTCTGGAAGGGTTAACTTACGAGATCGATTGTGAGATGATGGGTGCCTCCATAATACCAATGATGAAACAAGTTCATCTGTGGCACGTGCACAATGCCCAGCAAACTGGACACGTATCTTTTGAACTAAGAATGATACTCTTGGTAGGTCACCATATATCATCTGTAGAGCTGGGTGGTTTCCCCATGAAAGATCAAGTACTCTTCTGAGAAGACGAGTATAACATCCATCTAATCGGCGCTGTTGTTTTGCTGAAAGAGTCCAAGTTTCAGATCCATAGAGTAAGGTTGGCTCAATAAGTGCGCGAAAATCTTGGATTTTCATCTTATGATCAAGATTGGATTTCCAGATCTTATCCATTTTGTTACAAGCAATCCATGCTATCCCTTTTTTGATATCAAAGCCTTTTTCAGAATTCTTGATGTGTGATCCGAGATATTTGGAGTCTTCAACGCGTTTAAGGATGTTATTCGAGAGAGTTTGAATTTCATGATTGCTGCGAATGTTAATTGGCATACGCTCACTTTATCACAACACATATTCTAATACACTCCCGATCAAAAATTTAAGACCACTTAAAAATCTTTAAAAAGAAAGTTTGTTTTTTTTTACGGATAGATTTTAAATTCCTCCCACTTAAGGTTACCAATATTACAATCTAAAAGGTTATGGAAACAAAAAGCTCCAAACATTTTATTTAGATATTTATATTTTTATAAAATGAGTCCATTTACACATGATCAAAATTATAAGACCAAAGACAAAAATTTTACAAATTGTACAAAAAGTGTATGAAAACATTCAACAACCAAATTTAATAATGAGTTCCACCTCCACTGCTTTTGATGACTTCAAAAATTCTGTCGGGCATGCTAGAAATAAGCGTTTCCATTAAGGTGCGGGGGATGTTGCTCCAGCTTCTGAAGATGGCTTCACGAAGTTCATTTTTTGTTGAATATTGCTTGCCATTTTTATAAACATCTCTTGTCATCCATCCCCAAACATTTTCAATTGGGTTCAAGTCCGGTGAGCATGCAGGATGTCCCAAGTGATGGACCCCATTTTCCTGTAGAAAGATCAAGGTCCGTCTTGCAGCGTGGATTGCAGCATTATCCTGTTGGAATAACCATCCATCCCCACACAAATGATGGCCCTCCATCATCAAAGATGCTTTTTGTAGCATGCTAACATAACCAGCCACTGCCTGACGACCCTGCATCACCTTGAGCTCCATAGTTCCTCTATAAGAAAAGTCACCCCGTACCATTAGGGACCCTCCACCACTATGACGTGTGGAGAAAATTTCAGGAGGCATGTTTTTGTTATGCCAATATCGTTGGAAGCCATCAGGACAATCTAGATTGAATTTTGTCTCATCAGAAAACAGGACTTTCTTCCATTTCTCAGTATCCCATGTTTGGTATTCACGACCAAACTTTAAGCGGTCCACCTTGTGACGTAGAAGCAGATGAGGGATTTGTTTACGCTTTTTATTTACCATGCCTTTTTGTCGTAAGTGTCGTCTGATGATTACGAAACTGCAATCAGCATCTGTGATTGCCTTAATTTGACTAGAATAAAGTCCCCCATCTTTCTTAACAACCCGTCATATTCACCTACTCAATGCAGGAGTAATATTTTGGGGCCTACCAGAGGATTTTGCTTTTCCATAATTCTCACTGTTCTTTAGAAAGTTGCAAATCACAGTTTTACTGCGATTTACCTTAGCTGCGATCGCCCGCTGTGACAAACCTTGCTTATGGAATTCCAGAATTCGAAAAGGCTCAACTTTGGTAAGTTTGTTTGCTTTAGGCATGGTAACACCTTTACGCAGAGATTGCTAATCGCTAACTGAATTAAAACATTAGAATTACCATAGATCTAAAAGATTTATACCCCTTGTCTTATAATTTTGATCATGTGTAAATCGCCTCATTTTATAAAAATGTAAATTTCTAAATAAAATGTTTAGAATGTAGCTTTTTGTTTCTATAACCTTTTAGATTGTAGTATTGGTAACCTTAAGTGTGAGGAATTTAAAATCTATCCGTAAAAAAACTTTCTTTTTAAAGATTTTTAAGTGGTCTCAAATTTTTGATCGGGAGTGTACAATGAAATTTTCAGACCCAAATACTGTTAGATTATTTGCGTCAAATGATCAGTTCTTCTTGGAAAATATATATAAAGGAAAGATGAAATAGGTTGTGAAAATTACATTCTCATTCGAAAATATATAACAAAAGCAAATGTGCTGTAAAATCCTTTTACATAAGAACTAGAAAAAGTGTACAAACGCAATTAGAAATAGATAACTAAAATTCTAGATGTATGAGGAAGAAATTCTACGGCTATATCGTGTTGAATACACCGTTTCCCGGTCGATCACCGAAGTTAAACAACACCGAGCCTGGTCAGTACTTTAATGGGTGGCCATTTGAGAATACCAGGTGCTGTAAACGTATGGACCAAGAATGGTCCTCCAGGTTTGGGGTTTAGGGTTTTGGGGGTTTGGTGGGTCGGGTGCAGGGCTAACATCCCTGCCCCCGTAGAAAACAGTTTGTTACAGAAACAGCAACAAAAAGTTGCTGCCCTATGCACCATCTGGGTATGATGGATAAATGATGATGATGATAAGGAAGAAAACATTGTAGAATCAAGAAACGCAGGTTAAATCACTGAGCAAATTACCTAACAATGTGTTTCATGTATATCGGCTCGAAATAAGAAATCGGAGATCCGAGTTCAAATACCAGTCGAATTGGTTTTATTCACTTACATACAAATGCGGTATTAATTCATCTCTCACCAGCTATTGATTGAATAGCAGAACAGATTCGCTTCTATAATCTTGTTTAACAACCGGTATACAGCAAAAAGTAATGATAATTTAGTACGGGGAAATATTCTGCCTACATAGTCTTGTCATCAAAGAGACATGACCGTCCAAGTGCGAATAATCATGGCATTTAAATAACTTAAGGAAATTATAATAATGCACAAGAAAAACAACAAAAAAGGTGAATAAAAGTGACATAGACCAGAAATATGTGGCCATGATTACCACATCATGAAGTCACAAGCCCCAAAAACAGATAAAAGACGTAAATATGAGTAAAGGTGACACTGCGATATCACTGTATTTTTTCAACCAGATGATCACTTCCCATTGTCATTCTTCAGCTAATATATGTTCTATCTATCTATAAATATATGCTAGCAGTATAGCCCGGCGTTGCTCGGGTGTAATGAAAGCTTTAAAACTAACCAAAGATTCTGGAGCTCAGACTCTTTGGACGTTGGTACGAAAGACTAAAAAGCAATAGTTGTTTCCAGTTAAAGCGAAACCGTAAACTGAAAGAAAAATGAATGGATGCAAGTCAAATTTTGATTTCCTGATATCGATATCAAATTTTCTGCACTATTGTAAGAACTGCAAGTTTTGAATATCGTTTCTTATGTCTTTGTCTATAAGTGTATCAAATTTGATTAAAATCGGACCACTCCTTCTACAACCTGATTTTTTGATTATCAATTTTCCATATTTGTCGGATGTATTTCGACTCAAAAGCTCGCTAAGAAGACTTACAGACGCTTATAGTACAACTGTGTAAATCTTCAAGGAAATCAGTTCAGCCGTTTCGGAGTCTATAGGTAACGGACACACACACAAACACACACACACAGACAAAGTTCCATTTATAAATAAGTTTAGATATAATGTCTCATTTTATGATTGTCCACATCATTTTATACATATATATAAATATATATATATATATATATATGTGTGTGTGTGTGTGTGTGTGTGTGTGTGTGTGTTTTCAATCATTACATTTCACATTCGATAAAATTGAAAGTCGAAGAAAAGAAAATTCTTATTTCATAAAACACTTAATAATTTTCGTGAAAAATTTTAACGCAAATGTTTTATCGACGAAGAGTTTGCTTATGAATCGAGGAGTTTTCTAAGATATATATGTTGAAGCCACTGAAGCGGAACGGGCTACATAAGAGTAAAAGGTCAGATAGGAAGAGTGTAAAGAGAAAGACGAACCAGTTAGAAAGAAGCAAGAGAAGGATGGGTATACAGGCGTGATGATAGTTGCAAAGGTAGAAAGAAAGGAAAAGATATACAGGATGATGCAGAGAGAACTAAAGCCAGGTGATTTGACATTGCATTTAAATTCCTGGAGATTTTAGCTGTCAGGAAAGAAAGAATATGGAAGCGATTTCCGCAGGCAAGAAGTGCGAGAAAAGAAACTGGTGGAGTAGAAGTGTCGTCTGCATTTGGTTGATGTAATTGTGAATAGGTAGACTAATTCGCCAGTTTGGATATATATAAAAGACGAATAGAATAGTCTTTTTTCCAGCCTGTTCCTATTCTATTCACACACACACACACACACACACACACACACACACACACACATATATATATATATATATATATATATATATATATATATATGAAGGATGTCGAAAGACAAAGGCTTCTAGAATTTATAAAATGATACGAACATCTTCTTACTGCAGATTTGTTTTTGAAAATGAAAGGAATATAAACATTTTAAAATATCCTTATCCTCAATATGTTAGCTGTAGAGATGAATGTAGGTTTCGGGTGTATGAATCTCATTGAAGCAAATGCAAATAAAAAAGACTGAACGACCAATGTTTTTTATCAGTGTCTCATGCAGAAGTGCTACTAACATCTCGACTTCTTGCAGCCAAAAGAACAATAGAAATACATTAAGATGTTTCATGATACATTTGAAAAAATGATACATTTGCATTGATTTGGAATTTCACGTTGGCGTGTTATACTGAAGTATTATTGTTACGGCCTGGTTTTGCGTAAAGGTTGATTTGATTCCTTTTCCCAATACTCTTGTTAATGTATGACACATAATATTTACTTTCCAGACCACACTGGAATATGTGACACTCAGTTAGTTCAATGTAGAGAACTCGAGCCAGTACACCTGGACCAGGTCCAAAAATATCCCAGCTCCTAAAGTCGTCGATTGATCTAGCATCAGTTTTAACACTGACTCTATCCTCTTTACTGCAATAAGAGAGAACTGCCTCGGGCAGCTGTTCCATGAGATCTGGGCACCTCTCAATAGTATCTTCATTTTTGCTCTGTCTCAAGACGAAGACACATCTTTTACTAAGACAGACACACGATTGATATAATCTAGTTTATCCGCTCGAGGGCGGATAATACACTGAATATTTACATGCCTACCCACGTTGTCAGAATGTGACAAAAGGCCAGTTTAATGTCAAAGCCGTGCGCGTGTACTCGGTCCAGGTACAAAAATAGCAGAGTTTCCTAGACCGTTACACTGGTATGGGTATTACTACCTACCCTAACGACTTTAGTGCAAATGAGCGAAATATTGACGCGAGCAGGAGTTTCCCGGGATCGAACACTTCTCAATAATATACTAAAGCAGGAATATTTTGCTTCCGCTATCAAGTTACTTGCAATAAAAGTTAACGTCTTTACCTCTTACATTAGCTCATTATAAAGTATACATTTTGTATTCCACCAGACACAAGTCAAATTATATTATGAACGGATTCCTGGTTGTGATGTTGGCAATTTTGTGTTAATTTTGGTGATAAACTCTGTAATTTTCATTTTCTGTACAGATGTCACAACTGAAATATTGCCATCTCTGACAAAAACATTATTTTTACAGATGATAGAAGGCTGTTTTGCTTCTCAAGTGAGTGCTCATGGAAAACACAAATTATCGCTTTTTTTAAATTTTTGTTTTTATTGTATAAAATTATAATTTTTATGTACATTTGGGGTGCTTTTAGGTACCCGGAATGTTATGCGGTATTTTGGTACATGGCAGATTGAGTATTGAAGGATAAGTTTTTATGGTGATTAAGAAAAATTGTAACGTATGTTTGGGTCATGAAACGAATTAGCTAGGTATAAGACAGTTACTGTAGACCAACCCGAGTTTTTTGCCCCCTCCCCAAATCGGCCTTGTCCCACAATCATGTAACTTTCACGATAAATAAACAGCTACTCGATTTTACTCCCACGGCCGTTTCTATAATTAAGTGTTTTAATTCCAGACTTTTCCGCCTTCTGGTTGAGTCTCATTTCGTTGTCTTTTTACTCCCACGGCCGTTTCTATAATTAAGTGTTTTAATTCCAGACTTTTCCGCCTTCTGGTTGAGTCTCCTTCCGTTGTCTTCATGCTGACGAAAGCAGTCAGGTAATAGTAAAATTTGAGGTTCACTTAGGCTTGAATTTTCTGGAATGATGAATTCTGGAAAGAAAATGTCTCCAGATTTATTTCGCCGCGAAAAGTGTGCATAGGGAGAAAAGGATCTGATTGCTCAGAATGAATACTTTTTTTATCGTTTATTTTGTAACAAAAATTAAGAGTGAATTTTCTTGGTGGTGGCAATTTTTAACAATTGCTTGCACTGTAGCAATTTGCAGGAGTCAATTGAACATGCCTACTTTAACTGCAGTGTCGTGCACCGGTTTTATGAGCCTATTAAATCTTATATGGTCTGCGTCTTGCACGGAACGATTGTTTATCCTGGAAGCCAATTCTATCAGATTTAAACTGGTACGGTTAATAAAAAAAAGAACCACCTGCATGCTCGCCATTATGCGTAATAGTGTCAACGCCAGAAAAAAAAGGTTTGTGGTGATACGTACCGAGCAAAGAAGGGACCAGATGTTTGCACTCTCACGACCAAAAAGCAAATGAACAAAACTCGTCGATAGAAAACTAAAAATTAATTAAATATCAAATTCCAGTTCGCGAGCCTAGACGAACTTTATTTATAGGCCAATGGAAAGCCTAGAATCAAATACGAGTGTGAATTCCCAAATGATCTGCTGCGATCCAAAAAGACGAGATAAAAAGCCGATACAGAAAGCATCGCCAGACAGACAGAAACAGACAGACTCGAGACGGACGAATGTAATTAGTATCTCCCTTAACTGACGTCAAGCGACTTACTATGCTCGCCTTCCTTTCCTCTCCTTTTCTTCTTCTCTGTCTCTAAACTACTTACCGACCAAAGGAGCGGATACATCAAAGACATTCCTAATTTACAACGCTCCACATTCATACGCACGAATTCTCGTTTCAGCATTTTATTGCCATGAACATTTTAACGTCTGTTGGCCTCATCTATAAAGGATTATTTTAATTGTAAAAACCTTAATTGATATGTGTATACATAAAATGTTGTTTCTAAACTCAATTTGCTTTTCTTGGTTTATAACCTTGCTTTATGATTTATAGTGGGCTATCGAATAAAGAGGCCAAATTCCGTTAATCTGCAACAATATACAACTACTCTCCTCTAGAACGGATAACCCACTATAAGTTCGATAGAGTTAAGAAGTTCTTATTTTAACTGATCCATTCGTTTAAGTGTCTGCTTAAAAGTAAAGCTAGAGATGGTTGGATGACTCACTCTACATTGAAATTAGGCAAAAGTTGGGTAAGTGTCTCAAGCTTGGGAGGAGTAAACTAGACTGGTTGTTGAATGCTAATTAGGAAAATGAATTTTGAGCCACTAACTTAATTTATCAACCAACATAATTTGTGCTAGACTAGATTAGAATATTTGCCACTTTGTATTGCATTTTAGGCATTTATACGGTTTAACCTCGCTAGAGTTGACAAGCACACATAATCAGTTTATTTTTGTCTTTATTGTTCTTTATGTCCACCATTCGATCTACAATAAGGTTACGGATTTGTCAATTCACTGGTGGATGCAAAATTGATAACGCTAGAATTAGCCGATTATCTTCTAACCGATAGCAAAAAACTATATGAAAAAGCCCTTCAGACTAGTGGGTATAAAGATAAATTAACATATTTGCTACCGACTAGCAAATATGAATCGCACAAAGCTAAATGCAAACATATAAAAAGCAAGGTTATATGTTTCAAACCCACGTTATGTAGATTATGAACCGTTAACATTAGAAAGTTTTTTTCTTAAATTAGTAATTAAACATTTTCACAACGATGACCCGCTAATTAAACATTGAATAGAAAAAAAGATGAAGATTTGCTATTCCTGCACTAATAATATATTCAAAGTTATCACCCCCCATAACAATAAAGTTTTATCGAATTTTAGTGAATCTAATACAAGAACAGGGATTACACCTTCCTGCAATTGCAGATAGAGAGAAAACTGTCCGGTGGAAGGTATCTACAAATGTGAACATCCAAGCTACCAACTCTTCTAAAGAAAACAAGAAAAATACGTGTACATTTGAATTTCGGTGAAAATTTGGATTTCAGTATAAGATTTTAATTTTCCTTTCGAATCTTGCATTATTTTCTGTCACTTGTAGTGTTGTAAGCAATCAATACAAATACAGTTTTGTTTAGTTATTTTATATTACTATTTTTCATGGGAAATCAATTTATTTCGGCATTCAATGTTGTAAGCAATCAAATACTAATACAGTTTTGTTTAATTATTGTATAATACAATCTTTCATGAGAAATCAATTTATTTCAGCAATCAGTGCTGCAAGCAATCTAATACTAATACAGTTTTGTTTAATTTTTATATATTACTATTTTTCATGAGAAATCAATTTATTTCTGCATTCAGTGTTGTAAGCAATGAAATGCAAATACAGTTTTCTTTAGTTATTATTTATTACTAATTTTTCATGGGAAATCAATTTATTTCAACAGTCAACGTTGTAAGCAATAAAATACTAATACAGTTTTGTTAAATTATTTTATATTCGTATTTTTCATGGGAAATCAATTTATTCAGTGTTGTAAGCTATCAAATACAAATACAGTTTTGTTTAGTTATTGTATATTACTTTGTAAATGGGAAATCAATTTATTGTAGCATTTCTGCTACTCTCCTCAATAAAATACAAGTACGAAGAGAAAATTTTTGTTGAGTAAAAAAGACATGATGGTGACCGTGACGCGACGAACAAGACTAAATGCGATATTATGGTGAGAGAAAAATCATATATACGTATGAGGCATGAGTGTGATTGGCTCGGTTAAGATTGAACTTGTAATAGCCGAACTTATCTCATTCCAGTTTTAGCCCTTGTGCCTCAATTTTTACAAATAAATTTTAATTCATAACAAAAATGAAACTAACGCACCGTTAATGAGATGGATGATTTTTCTCATTTACCTCTTTTTCCCCCTTTAGGGGACTCAATAAATACAAACAAGATACATAAAATATTTAAAATTTTATTTCACCTTTTCTGTATAATATCTAAAAGCTACTAATTTTTATATATTCTTAGCAATTTTTTAAATCTTTTGTTTCTCTATTGTTCTTTATAAACCAATTTGCATATATATTTCGGATCGCAAAACCTAAGTAACAGAGTGAAAAAGAAAGATTAACAGGCAAAAGTTCAGGATTTTGCTCCATTATTTAATTTTATTTTTGAATAATTCAACGACAGTTTGGTTTAATGGAATAAAGTCCAACTTTATGTTGACATTTAGGAATTTCGTCCTAATAAAGTGATATTTAATGTTAATGTTTTGAACATTTATGGTACAGAAGATTCTTTACAGGATAAAGATAACTTGATGATCTCAATAGACAGAGTGTTCCTTTTTTTTAATTAATACTTGTGTTTAATAATTTAATAAGGCATTTTGATTTTTATATTACAGTTGCTAATGTCATGTGTTCCACTTTGCATGTTGGCAATGCTACTTCAGGATGTTTTCTCCTTTTCCAAGAAATCAGACCTATTCGACGATAATAGAAAACCATACCTTGTGAATCAGGGAAGATCTTTTGAATTTTTCCAGTCTACCTA
Organism: Ascarosepion bandense; assembly: GCA_037127315.1. Lineage (NCBI taxonomy): Eukaryota > Metazoa > Mollusca > Cephalopoda > Sepiida > Sepiidae > Ascarosepion > Ascarosepion bandense. The sequence continues at coordinate 4,601,778 of JBBBDQ010000932.1, forward strand.
GGAGAATCTTCAGAAACCTAAGGAAGAAGTGATTTGTATGAAGTGCTAAACTTCAAGTGTCATGTGACAAAAATTCGGCCCATTCCAATTATTTGTTTGCAAATTACAGTTAATTAAGTGAAGCTACAGTTGTAAATTTACAAAAAGTGGAAAAATCTGAATTTCGTGTGTTTATAAATCATTGCTTTCTGATGAGAAAAATACTGTTCACGCAAAGCAATGGCTTGATAATAGTTATTTGCAATCTGCTCCGAGGGAAACAACGGTTAAGAAGCGTATTCTCATTTTAAATGCAGTCCTACAGACACAGATGGTGCAAAACTTTCGCCCTAAATTGGCAGTTGTCATAGAAAACACTAAAAAATTAAAGAAAAACTCATTTTGAATGATCGTAAATTAAAATTGCGTGAGAGGAGTTGACGATATCATTAGGCAGTGTATTTATTATCTTGCATGAACAGTTGTAAATGATAAAGCTGTATTCAAAGTGTGTACCGCGTTTGCTCACAGTCAACCCAAAAACAACAATGCATCGATGATTCAAAGTGTTGTTGCAACTTTGTTTACACAAATATGTGCCAATGAATAAAACATGGATCTAGCACCTCACTTCGAAGTCAAATTAGCAGTTAGCTGAGTCGGCAGCATGAGATGAATGCCGTCCAAAGCGACCAAAGACGGAAATATCGGCAGGCAAGTATTTGGACTCCAAATTTTGGAATTAGTAAGGTATTTTGTTCATAGATTACCTTGAGAAAGGAAGAACCGTTAATATCAAATATTATATAGCATCATTGGGGATTTTGAAGGAATAAATCGACAGAAACGTCAACAAATGAAGAAGCAAAAAGTGATCTTTCACAAAGACCCCACACCTGTCACAAGTCGATCGCAACGATGGTAAAACGATATGAACTGCACTTTGAATTGCTTCCGCATCCACCCTATTCTCCAGACTACTGGCTGCGTGCAGAACTCAGAAGTATGCTCCGGGAAAAGAGATTTGGCGCCAATGAAGAAGTAATATCGGAAACTGTGGAGTATTTTGAGGCCAAAGACAAATCGTTCTGTAACAAAGGCATCGAAATGTTAGAGAAGCATTTGAATCACTGTATCACCTTAGAAAAAAGACTATGTTGATTAATAAAGTCTAATTTTGCCCAAAAGTTTTAGTTCTACTAGTTAAATATATATGCACTGGTCAAATTTTATTATGACACAAAATCAAGTAATTAAACAACATATATATATATATATATATATATATATATATATATATATATATATATATATATTTCTTGAATTATGTATAATAACAATTAGAATGTTAATTTCCTTCTTCAGGGATGCGGTGAAATTACCATATTTTACACACTTTCATTCAAAGCATTGTTAAAAGTGAGTTTGAGTAAGAAGTTTAAAATTTAATGTGTACGTGCGACAATGTACTGCAGTGAACAAAACAAGTTCTATTTTTAAAAATTCAAATGCTAAGCACTGACTCATTGATTTTGTGAGAAATAAACGTACGTACTCGAATTTCCAAACGTTTGCTTAGAACACACAAAACTCGCGAAATTTCACACCTAGATGCCGAATGTTTCTTGGCCAAGAGAAAACTAGGCACCATCTTCAAAAACAAAATTCAAATAATTATTAATTATCAGAAACAAATTCGTTTACGGACTATTTTGGTGACCCAACGCGAAATTTATTTGTCGTCAAATTGAAAGGCCAGAATCCTACCGTGATTTTTTCCCAAATGACCTTTTCGATCCCCACAAACAAAATTAAAGACGGATCAAGCTTGACCGTCGCCTGAGAGAAAGGAGACGAGACTAATTTACACGTCCATTGACAAACGTCTGGCAATCTCTATTATTGTCTCTATCTTTCTCCCTCACCTCTTATCTCCTTCCTTTTCACCATTCACCCTGAGCAATAACTTCAAAGACAATCCTATCCAACAATAAACGCTCATAAATACATACATACATACATACATACCGTCCTGACTACGTACACATAAACTCCCTCTTGCAAGTTACTTCTACGAACTCTTGACGAACTCTTGGTACCTTTAACTTCTTAATACTGTTTCTCATTTAACATTAACTTCTAAATTCATGTTATTCTTTTCTATGAATAAATATTTATTTATACATACAAAATGTATACTTTTATTCTTCTACAAATCAGCCTGCTGATAACCTTATGATACTTCGGATAAAATCTATAAGTTGTAGAAAGTTTAGTTATGCTTCACTCAAGGTCAATTAAAAAAACATTAACCAACTCCCTATTTTTACACTTGTGACCCCGACGTCTAAAGGACAAGCAACCTATTTCTACAGTACAATGTCAATTCGGGTTAAGTGCCTTCATTCTCTGAACTTCATTTTTATTGCTACAGCAAACGTCCCAATATTTTTAATCGACTTCAGAGATAGATAGATAGATAGATAGATAGATAGATAGATAGATAGATAGATAGATATCAGAAGGAAGATATTACAGGAAAAACTTTGGCGAGAAAGAACAGATTAATTTCACTGATGATGACTTAGCCAATGCCGGCATTAATATCTCTTCATCTTTCTATGTATGTATTCCACTACTAATATATATGTATCTATATGTGAAATATATACATGTGTTTGTAGGCTCATAACAGATAGAGATAAAAGTAAATGACTCTCTTTTAAATATGTTTTTTTCGAAAACATTGGCAAACATTATTATTTCCTAAAATGGATATTTATCTAGAATTATTGATATTTCTCTATAACAATTATTGCGAACTCATCCCCAACATGTTTACATTACAAAATCTACTCGTATGTTTCGGAATGTCATTGAGACATGGAGGGTAACGCACTCACAAAACGGTAACACAAGACCGACAAATCCTCTTCAATAGAAAGACGCTGATTAGATTGTGTAAATATGTTTACAAGACTTGAGATGCCGTCATAAACATAATTTTTATACTGAGGTTATCCAGCCGTAAACCATATTTATTTCTCCATTCACACATACACGCACGCACGCACACACACACACGCACACACACACAAACACACACACATACACACACACACACACATATATATATATATATATATATATACATATATATATATATATGCATATAATTGTGTTATGCTCATGTACATGTGAAAATATATGTATAATATATATATGCATATATACATGCATGTATATACATACAGGGATATGTTTGCAGATAGATATATGTATATCTATATACGGACGTATTTACATAGACACATACCTAGGCATATATACATACATATACATATCGACATATACGGAGAAACATGATGAATATGAGAATTTATTAGACTATTATATAGATTTTTATAGCTTGTTTATCCGCATAAATATATATATATATGTGTGTGCGTGTATGTTTTTTTTTTCTTTCTTTTTTTAAGCATTTCACCCCGAGCAAGGCAGAAATGCCACTGATGTGCGGGGGGGGGGCTACATAACTGTAATAAGATTAATTAGAAAAGAGTGAGGAGTACAAACTAGTTAGAAAGGAGCAATAGAAAGCTGAGAATGCAGGTGCCATGACAGATACATAGGTGGAGAGAAAGGGAAAGTTATACGGGGGTGGGTAGAGATGAGTATTGACTTTGCATTTAATTTTCTGGAGGTTCTATCCGTCAGGAAAACAATAATATGTGAGCGAGTTCCACAGGCGGGAAGTGCGAGAGAAGCTGCAGGAGTAGAATTGTCGTCTGCATTTGGCTAACCTGACTGTGAATGGGTGGGACCTAGTTGCCAGTCTGGTTGCACGAGTAAACGCATGTTGAGGAGGCACCAATGACTTAAGTTCGTCCGAGCAGAAGCGATGAAAGTATTTATAGAACAGACAAAGGGAGGCCATATTTCAACAGTGGGGAAATGGCTGCAGTCGAGCCGCCAGATCAGTACTTATCACATTACAGACTCTCTTTTGAAGCCTGTCAAGAACACTGAGGAGTACGGCAGGGGCGCCTGACTATAAATGGCAGCAGTACTCCATGCATGGACGGATGGTTGACTTGTATATATGCAGGATGGATTCAGGCGGAAAAAACATCCTGGATCGACATGGTGTCCCAACCTTCTTAGCAGTAGATTTTGCTATGGTTTCAATATAGTGGTTCCATTTGAGGTCTGAGGACAGTGTAAGGCCGAGGAGGCGTAGTGTATTGCTATCAGAGAGAATCGCTTGGTCCATGCTTATGGGAGGCAGGAGAGGTTGCCTGTAATGGTTGACAGACAACAGCTTAGTCTTAGACGAATTGAATTTGACAAGCCACTTCTTGCCCCAGTTCACCACAGGAGTGTAGATCCCGTTCAAGTTCAGCAGCGAGATTATGTCTGTCCGCCATGACAGGTTTCTTACTGATGTGGAATTATATTGTAGTGTCATCTGCGTAGATGCCTACTTGGGACTTGATCTCATCTGGCAGGTCGTTGATGAAAATAAGGAAGAGCGTCGGGCCCAGGATAGAGCCCAGTGGGACACCAGAATTCGTGCTGTAGGATGAAGAGGCATACCCATTCAAAACGACCTTCATTTTGCTGTTATTTAAAAAAGATTGGATTAGGTCAAGCCTTGGATATGTCCAGAGCAACCGCGGGAGCCTCGTCAGGGCCTGTAGTATGTACTCCGTTACGGTTGTTAGCAAGTCGGCCGTTGAGCTGGCAAAGCGGAAGCCATATTGCTTGTCAGAGAAGAGTTTGTGGGCAGTGAGATGATGAACTATTTCAGCATTGATTATGGCATCGAATACTTTCCCGAATATCGGTAGAAGAGTGATAGGGCGATAGTTGGATGGATCCGAGGGTTCACCACAATTCTTAAATACACGAACGACTGAAGAGAAACTTCCAGCATGCTGGAAAGCAGGAAGAAGAAAGACAGTAATTAAACAATTTAGAGAGGACAGGGGAAAGTTCAGGAGCACACTTCTTGAGGACTATCGCCTGGATTCCATCGTCCCCACTCGCCTTATGGTGGTCGAGTTTTGAAATTACTCGGGATTCTACTGTCGGTGTAATATATACGTCGTGCAGTTTAGCCTCAGTTCTAATAAGGAAGTCGGTTGGGCGTACTCCGGACGAGTCAAATGTGGAGTTGGATGAGAATCTGCGGGCAAAGCACTCAACTTTGTCCGCAGATGACGTGAGAACCTCAAATTCATGGATTAAAGGAAGTATTGAGGATCCTTGGAGCCGACGAGTTAAGCTTCTTGGCCAGGATAGCTTCGCATAACAGAATAAATAAATAAATAAATAAAAATTCCAAATGAAGCATGAACGCCAAAAAGTGAGAAAAAAAAAGGAAAAAAAATACAGATTAACACAGAAAATTTGAATTAAGAAAGTTCCACTATCTTCAATTCTTGCTTTTCCCAAAAATTAACTTCGAGATAAGCTACTTGGTAAATTTGAAATTGAAGAACAGACCATAGAGATTTCACAGGGGAGGGGTAACAAGTGACTGCTCATACGTTGGCCAGGATAGCTTCGCATAACAGAATAAATAAATGAATAAATAAAAACCCCAATTTTTTTTTCCAAATGAAGCATGAATCCAAAAAAATTGAGAAAAAAAAGGAAACAAAAATACAGATTTAAGAAATAGTTCATACATACCACGCATTTTCACACAGGAAATTTGAATTAAGAAAGTTCCACTATCTTCAGCTCTTGCTTTTCCCAAACATTAACATCGAGTTAAGCTGCTTGGTAAGGGTTAGAGTTAGTTTTTAGGGTTAGGGTTATATCATGTCTATATATGTATACATATTTTTTCTTTTAGCTTCTATTTTATTTTATTCGTGACCTCAAATATAATTTCTTATATATTTACACACACACACACACACACACACACACACACACACACACACACACATATATATATATATATATAGATATATATACTGTAATATAATTAATTTAACATTTTTGCGACAGAATTCTTGATGTTTTGGAATCATATTTTAACTATGATTCCATTTTCAAGCAACCATTTTTGGGGTGTCTAACTACAACATTGTTTTCAAAAAGATTTTTGAAATTTTTTTCCTCTACTTACACAAAAATTGATCGCTTAAAGATATAGTCATAATTAAAATATGATTCCGAAACATCAGAAATACTGTGTCACGAAAAGGCTGAATTAATTATATGACAATTATATTTAGGCCTACTTTTGTATTGAGTTCTCTAAAATTAAAAATAAACATTAAGAAACGGTAGTTTCTTATTTTCCTTTCTTCAAATTATCATATATATAATTTCTGCTTTTTGACGTTTGAATTTTTCCACAAAACTGAATTTTGATGATTTTTACCAGCTTTCATTAACGATTCTATTATAAATTACCTTGGGCTTATCAAATATCTCATTGTTGGATGAGTGTGTGTTAATGCGACGTTCTACTGATGATGGGATATGCTTAACAATGGATGGTGGGTGATTAGAGTTGGGGTTTATATATATTGGGTTAGCGTTGTTTTTCATGTAAGGTTGGAAAGTGTTCGATACTAGGTCTATTGTTATGCCTAGGAAGTCTACTTGTTTGATATTGTAGTTGATCACTACGTTAAGGCCAAAGAATCTATGGATTAATTTTCTGGTTTTATCAACCTTACCTCCAGTAGATTTATCAATTATCATCACTCCGTCGTCCCTATACAGTCCTATCCTGCTCGTTTCTATTTCCTTATGTGCAGTTAAGTTGTACAGTAAGAATAATCCGGTTAGATCTGAAGCTTCTGCAGAATCAAGTGCAACCATTGATAAATCAAAGTTCTCCTTTGAGTTCTTAGTCCACTGTTCGTTGTTGTGGATTATAACTGATTTCCTGCAGCTCCTCAAAAGTCTAACGAACAAAACGAGACATTCACTTAATTACCAATAACCACAACCAACCCCCACGACAACAACGAACCAAATATAAACAAAGAATGATTCCAAACTTTTATTTCCCCTGAGGAAGTGTTTAAATCCAGACACTGAAACAAACATATTATTGTAGGTAAGAGGACATATATAGAAGAAATTATGTACATATTCTATATTCTAAAACATAATTTATAATATATATATATATATATATATATATATATATATATATATGTGGGTGTGCGTGTCTCTCTATGGTATGTGTGCCGTTATATGAGTTGGTGCATATATTATCGGCAAGCATCGATGGAGGGCGTTTATTAATGTGCGGAATATAGGGCTCTATAAAAAAAGCTAAAGAAAGAGACATATGGAAATAAAAGCTTATCAGATGCTGATATTTATATTGCTAGGAAAATATTTCTCCGGCAGATATGACCTGGATAAAGTACTCATTGAAAACGTTTCATACATACATTGAGTTTTCATTACTATTTGCTTCGTATAGTTAAATATTTTTGCAATACCAGTGTTCGATATTACAGCAATTATCTCCACTAACAAACAGATACTAAACTACACTCTTCGTTTATAAGAAAAAATATTGGCTACAAATATGACACATGTATACATATGTGCGTATTATACATATATACGTATTATTTCACTACAAATTTAAAGGGAAATGTATTTCGTTTTATCTTGAAGCACCCACACAAAGATCACCAGACAACGAACAGGCACACTCGCACATTTTTCCATCCAATATTTTCTCACACACATATTTAAAAATCCATCCATCGTTTTATTACCTAGCGTTTATGCATATAAACAGACAAGCGTTTCTATACAGACATACATCCATTTACATTTAAATCAATTGTTTATTACTTCATGACTCTCAACACATATCTAAGCAGTAAGAATCAAACTCCAGACAACATTCCATTATACTGTGTCATTGTTTTATAAAAAAATTCAACTCTTCTTTTAAACAGATATCTGAAGAAGCTATAATAAAATTGAAAACATGTTAGATTAAGACACATTTGCTACTGTATTTTTTACTTATTCTTTCAAATATATATATACGAAAAGATTCGAAACTGAATCACCTTTTGCAGGTGAAAATTGATGATAACCTTGATTAATTACAAAGATCTCTGTAAACGAATAGTTAAAGCGCATCGCATAAATATATCTTTAATCTGTCAATAATAACATTTAAAGTATTAATAGTATAGATTTTAGAGATTTATATTGCATCAAATATTATTATACTGGACACTTTGTATTGTATTATTCGATACTTATGAATTTGTTAAACATTGTATATTGCACCAAATAGCCTGCGCACACGAGAAACTAAAGAAAAGAAAATATGTCCTCCAGCAGAGATAGAAAATGTGAATCCTTTTGAGGAAAATCCACCGTCTTATACAGCGTTTTACTACCAAACTCGTTGTTCACGATGAACATTATAGCAGCCAAGGTTAGATTTCCTTCTACTCTAACAGTTTCTTTTCTCATACTTCCCATTTGTGGAACTCACTTTTTATTTGCTTGCTTCCCTGATAGCTACAACCTTCAAAAATGTATATGCAACGTCAATTGGCATCCCTTCCATCTCTTATCATTTCTTCGATATCCCCTGTACCTTTTTTATTCTCTAACTATAACCCCCTGCGCACCAGTGAAAATGCTTCGGGTGAAATTTTTTTTTAATTTTTTTTTTTAATCATTTTACCCCGAGCAAGGCAGAAACGCCACTGATGTGCAGGGGGTTACATAAATGTAGAAAGATTAATTAGAAAAGAGTGAGGAGTACAAGCTAGTTAGAAAGGAACAATAGAAAGCTGAGAAAGCAGGTGCAATGACAGATACATGGGCGGAGAGAACGTGAAGATTATACAGGGGAGGGGAGAGAGCTAGAGTCCAGTGGTTAGTAGGTGAGTATTAACTTTGCTTTTAAATTTCTGGAGGTCGTAGCCGTCAGGAAAACAAGAATACGGGAGTGAGTTCCACAGGCGGGAAGTGCGAGAGAGGAAGCTGCAGGAGTAGAATTGTCGTCTGCGTTTGGCTAACCTGACTGTGAATGGGTGGGACCCAGTTGTCAGTCTGGTTGCACGGGTAAACACCTGTTGAGGAGGCATCAGTGACTTAAGCTCATCCGAGCAGAAGCCATGAAAGTATTATAGAAGAGACACAGGGAGGCCACATTTCGACGATGGGAAAGTGGCTGCAGACGAGTCGCCAGATCAGTACCTATCACATTACAGACTCTCCTTTGGAGCTTGTCAAGAACACTGAGGAGAACGGCAGGGGCACCTGACCATAAATGGCAGCAGTACTCCATGCACGGACGGGTGGTTATAGAAAATAAATTTTGTGTTCTCATCACGTTCTTCTTATCTGGACGTAAATTATGTGGAAATCTTTTGTAGGTCCGTGCACTTTCGCCAATTCTTTTAGTCATTATCAAGGATACGTTTTACTTTTAACTAAATGTATGGATTATCATATGTATTTATGTAGAGTTATAGAAATGATTTATTTTCCAAATATGATCAGTACATTCAAAATTAAGAATAAAATAACGGGTGTGGATATTAATAAAAAAGAAAAAACCGAGACTGAACAATATCACATCTGAACACAGCAATAATGAAACGATTAAATTATTATAGGAATATCACAAATCATACATTAAAACTTAACTACCGTAGTACATTCTCAGTGGTTTAAATTAAACTTGTATAAACATAGTATTACTGCTCAAATATACAATTATATATATATATATATATATATATAGAGAGAGAGAGAGAGAGAGAGAGAGAAAGAAAGGGAGAGAAAGAAATGAACAGGCAGGCAGACAGAGGAAGAGAAAGAGATACAGAGATGGATGATAGTGAGAGTGGCGTCGATTCAATGTATGTATAAATATCTTTTCTGCAGTACCGGAAAAATGTGAATGCATGTTTACTCGTTGGTTAAACAAAAACTAAAGCAAGATGTAACAATTAGGAATGGTTTGGTATGATGGGACACTTTTCTTCAATACTGTATTAGACGAGAAAAATATACGACAGACAAACAACAGTCTCTAAAACGAATGTTGTTTTTCAAACAGAACTGGACTTTGACAAATAAAACAAAAATAAAATAGTAAAAATAGAAGCCGTTCCACCATAACAGTTTTTACTGATTATTATTTTAATGGACTCACCATTCATTATCTTGTTACAGACTCTAGAAAATCAAATGTATTTTGTTATTGTTTCTTTAGATACAATTCCGATATAAAAAAAAAATATCAACCTATGTGTTATTTTATTTCAGTATTTTTTAGGCGTGAACGATTTTCGGATTTTGCTAATTGTGTAAAATTTATAAAAAGTAAACAGAAAGTACATGTTTACCTAATTACTCAAATTAGGTGACATAAATAAATTTTGTCATGTTATGCAAAGTGACCAAGTTTGTCTTGGCCATGTAAGGCTTTCGCTTGATACAACCGTCAAAATAATGCTAAGTCGTTGATATTCCGCTTTTATATGCAAAATATTATGCTTTCCAATTAATAGATAATACTACAAGAGGCACCAATTTATTCAGTCAGTTAAGTGCCATACGTGATACACGCTTGGGCGATCATGTCTCTTTCGAGATATGACTGACTGGGCAGAAGATTATCCGGCAGTAGGTTGCCATTACTTTCTGCAGTAGACTGGTTGCTGACCAAGACTATAGAACCTAGTCTGTCCTGCTATTTATCCCATAACTGGAAGGAAGAAACGGATTAATACCTTTCCCAATGGTATTTGCGCGTAAGTGAATACAATGGATTCAACTGGAATTCGAACTCGGCGCCCCGGTTTCTCGTTCCGAGACGATATCCACTGTACCACAATTACACAGCAATAAAATGAAACAGATTCCCTACTTTACGCCAGCTAAAAACTTGAAACTTTTTGAAATTATATATGTTTTATGTATTTTCCATTCTGTTTTTAAAAAAAACAATTCTAATGGGGCAATTTAATTACGAAATACATATTTTAGGTGCAGCAAAATCTTTTAGAATTCTTTTAAAAAATATACTGCATTTCTTAGTAAACCCTTTACAATTCCACAGCAATTGAGAGCTGAACTCCCTACTTAATACTTATTGAGCATGTGAGCAATGATGAGGTGTTAGAAAGAAAGGAAACCAAATGGAAATTAATACCGAGCATCAGGAATAGACAACTGAAGTTCCTGGGACATGCAAAGAGGAAAGAGGGCTTAAAGAACTAAGTTCGTTCTGGTTAGTAGAAATTCATGTATCATATTCTGACATACTTATGTATACAAGGTGTCACAAAAATATTCACTATCAGTTAAATATAAAAGTAGTCATGGATTTTCAAGTCAATCAGTAAGCCTGAAAATAACCTTGAAGCATGAAACAAACTGGAATCATTCGTTTTGAACTTAGCGTCCACACACACACACACACACACACACACACACACACACACACACATATATATATATATATATATATATATATATATATATATATATATATATGTATATATATATATTGATTTAAATTGGCAAGAATCCTTTTTTAAACTTTAAGAATCATTTCAGGCCAACATATCTTCGCAACGAAACGTTTTCAAAATCTTGATGTGGCAAAACGATACCTCAACACACATAAATAGTGAATGAGGAGAGCAACCTTTCGAATAGACAGGATTAAAATAATTTATTAATAAAAACAATTTCTAAATAAAGGAAAAATATAGACTTGACGTATAAATAAGAAACATTGTTACTTTAACTTTAATTCGCTAATATTATTGACACCTGTTTTATAAAGTTTCAGCCACTCACACATAAAACTCTTCAGGTTTCGATTTTAGAAAATGTCTCAATGCCTTCCATAATATATTAGCAATAAATTGTCCATTTATTTCTCAAACTTCTTGTAAAACCTACCTAAACACTATAAATCTGAATGTTATGTATACATTCCTGTACTCTGAGAACGGCCTGGGTTCCTATTTGTCTTTGGATAAAGGAATAAGAATATACATCCAAAATATAACAACTCAGGCTTTTTAAAAATTTACCATGCTGTTTCTTTTCTTGCTAGTTGAACACTTTAAATGTTGTGTGCTATCCAGCGAACATTAAACTATAAAAACTTAACATTTTTTATAATCATATTGCACCAAGGAAAAGTATGAAAAAACATTTCAGGTTCTAGGGTGTGTCAGGAAGTGGGTAAAAGAAGGATGAGAATACTGAGTAGTGTTGACGGAGAAAGGAGCATAAGACAGAGGATGCATGTCTTGAGATTGTAGCTGTTAAGGAAACAAGTAGACGGATGGGAATTCCAAAGGCGGGAAGTGCGAGAAAAGAAAATCTGGAGTAGAATTTGCGTTTACATTTTATCGGTTTGACAGTAAAAGGGTGGGACGTAGTTACTAATCTTGTGGCTCCATAAATGCATACCTAAAGGTCACCAGAGCGTTAAGTTAATCGTAGCAGACGCCATGAAAGTATTTTTGTAGATGTAATGGTAATCGCTATCTACTGTCCTTCCGGTTACGTTTCTTCTGTTTTCGGTCTTAGCAATATCACTGTTTCTAATTCTACCAGGCCTAGTAATCCATTATGTCTCGGTGGCTTTACTCTCTTGATTGGGACGAACTTGATTTTTAAAAAAATGTGCAATGGAAATCGATATTAAACTTAGTACTGGCTTTTAGCATAGAGCATGCGTGTAATCTTGTCTTCTTTACTTTTGTGAAATCTGGGTAACTAGTCAAAATTAAATCAGAAACCGGGAAAGAACCCATCAATGCTGCTTACGAGGGATACGTAAAAATTAATTGACAGTTTAAAATATAACAGGCATAGATATTTTACAGATGGATAGCATGTTCAACATATAAAACTATAAGCGTAGGCTATATTGGAAGCGTCATTTTATCATAGAGGATTATACACTTGAATCAAAACACGAAGGCGTGGACAGATAAGAGGTGTTAAACTCACATCATCAACGCAAAGCACGGTTCAGGGATTCCATAGACATTCCCTGGCGGCATTTGAAATCATTCAGGAAAATTGAGACAATGAATCTACTGACGGATTAATATAAAGAAAAGTTATTTAATGTTTATTTATACTGATTATATCGGGACTATTACCTTCATCCTTGCACTGTTATCACAACGTTTCAGGCGTTGAATGGCCCAGCATTTTGAATCAATCTAGGTAACCGTTTATATCATTTAAACCCAAACAAGCAGGGTCTGTCACTAGTACGTATTAGGGTTAAATAACGTGAAAAGAGGAAAGACTGAGTATATGAAGCCTTGAGGAAAGAACAAAAGATGAATGAAATTCCAAAAAGAGAAAAGATGTTGATTTATGTTGCTTTTATATCTTCGAAGATTGTAGTAATCAGGGGACCAAATAAATGCAAAGAAATTCCACAGGTTGAAAGTACGAGAAAGTAAACTGTTACTTAGAAGAGATGGTTGAATTTTTAAAGTACACGGGTGTGACGTAGATGCCAATCTCCTCAGTCAGGTAGTTAGTTGCCGTACGTAATACACGCTTGGGCGATTATGTCTCAAAAGAGACATGACTGACTGGGAAGAAGATTATCCTACAGTACGTTGCCATTGCTTTTTGCGGTAGAGAGAAAGGAAATGATGAAAAGGGTGGTGAGGAAAGAACTAGGGTCAAGTGGTTAAGAGATGAGTATTGACCTTGCATTTGAATTCCTGGAGGTTGTAGCTGTCAGGAAAGCAAGTATTAGGAATCGAGTTCCACAGGCGGGAAGAGCGAGCAAAAAGCTGCAGGAGTTTTGAGGATAGACATTTGTAACGGTAATTTGCAAAAAAAAAAAAAATTTCCCACTCATCCAAAAAAAATACCCACAGAGAGCAAAAAAGGAAAAATATAATTGATAAAAGGCAAGAAGAGAAAGGAAAGGAAAGAAATAGAAAAGTATACAGAGAAATGAAATTTACGTCATTTATATATATATATATATGTTAAGGTGTACAATATATATCTATTAGTTTAACCCATTTAATATATATATATATATATATATATATATATATATATATATATATATATATATATAATCATTTTACTTCATGCAATGCGATAATGCTACGAGGACAGTGGAGCCTACAAGGAGTTAAGAGGAAAGATCAATAAAAGTACATATTTCACGAAGACACAAACGATTACCATTGTCATTTTGATGAATATAACTATCAAGGATGCAAGAAAATGGATAGAATTTCTACACCTGAGAATTGAGAGAAAATAATGTTAGAAAACAAGAGATTATTCCATCTAGCTAGTTTAACAGTGAAACGTCAATACCTATCTAGTAGCACTGATAAATTCTTTTAGGCACTAAGTAAAAAGCTCATTAGAAATGTTTCCATGGAATTATTCATAGAAAAGACAGAGGGAAGCTACATCAGGTTGTTAAGAAAGTGACTGAAGTCGAGATTACATGAGAGATTCTTCTTTGGATTTTATCAATTATTACCAGACCAGATATGGCAGCAGTGAGGAATGCACGGTTGAATATTAAATTTATAAATGCCCGACATAGATTCTGCTAACTAAAATTGTATGTCAAGACACGGAGTTGTGACTTTCCTAGCAATAGAAGCAATAGACGTTGAAACTAATCTGATATATTCATCTCATTTAATGTCAGTAGAAAAGTTGAGTCCAAAAATACGTACAGTTTTACTCTATTAGAGATAAACATCATCTACGTTCAACACAGGCACAAAAACTTTCCCTAGGAGATTAAATTAAGCAGTTTTGAGTGGAGGCGTTCCAATTCGCAAATCATTTCTTGTTCTAGTCAAAAACTAACTGGAGATTTGAAAGCAGTTGCCAAGTCTTGCAAACCCAACTAAACCATATATATATATATATATATATATATATATATATATATATATATATATATATATGTAATTATTTATATAAATTAAACATAAGTTGTGAAGCATAAAATAAATTAAGAGCTTAAAATATAAATTTAGTAAGCTTTTATGTATAAATGCGACAGACGATAAATATAATACAATATGAAAAATAACAATACCAAAATGAGCTACACAGAGTTTCATATAACAACAATAACCAATCATATTCGCCTCATGATTGTTTTTACATTAAAGTCTCTGTAGTATTGATTACTATATTTATAATAATACTATATATATATATATATAGTATTATTATAAATATAGTAATCAATACTATATATATATATATATATGTGTGTGTGTGTGTGCAGGCTATTTAAATTATTACAATCTAAAAGTCATTACATTATAAGAATATGTTATGCGAGATAAGAAACGGTTAGAGATACAAATTTTTATGCTTATACTTTTTTATAAATATATTTATATATTTACAGTGATTTAGAGATACAAATATTAATAAGTATATATATATATATATATATATATATATATATATATATATAAGACATTTGTATCACCAAATCAGTATATACATGCGCGATGTGGTGCAGTGGATATCGAATTCCTTGCATTCACTTGGGAAAGGTATTGATCCGCCTTTATTCTCCAGTTATGTGTTATATAATAGAACAGATTGAATTCCATAGCCTTGGCTGGCAACCAGTCTACCGCAGAAAGCAATGACAACCTACTGCGCAATAATCTTCTCCCCAGTCAGTCATGTCGGTTTAGAGACATGATTGCCCAAAGAGTGTATCACATATGACACTTAACTGACTGATATATATATGTATACATATATATATATATAAGCATACACACACACACACACACACACACACACACATATATATATATATATATATATATATATATATATATATATATCACCTAGAAATTGTCAAAAATCTGCATATTTTTAAATTGTAATAATTTAAATGATCTGTGAAATGTTGATAAATCATAGAAAATTATTCATTCGATCAGAACTTGTAGATTATTCTGTAATAAGATTACGCCGGATATGTTCATTTCTGAGTGTGGAAACTAGTATTTTCAGCAGAGTATTATTTTACATTGTTATGTCAAGAATCTAAGCTTTTCACGTACATTCTACACGCCTTTTATGACTTCTCTTTCGCATAATGATGTTGCCAGTATCTCCTCTGCATTTGTTTTATTAATAAGTACAAATACATTAGTATTTCTATCTGGGTCTTACCGCGGACAAGTGAAACTGCATTAAAGAGAGGCAAAAGTTTTTTTTCTTTTTTTTTGTTCGAATATACTGGTTAAAATCGTATTAGAATCGAATATATCCGATTTTTCTTTCTTTTTATATCAGTTATTCTATCGATTCTCTATATCATCTCTTTCTCTTTTCTTCTATCTCTATGAATTATGTACTCTTCTTACTTGCTTAGTAAACCATCTCACTTTTATCTTCCTATTATACTTTCAACGTCGTCCATGCCTTCTACTGCCTTCTCCAAATCATCCATTTTTCCTCTTGACTTAGCCAAACTTTCTTTTCTCTCTTTCCTTTCTTGATTTCTTTATCCCTCTAAACCATTCTCGGCGAATCCGACCGACTTTCCTGTTCACAGACTGAAAGCCTTAAGCAATATTTCACCTCTTTCCATTCTAAAATCCTCAACGTAGCCTGGCTCACCTTGAAGGTTCGATAACCTTAAGTCTAACCTGTGCAGGTCTCCAAATAAGTATTGATTTTCTTGTCATAGAAATGAGAAAGGAAGAAAAAATAACGCAATAAGTTAAAGTAAACTACGAAAAAATAAAGAACAGGTACCTATATATATATATATATATATATATATATATATATATATATATATATATATATATGCCACGGAAAGAGAAGCGAGAGGAAAAGTTTGGCGTCGTTATAAATAATAATAATAATAATAATAATAATAATAATATGTGAGGCATTTAGTTTTTCGTCAGAAGTCAGTTTTGTAGGAACTTTCGAAGTTTCTGGACGCTCGATTTTTGTCTGAAAAGATCTTTCTTTTTATCAGTATATCCGTTTAAGAAAAAACATTCTTCTGGTTGGAGGAAGGCATGTTTACTATATTTTTCGCTTTAAAATTATTTTATTTTATTTTATTTTTTATCTTTACCATCATCATCATCACCACTATTATTATTATTATTATTATTATATCCGCCTTAAAGAAGAGGTATTCGGTCGCGTTTGTCTGGTTTTTCGTCACTTTGTCTGACTCTGGACAAGAAAACTCGACGAATTCGAATGAAAAGTTCAGGGATGATTGGCCTCATTGCTGGTAAGAAGTGATTAAATTTTGTGCTCGATCTGGTTTGAAATAAATATTCTGAGTTATTTTTCCAGTTTTGTTAATAAAATTTAATTTTTGCCTTTCAAATACCAAATACTGAATAACCTTCCATAGATCATTTTAAACACTGAATCACCGCTACTGGTTCATTTTAAGTATTCATTTCATTTTAAGAGTGGTTGAGTTTACTTTTGTATTTTCTCTATTAAGTTCATTGCAGTTATTTTTACTCAATTTTATAATAATCTCTTGCTGAACGCTAAGACGATATCGGTATTGCATTGGCGGAGGTTTGTTGTGGTAGTAACAATTTAATGTAATTTTTCAATTCTTATTCTTCTCATTCTTATTATTACGGAAACATTCTTCAAGTGGTTAAGTAAATTCATAGACAAAATAGGTTTACTGATATTTTTATCTTTGGCAAGAATTGGAATGTGAAATCGCAGAGCCGAGTTCGAATTCCAGTTGAATTCGTTGCATTCACATACGCGTATATACTCTTGGGAAAGTTATGAATTGGTCTCTTTTCCTTCCAGCCATGAATTAAATATCAGCACACATTGGATTCTATGGCCTTGGTCAGCAACCTGTCTACCGCAGAACGTGATGGCAACCTACTGAGGACAATCTTTTGCCCAGTCAGTCATGTCACTTTCGAAACATTATAGCCCAAGCGAATATAACGTGTGACACTTAACTGATTGACTGAAGGATCAAAAGATAGAAAATAGTTCACATTTCGAGGACATGTACGACAGTACGACGACCTGTATATTTGTTGAGTCTCATTTTTTTTTCCAGTGTAATATCATCGATCAGACACTAAACCTTCCGATTATCAAAAAAACAAATTGTTAAAAAAATCCTTATTTAAAATTTTTAGAATGTGCTCAGTTTCTCATACAAGCTTATAGTTTTTGAAAAAAAAAAAAAACAAGCAACAACTCGAAACGTGTCTGTCCAAAATGGAAGATCAATTTACTATAGTGTTGTATGAGAAACTGAGCACCCCCTAAAAATATTTAAATACTGATTTTTTTTCTAAATTTTTTTGAAAATCGGAAACTTTATGTACTAATCTATAAGAATATACAGAAAATAGTAAAAAAATGAGAATCAATAAATTTACAGGTAGTGGTAATGTCGTACAGGTCCGCCCACATTTCTTGTGTTTATGACTTGTTATAAATAATATATTCCCTGAGGGAAGACATTTACAGATCAAATAAGAATTTCTTCGACAATTTGATAATTCGAAAATGAGTTTTATACCTCTGCAACATGACAATGAAAGATCTTATAACGGCGTAAAATCGTGACAAGACAAGAGAAGTAATCAGTTGACACGTTTACCGCATCCCCTCGCTATACTACCGGAGACATTTGTCTGTTTGTGTGCTAATATTTGAGTTTCTTCAGTGTGCACTCAGCGATGCTGTCAGCACATTGTATTACAACTCTCAATGACTTTAAAACTTTGTTATGTATTTTTAAATCACATCTACGTTCCTTCCAGTTGAATTGCTTGCATTCACTTTCGCACAAATACACTTGGGAAAAGTATTAATCCGTCTCTTCTCTCCAGTTATGGGTTAAAAATAGGACAGATTGGGTTCTATAGCCTTAGCTGGCAACCAGTCTACCGCAGAAAGTAATGGCAACCTACTTCGGGATAATCTTCTTCCCAGTCAGTCATGTCTCTTTCGAGACATGATCTGCCAAAACGTGTATCACATATGACACTTAACTGGCTGAATATAATAGTTGGAAACATGATTAATGTTTCTACTGAGTAAAAGTGGGGGACCAGTTTTCTATTTTATGAAGTAATTAACTGATCCCCCACTAATTACTACCTAATAATATAATACATCTCTTCCTCCTCTAGCTATGAGTCAAATAACTAGACTAATTGGATTTTATAGACTTGGTCGGCGAACAGTCTATTGCAGAAAATAATGGCAACCTGCTTCGGGATAATCTTCTGCACAGTCAGTCATATCTCTTTCGACACATGATCACCCAGAGCGTGTATCAAGTATGGCACCTACCTGACTGACATTTCTTCCATGATTTTATTTCAGTTTATACAGAGATTCTAGCCTCTAATTCTTACTTGAGGCAACGACCAGAGCACAAAAGAATAATAAAAACCAATTCGCTTTTGAGTTGCTACTATTTTGTTAATAGATAAATAAATCGATCACAAGAAAAACACACGAATAACAACATGGAGGTATAAACAATGCCAGTGTTAAGGAGACCCATTAACGCCGGTTTTTATTGCTTAATAAATTTAATTTTATTTGCCAAAATAAAGCAACATTAATCTTAGATAGCAATTTTCAAAAAATACACAGATCGCAATGTTTAATATTTAAGGAAATATTTTTCTTTTACTTTCGCAAGAATTTAATTTTTTTACAGAACATTGTTCGGGCTATTTTTATATTTATTTTATAATTTCTCACATTTATTTCTTCTGAATTTCTAAGCTGGTTCAAGACAACATCAATGGGGCATAACTTGAAGATCGCATTTATAAACTTTATTTATAACTCGACATAACGAGACTGAGATAGATAGATAGATAGATAGATAGATAGATAGATAGATAGATAGATAGATAGATTATTTTAAAGAAACTCTGTTCAAAACTTTTTTTAATGTTTCAAATAACTTATTTCTCATAGATAGATAAATAGATAGATAGATAGATAGATAGATAGATAGATAGATTATTTTAAAGAAACTCTGTCCAAAACTTCTTTTTAATGTTTCAAATAACTTATTTCTCATAGATAGATAGATAGATAGATAGATAGATAGATAGATAGATAGGGATATATCAGGTATTAAAATTTATGTGGTCATGTAAGCTGGCATCAGCCTACATATATGACCTTAAAATATTAAAAGTCTAAAAGAAACCATCACTCTTTAAATATTTAAAATAATTAAATTAACACATGAGAATTAAGCAAAATAAACTAAATTACATAGAAATGGCAAGTGATTGGATTTTTAAAAAAAATTTAGCAACAACATTTAATTACTTAATTTATTTGGCAATAAATTACATCATTGTGTGTTACCTAATTAATAATTTCTTACACAGCTAACTCCAATAATATTTCAAAGTGTTTTCAAATTCGAAATTGGAATATCGTACAGTGCATTTGCTCCACGTTATTTCCATGCATAAATACAAGTTACAAAACATATTTTGCACATTAACATAAAGGTTATCAAAGAAAGAAAGACACAAGTACAGAAAACAAATTCCGAGATGAGGTAGTGTTTACATTATTTACACTGTTCAAAATGTAGTACTTATCTTTATTTTCAGAAATCGCCAAAATTATTTTTATTGCCACAATGTATACACTGATGTCATAAAAGACACATAGTCCAGTGGAGACAGGCGCACTTTAACTAACATTCACAAAGACGCTGTGAAATCCTGGTTTTTCCCAAATTAAAAAAATGACTGACCATGTGCTTAAAGATAAAGTTTAAATCAGATTTAGCAAGTAGGTGTTAAGTTAATTTGTTGACCAATGGGATCGTCTTCCAAAACGAAAAGAGACTTCGCAATAAAGTGCAAAAAATCTGAATGCTATAAAAGGCCTCGGTCAGCGTCAATCAGTCAGTCAGACGAGAGTTGCGAGACGAAAGAATTAAAAAGTAACTTCAACTTTAAATCGACCCGGAGATAAGGTCAGGTTTTACTTTGTACTTTTTCTCTTTACATCTCGTGTACTGATTTCTTTTACTTATTCTTCTCCATCCAAAGACACTCCTACGAACAAACGCTAATACATACATACGTACGTACGCATATACTCTTTCAACAATTACTACTACGAACATTTTCTACAAATCTTAATACATTTCTACGAATTCTTGTTATTCATTTATTTAATAAATTTTTTTTAACATGAAAAATTATATTTTATTCTTCTACTATTCCAGACTATTCCACACATTCTTACCTGCTACAAACCAACCTTCTGATGAAAATCTTCTGATAATTCTGATGATGATTATTCTGGATAAGACTTGTAAGCTGTAGGGAGTTCGGTTATGTCTGACACTAGGCCTGAAAAAAGAAACATTAAGCAGCTCCTTACGGCTTCATATGAATTTCAGGACAGATGTTTTAAACTTTTTTATTATTTTTTTTTTTTGTGGTTCATGTATTTCATGTATTTTTTTAATAAAACGAGAATATCATCTGCATATCTTAGGTAGACGGAAGGTTTTATAAAGGTATTACATATTTTATTTTCAATGTTAGCTATGCAAAAATTACTAAATGTTGAATCGAGAACTGAACTCATTGAAAACCATCACGTTGTGTGTATATATTGTTTTGATGGTCATTGAATGTGACCTCAGTGGTACAAGTCAGTAGTAGTTTTCTTAATATGTTAGGTCTAATTTCTAATTAAGGGAGTGATGGATGGTTGTAAATATTCTTTATAATTATATCGATCGTGTCTCTATAAGGTACATTGATAAATAAATTTTCGATATCATAGGAGGCTATCATTTCATTATTGTTTTTTGTGAATTTTTAATTTGGATTAGGTTTAATGTTGATCTGATGTGGTATTTGCAAGGTATGTATGGTATGAGGAGATATTTAATTATTTTGGTTAGATGATAACAGGAGTTTGGATTTAAAACATGATAGAATAGACAGTGAGTTAGGTTTGTGTGTTTTCAGGATTCCATAAATGTATCTTGGTTTTTAGTCACCAATGTTTTAAAAATTGTCCCGTTCTGAGTTGTTGGCTGTGATTAGTTTGTTGATTTTCAATTTCAATTCGTATTCCGGTGAAATTTAAAACTTGGTGTGGCCATCGAGTACTAATTGTGTTCTTTAGTAATAATCTGATTTATTTAATATAACGAAGATGATTTTGTTACAGTTTCTAATGGTTTTGTTAGAAACTTGGATTAATAATTTTTGGTCAAATGCCTGGTTCTGTTTTTAACGGTTTTCGTACGTTTGCATATAATGTCTTGATGTCCGTGATTGTTTTCATCTCATCTATTATATCTTCTGTATAGAAGACTGTTATATCCGAGGTTAAGTAATTACTTTTAATAGTCGATTCATTAATAATTGAAGATGTTGATAAATGTACTCTTATTAATTGGGAAATATATAGGTTCTTTTTACAGAGCATTATGTGTTTTTAATTTTTTTTTAACAGTGTTCAAAATTGGTGACATCTGTAAGTGTATTATGAATATATTTATTTTTTTCCGGAGTGGTTGTCCACTTTATTTTGTTATAAATAAATTGTGCTCTATCATTAAGAGTTTTAAGTTGTGCTCGGCCATCTCGATATGTCTTTTCAACAGAGGTTCAAAATACAAATAAAAAGAACTATTTAATCCAACATACTTAAATGTAGGTATGCTGCCTAAATACTCATACACACACAGTCAGACACACACGGAATTGTTTGTGTGTATACGTGTTTTCATGTATTTTGCCCCTTTCTTTCTGACATTTACAATTCTTCTTTGCAACTCTAAATATTTTCTCTCTCTTTAGAAAAAAGAAATTCCTTTTTTATTCACTTTTTCTATTTTTAATCTCTTTTCTTCTTTTATTTTCTCAACTTCTTTTATTCTCGTTTTCTCTTTTAATCACTTTCCTCTTTTATTCTCCTTACCCCTTTAACTATGTGCGTTGTGGAGCATTGGATATGGGCTCGGAACGAGAAATCGGGGAGCCGAGTTCGAATTCCAGCTGAATTCATTGCCTTCACTTACGAGCAAAATCCTCTTGGAAAAGGTATTAATCCGTCTATTCTTTCTAGTTATGGGGTAAATAACAGGACAGATTGGGTTCTATGGCGCTTGGTCGGCAACCAGTCTACCGCAGAAAGCAATGGCAACCTCTGCCCAGTCAGTTATGTCTCTTTCGAGACATGATTGCCCAAGCGTGTATCAAGTATGGCACTGACTGACTGACCTCTTTTCCTCTTTTATTCTTATTTCCTCTTTTACTTACTTTTTCTCATTTATTTTCATTTTCTCTTTTATACCCTTTTCCTCTTTTAATCACTTTACTCTTGAATTCCCTTACCTCTTTTTTCTTTTTCTTCTTTTATACATTTCTTTATTCTCATTTTCTTTTTTATTCGCTTTTCTCTTTTTTTATTCTCAATTTCACTTTTTTTTACTTTCCCTCTTTTATTCTTATTTTCTCTTTTATTTACTTTTTCTCTTTAATTCACTTTTCATCTTTTATTTTCATTTTCTTTTATTCACATTTCCACTTTTTCCTTTTTATTCACATTTTCTCTTTTATTAACTTTTCCGCGTTCATATACTTTCCTCTTTTTCACTTTTCCTCCTTTGTTTATTTTTTTCTCTTTTATTTTCATTTCCTCTTTTTATTCTCATTTTCTCTCTTATTCATTTTCCTCTTTTTTATTCACTTTTATTTTTTTATTCTCTTTAACTTTTTTTATTCTCTGTTCTTCTTTTTTTCTTTATTATTTCTCTATATTTTCTATTTTCACCTTCATCTCTTTCCATTTTTATCCATTGTCACCAAATTCTTCTGATTCCTATTGATTATTTGTTAAAGCTCAGTCTTTACTTTATACGGCTTTTTAAAATAAGAAGGGATTTCAAGCAATGTCTGATCACCACCAGTTGTTGGCCGATATTTTTGGTTTTACCTTAATACGACCTTATTCACTTACACAGCAGGTGGATGGAACAGCTAATTTCATTTTTCCTAAATCTGCTCAATGTTACTTTTTTCCCATCTACATATCGAAGTTTTGCATTTATCCAGACTTACATATGGACCACCAAATGGTCAGACATGCACATACTAATACGGTTAGATTCCATGAGGCATATATATATATATATATATATATATATGTCTGTGTGTATGTATGTGTGTCTATGTTTATGCCTGTTTGTAAGACACTGTGTAAAAAAGTTCTGAGCCCAAACAATATCCCAATATCTGAGAAAAATACACATAATAGAAATATATTGAAGGGTTTCTTAGCGCACACGCACACACACACAAACACAAACACACACACGGACATATATATATATATATATATATATATATATATATATATACATACATATATATAACCTGCAGATCGAAAGTCTTTTAGAGAATATGCTTCCCCGGAAGGGATATAACTTTTGATTCTTTATCTAAAGAAGCCTCTGTCAATCCATTTTTGCACAGACCAAGAGTAAATTACAGTATTTAATATATATATATATATATATATATATATATATATATATATATATATATATATATATTGGTGTTTGCGCTTGTATAAATATTTGCGTGTATGTGTGTGTGAATGTTCATGTGTGTGTAATTATTTCAACACTTTGAAAACGATATCATTACAAAATACTTTGAAGTTATTTGAAATAACTGTTTTATTTAATTAATCTAATTTATCGTTTTATCGACACAGATATACGATATAAATATTTTATATAACACGAAGAGATTTGAAAGAAACATGTTTAACATTTTTTACTTCACTTTGTCAGACATATTTATTTAAAAAAAGATAGATAGATAGATAGATAGATAGCAATATTAAGTTTGTAAACACATATTAACTCAAAATATATTAAATTACATCACATATAATACGCATACATATGCACACTTACACACACTTGCATCCAAACATATACCACACATGCATGTATAGACACATATGTATACATATAAACAAAATTTTCTATATATACATATAAATTCTTATTTATATACACTCTCGCTTTTTCACATTCAATACCCACCTATGAAAACCAAATTTATACGAATATACAAAAACTTAATGCTGATATACATATACATAAGTGTCCACCTATACACATAAGAAGGAGGCTTATATTACATTACATACATTATAAAAAAGTAGTTATACACATATACTGGCATATATATCAAATACATTAAATTTTCAATACGAAAAATGTATTAAAGGACAATTTGAACAAATAGGAGAATGAATATACAAGATTGATACACATATGAAAAAATATATATCAAATACATAAGGAACCTTAACCACAGTTTCTTCAATACGCAAGAGTCATCAGAAGATAATTTACATAAATATGGAAGTGAATTCACAGGTGTGATATAGTGGCATTATTGTAGCAGATTTCCTACGAGATTAAGATACATACATAATAAACGGTAGCTATTCACATATAGAGGTATATATATCAAATACATAGGAGACCTCAACTTCAATTTCTTCAATACGTAAAAATTAAGAAAGGATAATTCACACATATTGAATCCAAAGTGTGTTGTAAGGGGATCATATGGATTCCGATACCAACACACATATGCATGAGTATTCTGATTAATAAAGGAAATAATCAGTAACATTCATAATGTAAGGCTTCCGGCCATATCACATTGAATACACCGGTTCTCGCTCGATCACCGAAGTTAAGCAACGTTGATCCTGGTCAGTACTTAGATGGGTGACCACTTGGGAATATCAAGTACTGTAAGCGTTTAGTGACGGATGTGCGTTGTGGTGCAGTGGAAAAGAGAAAACGGTGAGCCGAGTTTGAATTCCAGTTGAATACCCTGCATTCACTTCAGCACTGGTACACTTGGGAAAGGTATTAATCCGTCCCTTCCCTCCAGGTATGGTTTAAATAACAGGAAAGTACATGGGGACCCTGCTCTTAAAAACAAATCCCAATGAATATTGATACTCGAAAAGAAAAAATGTATTACTAGACACAAAACTTATATAAAAACAACAATATATTTTTGAAAGAAAATGGTATTACCAGCCCTAGTTGGCAATAAACGACCCACCGAGGTTGATATGCCATAAAACAAAACAGCCAACCAATCAACAATCATAATATAAAATCTGTAACATCTGATGGAGTGCCCCACCTATTCATCTCGGGCTTCTTGACATGATCCAACTGAAAATCTGCAATATGATTGATCCCAATCTGGTAGCTCAACTCTAGTCACTTTCTCACCGATATAATGCGGCTTCTCGCTGTTTCTTCTGCAGATACTTTCACGGTTTCTGCCCCGATTAGCTTATCTTAGATCTCTTATGCACCCTCTGCTTGAATTTATTTGAGCTATTAGACTAGCGGCTTGGTTCCACCCTTTTAAAGTGAAACCAATCAAATATAACCGCAACCTCTATTCTACTAGATGCTTTGCTCGCACTTCCCGCCTGTGGAACTCCCTTCCTTGAATAGCTTCGTTGACAGCTACGAATCTTCAAGAATTTGAATGCAAATCAACTGTCATCTCTTATCTTCTTGATTCACATTTTATCCCTGTAATCATGTTCTTGTATCATGTTCTTCTTCCTTTCCACTCTACTCTCATACAGCTCTCTTCATACCTGTATTCTCATCTTTCTCTTACTCATTCTCTGATACCCCCGTATCTTGTTCTTCTATCTTATCACTCACCTCTCTTGTAACCCCCTACGCAGCAGTGGCAGTTCTGCATTGCTTAGGTTGAATGTTAATCAAAAATAAAAAAATTAATGCTAAGATACATATGCTTAACTGCACACATATACACACAAAAGGCGTTTAAAATACATACATAATACAAATTCGTTATGCATATATATTGGAATATATATCAAACACGTAAGAGAGCTTAACAAATATTTGTACATATACAGCTATATAGTCATCCGCATATATATATATATATATATATTGTCATCCGCAGACAGATCTGTTTCGCTGTATCACAGCTCATCAGTACGGTTAGACTCCGATTGCTTTTTAACCCAGGATTGAAAACGACCGAATTCGCGTCAGTCGACGATTCTACCCCTGGGCTATGGGCGTTCGGTAAAAGAAAGCAGACTTTTTAGCGCAGATATTATCATTATACGTATATATGTATATATATATATACCGTTCATCCACGTCTAGAATATTACTGGCACATATAATCCGGTGCTTCTACTATGTACCTTGATCTTCTTGATTTAAGAAGAAGAATCGTCAATATGGCATCTCGGTAAGAATCTCATTCCCACGGCTGGAAGGTTGACCTCCTGTGATTTTTCTACTAATATATTCATGCTAATTATTCGAATGCTCACTATGGTGTGGAATTCATGAGCAGTATTATACTGGCGACCATGTCTCATCAATTTGCAGTTGATTGGATTAGATGTAAACGTAAATTCTGTGTTAACATCTTATCTTTTCACAATATTATCTTGTGGAACTCCCCTCCGGCTCTATGCTTTTTAGTCATCTTTAATCAACAAAAATTTAACTGAACTTCCGATTGCTTTTCTTTTGTTCTCCCTCCTCAGCAAAGTAATTGTTGCTAACTCTTTCATACACAGTAACGACTTTTGTCTCAGTAACTTTAGGGGTGTACTCGATTTAAAAAAATCCTCTCTGAATGGCCAAAAAACGCTCGGGGAAACAAAACATTTGGGCAATATTTACGCATTTCTATAGAAAAAAAAGGATCCTGCAAATCTTCTGAACAGTATTAAATTGAAATTGAAAACTAGAAAAAACCCTGATATAACTTTAAAACATATTTAAAATAGACAAACTATGCAACGGTTGCAATGAATGCAGATTAAGCTGGAAGGAAAGGTTAGCTATTATGTTATTTCTAGAACGAAATAAATTACGAAATGAAATATCAGTTATTATTTCCAGATGTAATCATACCTATAAATGCATACTAGGATCATACATACTAGGATCATACATACTAGGATCATACATACTAGGATCATACATACATGTTGCAGGATCCTTGAATATCTCCTCGATAAATTTAGAAAATTTTTGGTTGTTCAAAAATTCCAGTCCCACATTCTTTAATAATCCTCCTTCGTGCGTTTAAAAAACGTAAAAATCAATAGATTTTATCCAGAGCAATATGATATATAGAGACGAAACCTCAACACATAATTAAACGGTTATCAAAACAATTATTTCGACCGTTGTAAAATTACAAGCTGCTTCATCAAACCCAATAAAATAATTTAATTTAACTCACAATATTCTGAGTAAACTGTTTGATTATTCAGATCTGCTGAAGCAGCTTGTATTTTTACAACTACCGAAATAAATCTGTAAACATAACAGGTTAATTATGTGTGGAGCTTTTATATATATAGCTACAATCTCCAGGTGTTTAAATGTAGAGTCAATAGACACCTCCTATCACACTAACTCCCAATTATTCTCAGAACACTCTCATCTACCCAACCCTCATTCTCGGTATCCTTACCCGCCTATCACCCACCCTCGGTTATTTCCTATATTTAACCATCCTTTCTCCACTCTATGTAGCCCCCTGCGCAGTAGTGGCAGTGACATGCCTTGCTCGGGGTGAAACGCTTATATATATATATATATATATATATATATATATATATATATTCTTCTTTATGCTGTGTCTCTTCAAGACGTAAGCGATCATAGCTTTTCATGTCTCCTTGTCCCCTGTATCTTTTACAAAGCCTTCTCCTGTTATACTGCTTAAGATTAGCTCAGCCATCCATCTGCTCAAGTCTATCAAGTATGTCAAGCATTGCTTTCCCCTATCTCTCTTTTCACTCAATCTGTCTCGTAATAGGCGCCTCGAAGTAGTGTAGTGGTTAGGAAGCTTGTCTTGGTAGAACTATTACAACTGAATAGTGAGTTCGATTTTCACTGGGTGTCCCATACTTTTAGTATTGTACCATATCTAAACTACGCTTAGAAAATCACTATCAGTCCTGAGATTCTCCAAGCCGTCTTTCCTCACTACATACTCCCAAAACTTCAGTTGTCTTTTCCTGGTGTCAAATATCAGTTTTCTTTTCGTGTCCATCCTCTCCAACATATCTTCGTTGTTCACATGTTCTGTCTTTGGTATATTCAGCATCATTCTGTAGAATTATATTTTGCTTACTTCCTGTAGAACCCGATTTTGATCTTTCCTTTGTCTCTAATGAGACTGTTCAGTAATCGCTACCAAATTAAAGGACCTTCACATAACAATCCGGCACTCTTCTTTATTTCCAACAAAATTTTTATTTCTATTCACTTTCTGAAATGCATCTTTTGCCATGCCAAAATGCTTTCGGATCTAAATGTCGCACATTCTGTCCGCTGTTAGGAAACTTAAAAATATAGAATTTGTTATTTAACTGATTGATGTTTTTTCAGCAATTTATTATTATTATTTTGTTGTCTCTATTTCTGTAGATTAATGTTTAATTTAAAATGTAAATGAGTGTTTTATTCTTATTTTTTAAATGTAAAATATTGCATAGCGTTCTATTTTCCTACCCCTGTTGCTCTATTTCTTTGACTCTCTTAACTAAGGATCATTCGATCAAAGTTCTCCAACAGACAGTAAAAGGTTTGTCTTTGAGAAATTACGAAAAGTCAAAGAAAATTTCCAGCTTTTTCTGTTTCCTGGAAACGAAATGATTTCCTTTTGTTTTGCAGACAGTATCTTTTTCAAGTTAGGACTAACTAGGGGAATTGCCATATTTTCATTTACATGACTAGGTATTTTAACTTATACTAAGTATATACTTAATATTTATATTCTTCTTTTTTCCACTCAACCCGTTATTTTTTTTGTTTGTTTTTTGATGGGATGTTAGTAACCCAGTAGGATAAAAAAGAATTAAAACTACAAAGGGTGCAGTCAACGACCAGCTAACTAGAGGTTGTGTCTCAATAAATTATTGTGAAGAAAGCAACAGGATACCACTCCACAATCTATCTATCCTGCGCATAATCTTGGCTGTACAACAAAAAAATATGAACCCTAACGGCATGAAGGGAGTTGCTTCCAAAGGAATTCCTCGCCCGGGAATGTGTTACCTGACCGTCATTAGGCGACTGTTAGCACCAACGGCGTAAAGGGGACACTTTTTCCCAAATTTGTCCATCGCCTGTACCAATCAGCAATCGCTTCGCTCCCTCGTAAAGAGATACCAGTATATATATATATATATATATATATATATATATATATATATGTGTGTGTGTGTGTGTGTGTGTGTGTGTGTGTGTGTGTGTGTGTGTGTGTGTGTGTGTGACGCTCTTACACCCTGATTGAGCACTCTGGAATAATGGTAGACTTTGAAAAACAGTAGCTGCTCTGGCATCTACGCATCGTTCATTCAGCAATGAACGTGTATAATGATAATAAACACGCTTAAAAGTTTGCCCCCTTCTACCGAGCGCCCGTAACTCAGAGGTAGAATCGCTGACTGACGCCAATTTGGTCGGTTTTCAATCCTGGGTAAAAAGCAATCGGCTGTCTAACCGTACTGATGAGCTGTGATACAGCGAAACAGATCTGTATGTGGATGACTATATATATATATAATCTGTAAGTGTATAGAAGCTGCAAATATTTGAATCTTTACAAACCATTTCTTGAAAAAGGTTCACTTCATATTCTTTTTAACCTAATCATCTTTTATAGACTAATAATATTATTCTTTTCAATTTAAGCTTTCACAAAGTGATTTTAAAAATGTCTTATTTGTAGTGGGTTCATCTGCCGGAGAAATGTTTGAAAATATCAATTTCGAAATTCATTGTTACTACCATGGACATATCTGCTGTTTCGCAGTCATGACCCTTTATTCATTCTTACTAAATAACTGCATTGTTGAAAATAATATCTAGAAATGAAAAGAATTTTATAAAAATGGTTCCATGAATACAAACAATATCTAGATTTTAAAACCTATATCAATTTATTTTATTCTTGAGTCATTCAATATTGAACTGCAGACATTGTGGTTCTCCGATCAGTTCGGAAAATGAATGTCCATAAATGTGTACATGGCGCTAAGCTATAATACTTGTAATAAATTATTAGTCTATTTACAGGCATTGGATCTCTTATATCGTAAGAAGCATCGCGTGTTGCACTCCATACACGTGTACGCATTTATATATGTATGTATATATATGTCCATGGCTTATTTCTTATTGGGTTATTTTGTATCAAATAAAGTGTTTTTTCGGGATATACTGAACATGCGCAAAGTAAATATTGATATAAACCTGCAAGAACTTGTGTTCCGTGCGAAACAAAATTAGATATGCATTTACGTTGTGTCTATTGTGTAAAAGGTATTTCCAATTTTGTCAGAATGGACATTTTGTATGATTATAGTTTGTTTTCATCTTTCTGAATTTTCTCTGTTTATTTACCTCTGAAGAATTCTTTCTTTGCTTCTTTGTTTTACTTGTATTCAGTCTTACAATATGGTGTCTCTCTCATTCACTTTCTCTTTCTCTCTCGCTTTCTCCTTATCTCCTCTCTCTCTCTCTCTCTCTCTCTCTCGCTCTTTCTGCGTCTGTATTAATTCTCACATAATTTTCATTACCGATTTCTTTCTCTCTCGCTTTCTCTTTATCTCCCCTCTCTCTCACTCTCTCTCTCTCTCTCTCTTTCTGCGTCTGTATTAATTCTCACATAATTTTCATTACCGAGATCAGGCATTTTATCCCCTCTTGCGATAAATCACTCCATTCAGCGTACGAATATGCAAATGATATTTGTCCTGACTTGGCCTCTCGCCTTTAATCAATTTCCTACCATCATAATGTAGTTTCCTTGCGACTATTCTATAAATACTTTCATGGTAATTGTTCTGACGAACATTCCTTTACGGTACCTAAACTTTATGAATTTAAGTGCAGTACTAGATTGGCGGCAACATCTAATCATTTTATCGATGAAATATCGAGATGTAACCGTTCTACGCTAACAATTTCTTATATCGCCCTCTTCGATGGTGAATCGCTCTTCCGGCTTCTTGCTTCCCAATCAACTTTGAGGTTCAACATTTGAAATGCAATGTAAATCGTTATCTTCTGTCTTCTTATTCTATGTTCTTATATTTTCATTCCTCCTTAACTCTATATTTTCTAATATTTTAATAACCTTTTGTGTCTTAGTGGATTTGCCTTCAGTTAGTTAGTTACGTGACTTACATGAAACACGTTTGGACGATCATGTCGCAATAGAGAGATGAACTGACTGGGCAGAAGTTTTCCCCGCAGTAGGTTGCCATTACTTTCTGCTGTAGACTGGTTAATAACCAAAACTTTAGAAACTAATCTGTTCTGCTATTCAAGTCAATCTCTTAAATGCCATAATTGATACACACATAAGCGATTATGATTCTCGAGACATGACTGAATGGGCAGAAGACTTTTTGTCCCGCAGTAGGTTTCCATTACTTTCTCCGGTGGACTGGTTGTCAACCGAGGCTTTAGGAACTAGTCTGTCTTGCTATTCATGACAGTTAAGTGCAATACGTCATACACGCTTGGGCGATCATATCTCGAAAGACTTACTGGGCAGAAGATTTTCCCGCAGTAGTTTGCCATTACTTTCTCCGGTGGACTGTTGGTAACCAAGACTGTAGAACCCAATCGGTCATAATATTTAACCCATAGCTGGAGGAACAATCAACACAATAATATATTCCCCAAGGTTATTTTTACGTAAGTGAATGCCACAAATTCAATTGAAACACAAACTCGGCACTCTGATATCCGCTACACCACAACCCACAACTCAGATTTACTTTGTTTTGGGTAAAATGAGTATAAGAATAAAAAAAATGTTTCTTTCGTTTTCATCTCTCTCTCTCTCTCTCTCTCTCTCTCTCTCTTACTCGAACTCATTCTTATCCACGCTTGATTCTATCTTCCTCCCTTACAAAGTTCTTATTCTAAATTTTATTTATAGCTATCTCTTCTTTACTTCCTTATACCCTATTAGTTAAGTTTTTTTTAATCATTTCACCCCGAGCAAGGCGGAAACGCCACTGATGTGCAGGGGGCTACATAGATGTATAAAGATTAATTAGAAAAGAGTGAGGAGTACAAACTAGTTAGAAAGGAACAATAGAAACCTGAGAAAGCAGGTGCGATGACAGATACATAGGTGGAGAGAAAGGGAAGGTTATACAGGGGTGGGGAGAGAGCTAGAGTCCAGTGGTTAATAGATGAGTATTGACTTTGCATTTAAATTTCTGGAGGTTGTAGCCGTCAGGAAAGCAAGAATACGGGATCGAGTTCCACAGGCGGGAAGTGCGAGAGAGGAAGCTGCAGGAGTAGAATTGTCGTCTGCATGTGGCTAACCTGACTGTGAATGAGTGGGACCCAGGTCATATGTGATACACGCTTGGGCGATCATGTCCCTTTCGAGACATGACTGACTAGGACGACGATTATCCTGCAGTAGGCTGCCATTTACTTATGCGGTAGAACACAAGGTTATAGAACACAATCTGTCCTGTTATTTAATCATAATTGGAGGGGAGAAACGGATTAATACTTCATATCGTGTAGCTTTCGTTTTTCATTCACATCTCTTAAATATAAATCGTTTATTCATTTTACTTTCTTTCTATTTTTCTCTTTTACTTTTTTTTCTCTTATCTTTCCATCTGTTCCCGCCATCTCACCCACGTTGCCTTCAATTAGTTATGAAGTTGTGGGTTGTGGTGTAGTGGATATCGGAATGCCGAGTCTGTGTTTCAATTGAATTTGTTGCATTCACTTACGTACAAATAGCTTTGGGAAATATATTAATCCGTTGATTGTTTCTCCAGCTATGGGTTAAATATTATGACAGATTGTGTTCTATAGACTTGGTTAGCAACCAGATAAAGTAATGGCAAACTGCTGCGGGAAATTCTTCTGCCCAGTATGTCTTTCGAGATATGATCGCCTAAGCGTGTATGACGTATTGCACTTAACTGACATGAATAGCAAGACAGACTAGTTCCTAAAGCCTCGGTTGACAACCAGTCCACCGGAGAAAGTAATGGAAACCTACTATATCGCCTTTCAATTTTTGTCTTATTTAATTTAATTTCATAATTGTATTGATTTTAACTTTTTATATCTTGAACATTTATATTTTCTCTTTTCCACTCTCTCATTCTATCTCAGTTTTCATATCTCTTTCTCTCTCCCCCTCTCCCCCTCTCTCTCTATCTTACTGTTCTTTTCTGTTTTTCTTTAGTCATCTTTTTCTCTTTTGTTTTTATTTTTTATTTTTCTTTCTGCATTTGCCTCCTTCCTTATTTGCTCCCTCCTTTTTTCGTTTATTTAATTTTCTCTCTATTTCTTTTAAGCTACTTTTCTGTCTCTCTCTTTTCTTTTAGGTTATTTCTCTTTCCCTTTATTTCTTTTAATCTATTTCACTTTCTCTCTATTTCTTTAGGCTATTTTCTTTTCTCTCTATATCTCTTAGGTTATTTCTCTTTCTCTCTAATTCTAATGATCTATTTTTTATTTCTCTTTCTTTATTTAGTTTAACTCACTTTCTTTTTTGTCTAAGTGTTTTTCTTTCTCTCAATTCCTTTTAGATTATTTCTTCTCTCATTTTCTTATAGATCATTGCCATTCCTTTCTTACTCTCTATTTGTTTTAGAATATTTTCTTTTTTTCTCTTCCGCCCGTGTATTGAATACTGCTGCCACATCTGGTCGGGTGCCACTGCTATTCTCGTCGTGCTTCTTGACAAAATTCAGCGGAGATTCTGTAATGTGATCGATACCGACTTAGCTGACCGCCTGCAGTCACTCTCTCACCGGCGTAACGTGGCTTCCCTGTGCCTCTTCTATACATAGTTTCACGGCTTCTGCTCGGATGAACTTAAATCACTGGTGCCACCTAGGTGTGAATTTGCACGAGATACTACATTGGCAACTAGCTCCCACCCCTGTACAATGAAACCGAGGAAATGTAACCCAAATTTCTATTTCAACAGCTTCTTTTCTCGCACTTCCCGCCTGTGGAATTCCCTTCCGCATGATTGCTTCCCCGACGGCTACAACCTCCAGGAGTTTAAATGTAAGGTCAATAGAAACCTCCTAACACACTAACCCATTCCCTCCAACACTCTCCCTACGTACCTCCTAACTCGTCTATCACCCTCCCCCTGACATTTCCTATACCCAATCGCTCTATGTAACCCCCTGCGCTATAGTGGCAGTGGACTGCCTTGCTAGGGGTGATATGATTAAAAAAATATATATATTTTTATTTCTATTTTTCTCTATTTATTTCAAATTATTTATATTTTTCTCTTTTTCTTATAGGTTATTTCTAATAATATGTTTTTCTTTCTCTGTATCTCTTTTAAGCTATCCCTTTCATTTGATATTTGTTTCATTTTTTTATATTTTAAGGCGTATCTCTTTGCCTCTCTCTCTCTCTCTCTCTCTCTCTCTCTCTCTATTTCTCTCTTACTTTTATGCTATTTCTATTTATCTCTATTTCTTTTAATTAAATTGTCTTTCTTTTTATTTTTTAATCTGTTCTTTATCTCTCCCTCTCTCGCCTTTTGGTTATTTCTCTTTCTCCTTACTGTTTAATCTACTCTCTCTCTCTCTCTCTCTCTCTCTCTCTGCTTTTAGTAGAAAATACTAGCGAAACCCTTTAACATGAAAAACACTAAAGAAAACCAAACAACATAAAAAATTGCAAAATGAAATCTGGTAAAAATGAGTTAATGATCATCAGGTTATAAGTCCAAAAAATTCAGTTGTTCTTGTCATTAAGGACACATGGCTCAGTTGATAGTACTTGTGAAGTGAGTCAAAGATTTGTGAGTGCAATACGAGGCTACAGCAGTGGTGAACAAATAAACTACAGGATTATAACTCATGATTATCAGAAGGGGCATTACTACGAAAAAGAATGAAGTTCATATACCCCAGTGAATGTAATAAAGAGTTCGGTTCGAAATTTCTGGAACCTGAAGAATGCCCGAGCTTACAACTAACGAAACGTTGTACAAATGGCAACAAAAATGAAGACGATAGTCTGAATAATGTAAACACTGCTTGTAATTTATTTCTCTTTCTTTCTTACTTCTTTCAATTTTATTTTACCCTTTTCCTATTATTTTCTATTTCCTTTCCCTTTTGCTTCTTCTCTCTTCTTTCGATTTCTAAATGACCGCCATCTTGTTTGTTTCTTCTTTCATTTTTTACCTTTCTCTTTCGTCCGTTTTTTTTCTTTTCTTTCTCTTTATCTCTATTTGACGTTATTATATTCAAGATCATTTGTACAATCTAAAAATATTTTATGTTTTTCAAAACTTAATAAACTGTAAAAATAATCAATTATAGCGCCAAATTTTAACATGTTTATGTCTGTTAAGTCAGTTAAAAGGCTAGTTAATTTGCTTTCACGATGTTGGACAAGGTTCTTTTAATAACTCATTATAGTATTTCTGTATATACTGACAACACCAAAGTTTTATATTCTCAATTGTCTAACACATCTTTTCTCATCAGCCATTTAAAATATACAAAATGTTTTTGTTTCTCACCTAAAGACAATTTTCTACTGAGATATTCTAATTTAAATTTCGATTGTCCAGTAATTTTGTTTCACTTTTTCTCTTTTGAGGTTGTATCTTTCTTGAATTATTTATGTCTATGAAACAAAAGTATCTATAAGTCTAATTATATATATATATATATATATATATATATATATATATATATATATAATCATTTCATACAAAGTAAGGCAATAAAGCCAGTAAGACGCAAAGGGGGTTACCGAGTGTTCAAGAATATATAAAAAATACTACTAGGGATTAGAAAAAGAGAACATTTTAGAGTCTTCTTTGAATTATATCTTGCAATATACCAGGAGAATCAGGAGAATCAGCCAAGAACATCAATATAACAACAAAAATAGAAACATACTTTTGAATATAATTGAACAACACTTCCCCTAACACAAAATGTATCAAACATCTTCAACGAAAAGACAGTCAAAAGCAGTTAGAGCTTCATGGAAATCAGGGAAATCATATAAAAATATTTAAAAACAGCACCACGACACAGCAACAATAGCAAAAACTTAATTTATGCCTAGAACAGAAACTAGCAATGATCAGTTTTATCAACCAAAGTAAAGCATGAAATAAATGAAACGAATTACTTTAAAAATGAAGGCAGGCAAACAAATATCTACATTACTACACAAACAATAAATAACAACAAAAACATATAAATAAAAAATAAATAAACCAACACGCAGTCAAAACAAAAAAAAACAGAAAATAATATAACAACCAGTAAACAAAAAATACACATAAAGCCCACAAACACAATTACACAAAAGAACACAATCACCCAAACATGTCATAATAAAGAAATCCATTGGAGTTCAAAAACACCGACACGATAAAAATAGGTCAAACCAATCAAAGAGGTTAATAAATCAAAAAGAGGTCAAATAAAATGACAAAAACAACCCAATTAAAAAAAGGAATTAAGCGGATGCCTACTTAATATAAAATAGTTACGAGGTCATTCACTCACGCTTACAATAAAACACAGTAAAAACGCATTAAATAGAAATCAAAGACCTGCACAGTAAAAAGAAAAAAAATAAAAGACAAAAGAAAACCAGTCAATATCAAACAAGACCAATTTATCAAAATACTAAAACACACCAATGTCTTTATTATAAGGAAAAAACAACGTTACTCAACGCAAGAAATCCACCTCCGACGAGTGAAGGCATTATAACGGTGTCTTCACAAAACGAAAGTCGGCATTAGCCTACTCAATTATAGGAACAAACCCTTAATTACAATCACTATGTTACATCATTCTCATTCCTTGCGTAGAGCCTCTTTTGGTAGTCATGAGTTATCTCCCTATAAGTTACTTGTTTACCACTGCTGTCGCCTGTATTGAACTCACAACTCATTGCGTCAAGTCACAGGAACTAGCCAAGGTCTATACCCACTTGATATGTGTCCTTAAGGACAAGAACAACTGAATTCCTGGGACTTATAAACCTAATGTTACGTAACATTTTTAACAGAGTTCATATTGCAAGTTTTTGATGTTAATGGTTTTCTTTAGTATTTTTCACCAGAGCTCATACTGAAATTTTACCCTAATGATTGTTTAGAATTTTTATCAGAGCTCATATTGCAATTTTGACACAAACGAAACGTTGTAAAACTAGCAACAACGATGAGGACAACAGTCTGAATAATGTAAATATACTACCTCATCTCAGAAATCTAGGCAAATACAGAATATGACTATATATATATATATATATATATATATATATATATATATATAGGTTGTTTAATCTAGTTTTTGATTTTGATACGGTTAGACCCGTGCATATTTGTATTAAAAATTTTTCGATACAATTATATTGAATAATTTTTGAATATTTTCCATTTTTAAAAGAGTTATTACGCGACCTAGGTTTCTTTTATGTTTTCATTTAACAATTACGCGTTCAAAAATTCCCTATCACGTAAGCGTTGAAATAAAACACCGTTACACGAGCGTTCTCAAAAAACATTAAACGGAAAAATCACTCATTAAAAATCGCCTGAATGCACCACATATTTTAGAAACCTAGGTCACGTAACTCGTTTAAAAATTGAATATATATATATATATATATGAAGATAATTTTTGAAATTTTCTTAACTTTTTTCTGTCAGCCAGCCTGCAACTTGGTGAGTTTTGCCAGTGTGATCTTATTTTTTTAATTATTTATTTATTTATTTTGATTTGTATTTTTATTTGTATTTTTTATTTTATTTTGGTTCTTATCTGCCTAATTTTTGTGTAAATTGTTCTTAATTATCAAATTTAGGTTTGGTATATTAGGGTTTTGGTTATATGTAGGAATTCTAAGACCGGCCATGTTTGTTTTTTTTTATTCCTTGCTAACTGGACACATGGCTTGGAGGTGACTCCCCCCCCTCCATCACACTACTGTCTGTTACTGCTTACTCTCCAGAACTGTATAGAAGAAACAAAATGAAGATAATTTTTGAAATTTTCTTAACTTTTTTCTGTCAGCCAGCCTGCAACTTGGTGAGTTTAGCCAGTGTGATCTTATTTTTTGAATTATTTATTTATTTATTTGGATTTGTATTTTTATTTGTATTTTTTATTTTATTTTGGTTCATATCTTTTCTTCCTAATTTTTGTGTAAATTGTTCTTAATTATCAAATTTAGGTTTGACTTATACTAAGTTAAAACTTAATTACTTCAGTCACACATTTATTCTTTTTTTCTTTTTTTTTTTTTAATTAGAGTAGATAGTACCTTCTATCGCCCGGTCTCACACTCCACCCCCTTCTTTTGGACAGGAGTAGAGGTGATCGCCTTGTTTCTTGTTTAGAAGGGGTTCCCGGTTCATCTC
The DNA here is from genome assembly GCA_037127315.1 of Ascarosepion bandense. Lineage (NCBI taxonomy): Eukaryota > Metazoa > Mollusca > Cephalopoda > Sepiida > Sepiidae > Ascarosepion > Ascarosepion bandense. The sequence goes on from JBBBDQ010000932.1 coordinate 4,641,356, forward strand.
TCTCTTTTTCGGTCTTTGTCGGTTCGGCTGGAAGCTTTTTGTAGTTGGTGAGTATGGTGGCAATGTCTCTTCATTCTGAGGGTACCGGGTTGGCAGTTTCCTGGTTGCTGCTTCCGACTGGTAGTTAGGAGCCCGAACTCTTGCGTAGCGTCTCGAGAGGCTGCTCTGATCAACAGTTGAATAATATCGGGGTTCCTGTAGTGCCATTTCGCGCATGGACGGGCGTCCCTGCATGAATTTCCGATGGGCAACCCCGAGGCCACATTATGCTGCAGGCGGCGCCATTCACCATCCTTCACCTGCTGCAATTAACGACCATCTGACCCTACTCTAGACTTCTCTCTATCCACAACTATAACCAGCATGAAATTAAACAAACAAAATAGCAAGCCTAAACCAGCTAGTCGTAAATCGCCCAAACCTATCTGCGTTACCTTCACAAATATACGAGGTATTCGCAGTAACTTTAATAGTGTAGAGTCTTTCCTTCTAACTAACTCACCAGATATTTTAGCTATATGTGAGACTAACCTTGACCCTTCTATCCCCTCTTCAGAGCTGTTCGTTCCTGGTTACCTTCCTCTCTTCAGGAAGGACTCCAATGTCCATATGCATGGGCTTGGTGTATATGTCAGCGAACAACTCCCCCTAGCCAGGGTCACATCTCTTGAATCCCTTGATCATTCCTTCATGTGCTTCCGTCTCTCACTTCTAAGCTCGGTTAGCTATCTCTTCTTCCTCTACCGCTCCCCCTCCTCCTCTGACTGTACGTTACTTGATTGCATCTCTACTAACATCGACAGGGCCATTTCCTCTCACCCATCTGCCCATATATTTGTGTTTGGTGATTTTAACGCCCACCACACCAAGTGGCTTGAAAACTCAGCCACTGACCTTGCTGGGATCCGCACCATGCACTTTTCAATAGCCCAAGCTCTAACGCAAGTGGTGGACTTCCCCACGCGTTTCTCTAAAAACCTAACGGAAGGGACTCTTTACTCGACCTTTGTTTTACCTCCATCCCAGATTCCTGCACTACCAGGCAACTCTGCCCCATCGGAAACTCTGACCACGCCGTAGTCTCCGTAAACATATCAATCCACACTAACTCTACCCAAGAAAACCAGACCAGCAGAATATCATACTGCTACCAAAGAGCCGACTGGGACTCGTTCAGGGACTTCCTCTGCGACGTCCCCTGGAACAACGTCTTTGATCTTCCTGTCGAAGACTGTGCCTCCGACGTCTCCTCTTGGGTTAAGGCTGGCATCGATGCTTTTATCCCTGCCAGAAAATTCCAACTAAAACCAAATTCGTCCCCCTGGTTCTCACCCGCTTGCTCGGCCGCTATTGCCCACCGGAACCATTTCTTCCGGCTCTATCGAAGCTGCTCGTCAAACCAAAACAGGCGCCTTTTCACCTCAGCACGGAAGTGTAAAAAAGTACTGAACGAAGCCAAGAGGGCGTTTGCTACCAGAATTAGGCAACGCATAGCATCCTCTAAGTTTGGCTCCAAAGATTACTGGCGTCTCTGCAAAAGCGTGCTCAGCAGGAACAAGACTTCAATACTCCCACTAATCAATGAATTTGAAGTTCTCACCTCCCCAGCCGACAAGGCTGAATGCTTTGCCCGTAAATTCTCAACCAATTCGACACTGGACTTGTTAGGAATACCTACACCAGACTTCCCACCCAGAACTAAGGCTCAACTAAATAACGTCCACATAACACCCTCGCTGGTCGCCAAGATAATTGCGCAACTTGACCCACACAAAGCGAGCGGCGGTGACGGAATCCCAGTCATAGTATTGAAGAAATGTGCCCCAGAACTCTCCTCTGTCCTCTCTAAACTCTATAACCTCTGCCTATCTGCTTCCTGCTTTCCTGCCTGTTGGAAGTCCTCCTGCGTAGTACCTATATTTAAGAATTCTGGCGAACCCTCAGACCCCGCCAATTACCGCCCTATTAGTCTCCTTCCAATCTTTGGCAAAGTTTTCGAAGCCATTATCAACGCCGAGGTGACTCAGCATTTTATGGCCAACGGGCTTCTCTCTGACAAACAGTATGGGTTTCGCTTCACCAGGTCTACTGCTGATATGCTAACGACCATTACCGAATACATATACCAGGCACTTGACAAGAATGGTGAAGCCCGAACCGTTGCCTTGGATATCTCCAAAGCATTCGACAGGGTCTGGCATGCTGGCCTCTTGTGCAAACTGCGGAGCTATGGGATAACTGGACATCTGTTTGACCTCATCCAGTCTTTCCTCTCTAACCGCACATTGAAGGTGGTATTAAATGGGCATGCCTCCCAAAACTACCAGACGAACGCGGGCGTCCCTCAAGGTTCTATCCTAGGCCCCACGCTCTTTCTGATCTACATTAATGATCTTCCCGACACCATTAGATCCCAAGTTGGCATGTATGCCGACGACACAACAATCTACTCTCGCATCGATCAGAAACCAGGTGTGGACGACAAAGTGAACCTCGCTGCCGTACTTGAAAGGGACCTCCAATCCGTAGTGACCTGGGGTAGGAAATGGTTGGTAAATTTCAATGCCTCCAAAACAAAGCTGTTATCAACTAATCACCATAGACAATCGCATCTACCTCCCATTAGCATGGGACAGGCTAGTCTCCCAGAGATTAAAATACTACGCCTCCTTGGCCTTACACTCTCGGCGGACCTCAAATGGAATGACTACATTGAATCCATTGCCAAAGCTGCTGCTATGAAAGTCGGCTCCCTGTGCAGGGCCTGGAAATTTTTCCCACCTGAATCTATTCTGCACATATACAAATCTACCATCCGCCCGTGTATTGAATATTGCTGCCATATCTGGTCGGGTGCCCCTGCTGCTCTCCTTGGGCTTCTTGACAAAATACAAAGGAGGATCTGTAACGTGGTTGATACTGACTTGGCAGACCGGCTGCAGCAGCTCTCACACCGGCGTGATGTGGCTTCCCTGTGCCTCTTCTACAAGTACTTTCATGGCTTCTGCTCCGATGAGCTTAGATCACTGGTGCCGCCTAAGCACGAATTTACACGAGATACTAGATTAGCAACTAGGTCCCACCCTTTTACAGTTAAACAAATAAGATGTAACCGTAAATTCTACTCCAACAGCTTCTTTTCTCGCGCTTCCCGCCTGTGGAACTCCCTTCCACAAGTCTGCTTTCCCGACAGTTACAATCTCCAGGTGTTTAAATGTAGGGTCAATAGACACCTCCTATCATACTAACTCCCAACTATTCTCACAACACTCTCATCTACCCAACCCTCATTCTCGGTATCCTTACCCGCCTATCACCCACCCTCTGTCATTTCCTATATTTAATCAGCCTTTCTCCACTCTACGTAGCCCCCTGCACAGTAGTGGCAGTGACATGCCTTGCTCGGGGTGAAACGCTTATAAAAAATATATATATATATATATATATATATATATATATAGACGGATATATACATCGATAGCAATAAGAAGAAAAATATTTCTATTTTTTTCAAAACCTACTAAGGCCTACCTGTTTTTATATTGTAACTATGCTGAGCCGACATTAGGTATAGTTTATTGGAGAGAACAGATTAACTGATATGATTAACAGTCATAACAAAGTCAGTACTCTCAAAATATCGGTCACGATGACTTCGGTTCGTACAACCATCAACGACTGTCAAATACTGCCGTTTATTTATTTTCCCTTATTTTCCCTTATATTCCCTTACTTGTCATGGATCAACCCGTGGTCTGTTTTTCAAGCATTTTTAATTGGCGCGTACACTGTACTAAGACACTCTGTTCAGATAGATAGATAGATAGATAGATAGCAATAGGAAGAGAATAATAGATAGATAGATAGATAGATAGCAATAGGAAGAGAATAATAGATAGATAGATAGATAGATAGATAGATAGATAGATAGATAGATAGATAGCAATAGGAAGAGAATAATAGATAGATAGATAGATAGATAGATAGATAGCAATAGGAAGAGAATATTACATAGATAGATAGATAGATAGATAGATAGATAGATAGATAGATAGATAGAAACAAACAATGTGGTGAGGAATAAATCACCTTCTTTTATACCATTTATTAATTTTATAAGTTTATTGCTAATGCTCTAGAGCATGTAAGAACAATCATGTTACGTTTAGGTTGCCACATGTTCAGATTTCAGCTGATTTACTACCAGACGTGTGTTTTAAGACCAGGCTTCGTTCGTTTTGAAACACGAATTCTCTGTTTGAGATTTTCAATCGGCCGTGTTACTTATTACGCCCAAGAAAACGTAGTGCAAGAAAATATTTATATTCAAGATGAAAGTAGCGGTGCGTAAAAATATTGGAAATAAACGTAGATGTGAAGAAAATAAGAGGAAGGAAACCTATTGAGGCGGTCAGTAGAAAAGAACGAAAGGATTGATATAGAATTTGAAGAACACGCGAGAAAAGAAAATAAAGAGTATATGAACGGAAAGGGAAAACATGAAGTTAAAATGGGAGAAAATAGGAGAAAAATAAAAAGAGGAGAATTAAGATGACTGTGTGTGTTGTGGTACAGTGGATATCGAATCGGAACTCGAAATTGGGGACTGAAGTTCAAATTCCAGTTGAAATCATTGCATTCACTTACGCGCAAATACCTTTGGGAAAGGATATTAATCCGTCTATTTCTTCCAGTTATGGATTAAATAGCAGGACAGATTGGGTTCTATAGCCTTGGCTGGCAACCAGTCTACCGCAGAAAGCAATGGCAAGCTACTGCGGGATAATCTTCTGCCCAATCAGTCATGTCTCGAGAGAGACATGATCGCCCAAGCGTGTTTCGCGTATGGCACTTAACTGATTGGAAAGGAAGAAAAAATAAAGGCTGAGAATAAGTGAATAAAGGTCAGTGGCTTTGTTGGATGAAGAAAGAGGTGATTTTCTAAGCCCAGTTAGATGTGGCACAAGGCTGAAAGTATGAAAAACTGTTATGGTGCTCTATATACAGTGGAATGAACTCTTCCTCCTTCATAAATAGAAACCCTCGAGACTTCCTAGAAGAGGCAGTCAAAACGCAGTGTAACTTCACATTTCGGACGGACACTGCTATCTACTGACTAATAACAGTCTTATGTTGTATATATGTTCTGTTATTTATTTTGTATATATGTTCTGTTATTCCAATACACTGGTTCAACCTACCTTCTTGTTTTTCCTGTCTTTCTTCCTGGCTCTAACAGGCCACAACAATAATCAAGTGAGGATCGATCTCACTACTAATGATGTTACCGAGACAAGCTTTCCAACCATTAAGCCACATCGATGCGCGCTTGTCTGTTAAAGAAAGGGAAAGAATAAGTAATTCGATTAATTCGAAAATGCAACAATCACATATATAATAAAAACTAGAAATCTTGAAAAGAAAGTGCTAATAGCGACCAGATAAACTATCAAGAGAAAGTGCCCAGACGAAGTAAATTTCTTGATTCTGTCAGGTTTAACCTTCGCGGCTAGGATTCGCCATGTCACCTACATAGTAGCAAACCAACCAGATTGCCTCCGTATTCAACCGGTAAGAATTAAGTTTCATTCGAACAAATTCTTTCTGCGAAAAATGTCCCTGTGAAACAAACTCTTAAGATGATTTTTTCTGATATAACTACAATATTAACCTGATCAATTCTAGTTTTAATTGTTATTTTCCTCTTCTATCCATATAAATTACCTCTTAAAGTAACCATCTACCTTGAGTGGTCCCTGTGCCTGGTACAGGGTGAACACTACTGTAAAAAAATAATACAGTTCTCAAATATTCTGAAGTAAAGAGAAATGCAGAATGAAGTCAAAAAGAAAAAGTTAAAGTAATGAACGGATAGATTATTTACATTTCTCAGAGTGTTGTCTATATTAGTGTTGCCATATTCACGACGTTTCTGCCTTTTTACACTCCGGCTTTTATCAGGTGATTGCAATTTTGGACCCAATCCTTTATTTTGATAACTGGGATAGATTGTTCTTGTTTCATATCATGCCTCTTCCGGATGTATTAGTCAACCTTATTTAAGTTTTTTTTTATTTATTTATTTATAATTACTGCATCCCAGTGTGTGCGTTGTCCTGCAGTGGATATAAACTCAGAACGAAAATTGTGGGAGCCGAGTTCGAAATCCAGTTAAATTCACTTACGCACAATTACCCTTGGGAACGGTATTAATTCGTCTCTTTCCATCAGTTATAGGTTAAACAATAGGACAGATTGGATTCTATAGCTATTGCAGCCGACAAGTCTACCGCAGAAAGCAATGGCAACCTACTACGGGATAATCTTTTGCCCAGTTAGTCATGTCTCTTTCGAAACATGATCGCCCAAAGCGTGTTTCACGTATGGCACTTAACTGACTGATGCAAGTATTGAACTCAAAACACTTTAGGTCAAGTTACTACATCCAACAAATGCTTTTTTCCACAGGGCAATGTGGCATGATCCATGTAACGAAAACAATCTGTCCCAGTGATAGAAACAAGGGGTTAGTTCAAAGTTCCAATCACTTCAAGAAGGCCAAAGCGTTGAACGGTTGAAATGTTTCAATATGGAAATAAAGATGACGAAACAGCCAAAACAATATAAATAGTCACTATACCTCGTCTCTGAAATATAGACAAATGCTAAAGAAAACCAAAGAGTACAACGACCGAAACGTCGTAAATATGGCAAAAAAGATGTTGACAACAGTCCGAATAATGCAAACAATTATAATAACTCATCTCAGAAAGATAGACAGCAATAGATAAATTGCTGTCTAAAATCATGAAGAACGAATGGAAAGAGAGAAATATAAGGAAGTTGTAGGCATAAGAAAAAATTGAAAAGAGGAAGAAAATAGAAATAGACATGAAAAAGGTATTAAAAAGTAAAATAAGCAAATAGACGCAAAAATGTCCGGAATAGGATTAGACAAACAATAAAGTAAAGACTAAAAAAAATAAAGTAGCGAACAATGAAAAAAAAAAGGGGGAGCAGAAAAAGAACAGACGACAAAGTAAAAAAATCTAAATAAAAATAAGTAAGAAAACAAAAGTATGCCAACAATGGAAAGAGAAGAAGACAAAAAAATACCAGACAAGAAAGAAACTAAAAAAGACAAATAAAAGAAGACAAAAAAAAGTGGAAAAAGAAAGAGATAACAAGCAAAGAAAGAAAGAAAACTTCGCGGAAAAAAACACCAAAAACTGAAAGAGGAAACAAAAATTACAAAATAAATAAAAAATAAGATGAAACATAAAACACGGAAATTTTAGAATTTTTTGGAAAAAAAGATTAAATTTAGAAAGAGTATCACCAAGGAAAATCTTGAAGCTGCGGAAATGTGGTTCTACAGAAGGATGCTGCGGATATCAGTTACCGAGCATGTGAGCAAAAATGAGGTGTTAAAAAGAATGGCAAACTAAAGGAAATTAATACTGAGCATCAGAAAGAGAAAACTGAAAATTCTGGGACATGCAATGAGGAAGGAGGGCTTTGAGAACATGATACTTATAGGCCAGATACAGTGAAGGAGAGACGGGGGAAAGCAGCGGATAACATATTTGAAGTGCCTGAACAGATGGATGACAGAACGGGAGTTGCGAGGTATAACAGTATTAAAGCGTGCTAAGAGCCACCAGGGATAGGGAGATGTGGAAAGCCATGATCGCCTACGTCCTGAAGGAACAAGGCACATAGAAGAAGAAAAAGAAGAACGTTAAATATATTTTATTCTAAATCGTGCTTTCCTGCAAATATCATGGATCGAGCAGGTGAGCAATGATGAGGTATTAGAAAGAATGGCAACGTAAAGGAAATTAATACTGAGCATCAAGAAGAGACAGCTAAAGTTCCTGTGGCAAGCGATGAGGAAGAAGGGCTTGGGGAGACTGATACTAACAGGCTAGCTAGAGGGGGTTAGAGACAGAGTAAGGACCTGATCAGATGGATGACGGCATGTGGGTTGTGAGGTACAACAGTAGAAATCGTGCTAAGAGCCACCAGAGATAGGGAGACGTGGAAAGCCATGACTGCATACGCTCTCAGAGGACAGGGCACATAGAAGAAGAAAGAAGAATCAGGATAAAAAAAAAATTTTAAATTTAGTGCCATAAAAAAAGAAGAAATGAAAATAGACATTAGTGAGAAAGACGACAAAGGCTGACACAGCAGAATGAAAGCGAAGAGAAAAAGTAAAGAAAGAACATGACAAGAAATACAAATATATTTGTCGTAAAAGGAAGTGTTCTAACAGGAGAAGGAAAGTTTGACACGGAGATCTGAAGGCGAATTGACATGACGAAGGACGTGTTCCAGAAGCTGAGTAAAGTACTAAGACAGAAAAATTTCCCTAGAAACAAACAAGAGGGTGCTAGATTACTATGTGATGTCAGTTTTTCAATACGGCAGTGAATGCTGGACAATCTCATCGAAGATAAGGAAAAAACTTGAAGCAGCGGAATTGTGGTTTTACAGAAGGATGCTGCGCATATCATGGACCGAACATGTGATCAATGATGAGGTTTTGGAAAGAATGGCATTAAAAAAACTAATAGTAATTATCAGGAAGAGAAAGCTAAAGTTCCTGAGACATGCAATGAGGTAGGAGGGCTTGGAGAACTTGATACTGACAGGCTAGGTAGAAGGAAAAAGAGACAGAAGAAAGCAGTGGATATTCGAAGGGCCTGATCTGGTGGATGACGGAACTGGGGCTGCGTGGAGTAACAGGATAAAACATATTAAGTGCCACTAGGGATAGGGAGAGCTATGATCGCCTACGTCTTGAAATAATAAGACACATAGAAGAAGAAGAAGAAAAGAAAAAGCAACATTATCATCAAGAGTATCTGCAGGTGTAATGAATCGATGTCGGACTATGGAAAGAAAGAAAATAAAAGAGATGAAAGACAATCAATTTAAGGATAGAAAATGGCATGTCCAATGAAGTGAAAGAAAATATGAGAGAAAATAAAAAAGGACGGGAAGAAAAAAGAGCTGTCTTATCATTATAATGAATGATTTAATCTGGATTTCTTTTATATGGAATCTCGACTCGCGCACGGCTGCATTAACAGAAACGGGCACATATTGAAAAAGGTATATGTTCGGAAACGTAGATAAAGAGACACCACTTTGTATGGTAATACTCTAATCTCTTATGACTAGTCAATAAAGAAAGTGAACTGTTTAGATATGTAAATAGATAGATAGAAAGAAACATACTGAGATGGAAAGAGTGGAGAAAGACATAGAGAGATCGTATGAGAGAAAAAATATGAATGGAAAAAGTTCGTGCAAAGACACTCTGAATGAATTAATTTACTGAAATATCTGCTCCTATCGACAACATCCTTCAGTTCGGTGTCTAACTTATTGTATGGCCGAATTAAACGATTCGTTTTATTATTTTATTTGGTTCAATAGTGATATATATATATATATATATATATATATATATATATATATATTTTGATTTGCTAAGCGTAGCTTAGATGTGATACAAGGCCGACATACGCAACACCCAGTGAGGGTCGAACTCACTTTTCAGTCGTAATTGACATAATTGCTACTCATTACAACAGAAGACAAGCTTACTAAGCATTAGACCACGTCAAATTAGTCGAAGTATTGATATATGAATGTCAAATCAATTGCATATTTTGTGCTTCATATGATTGCTTAAGGACATAAATTGTCTTTTATTTTTTTTAATTTATAAGCTCAGCTTTCTCTGGGAATGAAGTTCCAGTCCATAAAAAAATTGAATTTTCACAAAATAATGATGGAAAGAAAAGATAATGGTATGAATTTGTTTCTGGTTCACAAATAGTAAGTGATAATAAACCGAGTTTTGATTCAATTCTTTGAATAAATTGCCTCACGCGTTTTTTAAATGCATAATATTTTCCTTGAACAGTGAATAAAGTATGTTTGTTTTTCTAAATTAAATGCTTAATTAAAATAAGAATCAAAGATTAAATAAAGCTGAAATAAACGTGAACATAAAATATATTTACTTGTGCAAAATTGAGCCAAACATATTACATTAGTGTGTCGTCAATAAATCGTAAATAAAGATACTAGTGATCTTATTGATGCACACGAAATATGAACATAACCCAATGTTTCACTTTAGTAAAAGTCAAGTGTTCAGTACTTAAAAAAAAAGAATCAATTATTTTTAGCAATAGAAAATAAGAGGTGGACGGCTTACTAGAAACTGCTTTATCTATGTTTTGTTTCTGTTTAAAGAAAAAACAAACAAATTTGATTTTTAATATGTCAATCTTCTGGTGTACATCCATATCACGTTGAATCACCGGTTTTCGTAGGGTCACAATAGTTAAGAAAGTTTCTGTAAACTCAAATGTGTTGGTAGTTTAATAAATAAAGTATAGGGATGAGAAAACGGAGACCAGGGTCTCAATTTCAGTCTTGTTCGTTCTATGCACTTGAAGGCAAATACTCCCGGCAAAATAATGAATTCACTTTCTTTTTACTCCCAGCTTCGAGTAATTTAGCACGATTTGTATAAAAAACATTATTATTATTATTATTATTATTATTATTATTATTATTATCCTTCAAAATACTTACAATCCCAAAATATGCTTTGGCTTTAAATAACCTCAAAAACGTTGATAATCCGTAAAACATCAATCAATCTAATCCTTTTCAGTGTGGTTCATAAACCGCTGATTAGAAAATGATGTCTGTATTCTAATAGCCCAAGTTCAGATTTTTTGTGAATTTAATGGAACACAAGGAACTTTCTTCAACTGTAATAAAACATTTTGTCGGTGCTCGATTTCAGAAGTCGCTCGTTTTAAGACAATCAATCAAACACAGTGTCACTCCCCAAACTGAAGACCGTCACAATACAAAACTCTCATGATATTATCTTAGATATTTTCCAAGATGCACAAAAAACCTGTATTAAATCTTTAGGAAAATGTAAAATATGCTATTTTTACTAACACTCTTATGTAAAATGATGTTCTGGTTGTCTAATGTGTTTATTTTCAGATTGATTTGGAATATATATAAAGGGTTAAAAGCATTGTGAACTACAGTTACTACATTCTTAGAGGCGTCAAAGTTACATGATATGAACAAGAGGGAGGCACCTGAATATTAGAGAAGGGTAATCTGTATTTTTTTTAATCATTTCACTCCGGGCAAGCGTAAATGGCACTGATGTGCGGGGGGGGGGCTACATAACTGAAAGAAAATTAATTATAGGAGGGAGAAGAGAATTACAAACCAATTAGAAAGAAGCAATAGCATGATGAAAATGCAGGTGTAATGACAGTTGCAAGGGGGGAGAGAAAAGGAAGGATATACGGGGTGGGGGAAGGGCTAGATTCAAATGGTTAGTAGATGAGTATTGACATTGCATTTAAATTTATGGATGTTGTAGCCGTCAGGAAAGCAAAAATATGGGGGCGAGTTCCACAGGCATGAAGTGCGAGAGAAGAAGCTGAAGGAGTAGAATTGTCGTCTGCATTTGGCTAACCTGACTGTGAATGGGTGGGAACCAGTTGCCATTCTGGTTGCACGAGTAAACACCTGTTGAGGAGACACCAGTGACTTAAGTTCGTCCGAGCAGAAGCCATGAAAATACAAAAGGAGTCCACATTTCTTCGGTGGGGAAGTGGCTGTAGTCGAGCCGCCAAGTCAGCACCTATCACGTTACAGACTCTCCTTTGGAGCCTGTCGAAAACACTGAGATGAACGGCAGGGGCGCCTCACCATAAATGGCAGCAGTACGCCATGCAGGGTCGAATGGTAGACTTGTATATATGCAGGATCGATTCAGGCGGAAAGACCATCCTGAATCGACACAGTGACCCAACCTTCTTAGCAGTGGAAGTGGATTTAGCTATGGATTCGATGTAGCGGTTCCACTTGAGATCAGAAGAGAGGGTAAGGCCGAGGAGGCGCAGTGTATTGCACTCAGGGAGAATCGCTTGGTCCATGCTTATATAAGGTAGGAGAGGTTGCCTGTGATGGTTGACAGATATCAGCTTGGTCTTGGACGCATTGAAGTTGACAAGCCATTTCACCACAGAGTGTAGATCTCGTTCAAGGTCAGCAGCGAGATTATGTCTGTCCGATGTTGATTTTTACCTCAATCATGACTACTGCTCTTTAATCACTCTGCAAACATTACTGTAAAATAGAGACCTACAACGGCGGCTACATGCACTTAACTTTCACGAAAGAACACAGTAGACGTTATGATCACCTCTCTATACCAGAATTCGTCAAACAACCATTCGGAGAAGTTGATGGAAGACCCAGGCAAGTTGATTGAAGACCCAGGCAAGGATTTGGGCGCTGGAAACGTTACAATTTGTAGTATTAATCTGGCCTTGAATGAGAACCTCCGCTACCAGTCATAGATGGTTAACTTCTTACAGAAAAAAACATAAAAAACTGTCTGACAGAATCAAAGAAACTTCCGAACATGGTGAAACATCCTGTTCAACCAAAAGCGATGTGTTTTATACCTGATACAGGGAATTTTTGTAAGTATCAATTGCACAACCACCCAGAACAATAAATTGTTTGCCTATAAGCCGTTTGAATTTTACCGTTTCATGAAACCATGTTTCACAAAACCCTAATGGATAAACAAGGTCTCGGACACAATTCGGATGACTATGCAAAGTTCCTGAACACCGAGGTCAAGACTTAGTTGAAGAAGGTCAATGCTGGAAGACCATATTTGGCGCAATAATCTTCAATACATTGCCACAGCTACAGGAAATATCAGAAATGATTGTCAAATAATTTTTACGACTTCACTCATTCGCAACATATTGCTCCTAACTCCCATGATTATGACCGCTTTGAATATTTTGCGTGGGGCACAGCTGAAAAAGACAGTAGTGCATGCAACATCATGGCCCGAAAATTAATGGAGTGTATGTAACACCAAGACCTGAAAAAGATTTCACTGTATATAACTCAAAGGCCCGAAAAAAGACCGCAGTGAATGCAACATGAAGATCGAAAGAAGTAAGGAGGCGTTTGAGGCTCTTCTAAGGGACACCAAGATTACCGCATGTGTCACATTCCGGAGTCGAATCGATGCCGTGATAAATACTGAGGGTGCCTTCACTCAGTGAATTAACCTGTATTCTAATTTGTCATTTATCTAATAAACTGATTTGGGACAGAGATATATTTACTTTGCTTTCTGTTTAAAAAACCAGTCAAATTTATATTGAATGTCCTGTATATCGCGTAACTTGAGCATATCTAGGTTCAGGTTTCAATGAGATTTGTTATCACCTTACTGCCTCTCAATAATTCCATCACCCCATAAGCATAGGTATATACAACGCCATCTGTGTCTTGGGCAAGGTCTTCTCAGGACTGCTTTGCATTCAGTATTTTTCTTCTACTAGATTGGTTGTCAACTGAGGCTATAGTATCCAGTTTACTTTGCTATTTATCTATATCTGAAGAAGAGAAATGATGGATATATACATTTACCAGGGTAATGTGTGTGTAGGTGCGCGCGTAGCATGTACAAAAATGCATGTGTGTACATACGTAAAGAGTTCTAATTCTAATCTAATTCCATTACATTCGCATATGCGCAAAAAAGCTTTCTAAAAATGCATACATACATAGAACGTATCTGATGGGATAGATAGATAGATAGATAGATAGATAGTGTAGAGATAAGAATCCAGCATTTCGTGTAACTGTTATTTTTACGCATCAAGTGATCATGAGATCAATTTTATCATTTAAATCTCTGCACTACTTTCTATCTCTTTCTCACTCTCTCTCTCTCTCTCTCTGTTTCTCACTCTTCATACCTTCATACATACATACATACGTACATACATACATATATATATATATATATATATATATATATGTATATATGTGTGTGTGTGTGTGTGTGTGGTAACAACGTTGGAAAAAACCAACGTAAATCGCCTGACAGAATTACATTGTTGTGCATATAATTTATTTATAAGCCTTCAGTTTATTTTGATAGAATATATTTATAAGTCAATAGTTGTTTCTGCGAAAATGATACAAAATGTAAACGATACAAAAGAAAAAGGGTGAATTTCTCACCGACTATTTTTTTGCTCCATATCATTGTTTCTATTCCAATATCACTGAAGAATGTGAGTTGAAAATAAACAACATATACTTTGCCTCGACGTCAGTTTTCGATCCTTTTCTTACCTCCATTTCTATAACTTACATGGCGTTATTTAATGTTTGCAACAAGTTTTATCTTAGGTTTGAATGTGCCATGTGCCTTCTCCATACATAATTAATTTGAAAAGAATGAATCAATATTGCTGCAACACTACTGTAAATTATACAACTTGTCTCTTAATTTTAAATTACTGGATCGTTCCCAGGCTGATATTATATATATATATATATATATATAAAATGATTTTTTTTGAAAATTGTTTTTGATCGATACACGTATTTGAGTAGATATTCTGTATATAATCAAACAGTATTATATATTTATTTCTACTGGCCTGATTATTTACGATATATTTTGTTACGAAAATAAAATAAATAATATCTACTTAAATACGAGTATTGATCAAAAACAATGTTCAAACAAATCATTTGAAATTGTCGGTGGTTTATAACCAATCTTGTTAATATATCTATATCTATAAAAGTGACGAAGGGGGACGTAGTGTAAGTATTTGTTTGTTTGATAGATTCGACATAGCGTCTGCATTTGTGCGGTCTAGCTGTGTGTGTGTTTTGATATGTTAAACTTTGGAAAAACAGTAGCAACTCAAACATCTACGCATTTTTCATTCAATAATGAATTTGAACACTCTCAGCTACTGGCATAAGTTTACATTGTATATAAGACGCCAAAGTCCGCCTTTCTCTACCGAGCGCCCATAACTCAAAGCTAAAATCGCAGACTGATGTCAATTTGGTCTGGTTTCAATCCTGTCTAGAAGTAATCGGATGTCTAACCGTACTGATTAGCTATGATACAGCTATGATACAGCGAAGCAGATCTGTTTGCGGATGCCTGTATATTGTTTAATTACTTAGTTTTTAGTCATAATAAAATTAGACCTGTGCATATTTGTGTTAAAAAGTGTTCAATACAATTATATAGTAGAACGTTTGAATATTTTCCATTCATAAACGAGTTATTATGCGACCTAGGTTTCTACCATGTGGTGTCTTCAGGCGATTTGCAATAACTGATTTTACTGTTTAGCGTTTTTTTTTTTTTTAAGAACGCTCACGTAACGGTACTTTTTTTTTGAAACCTCACGTGGCAGGGAATTTTTGAACGCGCGATTTTTAAAATTACAAGAAATTAGTACATCCATGTTTGTATGAACGTAATAGATATTTTTAGTATTGTTACACTTAGTCATAATTTCTGTTCTTTCATACAATAGTTCGATTATATGCTGCAGTCACTGTAGTCATAAGATTTGCATGACAACTCTTGATTGATTTGTGTCAATTTGAGCATTTACTATATTTATTTTCTATTTACTTATTTATTTTTCACCATCTTTGCACTCGAACCAATAATTTAAAACTTCATAGCGTGTCGCTAGTTAAACACGCTGCTCTTGAGTAAGACGTTCAGCTATGTTTGTAAGGCATCCAAGTTTCAAACAAGATAAACAAATCTGAAAAGACAGATACAACCAGATTAAATTCTCATACATTAATGATCAAACAAAAATAAAATTGAGACAAAAATCATAAATAATTTATAACTAATTTAAAATAGTACCTTTTCAGTCATCATGCACATATACAGAGTGCAACGGGTAAATTGTCGTCTAAGCTAATAGAGGATGCTTACTGTAGCGATACTTGTAAACTTGTGGCTTTAGTACATTTATGGAAATTAAATTTAATTCCCTGGTCAGCAATGAATAATTTTACAGTTTGCAGAAGACTTTCAAACTCACAACCATTCCTAGCATACAAGTTTAAATCATCCATGTAAAATAGATGTTTTATTTTCTTTTCATCTAGTTTATAACCTCATTATGTCCTGTTATGTGCGTTGTGGCGTAGTGGATATCGGCTAGGACGCGAAATTGGGGAGCCGAGTTCGAATTCAAGTTGAATTCCTTCCATTCATTTACGCGCAAATAATCTTGGGAATGGTATTAATCTTCCCTCCAGTTATGGAATAAACAATAGAACAGATTGGGTTCTATAGCCTTGGTCAACAACCAGTCCACCGTAAAACAAACAATGGCAACCTACTGCCGAATAATCTTCTGCCCGGTCAGTCATGTATCTTTCGAGACATGATCGCCCAAGAGTGTATCAAATATAGCACTTAACTGAGTGACTGATGTCCTGTCGAGTTGGCGTGTCACTGCTATTGATGCTATAGTGATATAAACAATAGTATAGGCGACAAATGTTCAATTTGAAATATTCTTCTGTTGAGGTTTATTTCACCAGACATATAGCTTCTATTTATATGATTTAGTTAAATTGTTGTTTTTTATATCGCCATACTTTGCTTGATAAAATTGATGACAACAAAATAGAAATTATCTGTCGTAAGAAAATGTGATGTGATAGGGTAAAATGAACTTAATTTTCAAATTAAGAGTGGAAAATAACTCAGAAACCTGTGCACATTTCCCAACACTATTTAGAGAAAAAATGTCGACAAGTTTAATTGACCTAGTGATACGAGTTTACTAAACATTATATCACGTCTAAGTGGCACTGTATATTAGTCATTTAGATGTTTACATATGATTTACGCTTTTGAATCAGATACAGTTGTTAAATTTGCTTTTTTATTCTTCAAAACATTCAAAAATAACATTCTTGACAGACGCTCTTCATAAAATGTTTAAGTCTTAAAAATTATCAGAATAAAAATCAATCATTCGCAGAGATTAGTCATTTTACCAAAATTATCATCGGAAAAAAATCTTTGTAAGTATTTTTTTTCGGGGCGTGAAGTGCTTATTTGGCCATTTTATGCAGATAACAAATTATAATTATAATTCAAAAGGAATAGAAAACATTATTTATAATGTAAGTTATTCCGACTATACAAATTCGGAAGTTCATTATCTCATATCTACGATCCGTGCTACTAACGTCCCGATCATAGAATGACATTTTCTTTTATACAACAACTGATACAGGGTAAACAAATACCATTGGTTTAAAAAGAAATATATGTCATGCTCGAGAATCGCTCCAATATGACAGTGAATACTGCACAATCATCTCAGAGATTTAAAAAGAAGAGAGGAATAACAGACATGTTGTTCTGCAGATAGAAGCTAAGAATATTGTGAACTTAAAAACGGGAGCAACGACAAAGTTCTAGAGAAAATGGAAACAAAAATGACATTTATGCTTAACATCAGAAAGTGTGAGTTGAAATCGTGTTTGAAAATATTTTTTTTTAATCATTTCACCCAAAGCAAGGCATTCCATTGCCATTATTGCGCATGGGGTTACATCGGGGAAAGTGATTGAAAGAGTGGTTAGATAGAGAAAATGTCAGAAGGAGGGTGATAGACGGGTAAGGATAGCAAGGATGAGGGTTGGGTAGATGGGAAGTGTGTTTGAAGGAATGCATGCGAGTTAGTGTGTCAGGAGGTGTCCATTGACCTTACATTTAAACTCCTGGAGGTTGTAGCTGTCGAGTAAACAAGTGTATGGAAGGGAGTTTCACAGGCGGGAAGTGCAAGGAAAGAATCTGTTCGAGTAGAGATTTCGGTTACATCTTATCTGTTTCACAGTAAAAGGGTGGGACCTAGTAGCTAATCAAGTATCTCGAGCAAATTCATACCTATGGGGGAACCAGTGAACTAAGTTCATCGGAGCAGATGCCGTGAAAGTATTTACAGTAGAGGCACAAGGAAGCACGTCACGCCGGTGAGCAAGTGACTGCAGGCGGTCTGCTAAGTCGGTATTGATCACATTTAAGCGTGGATAAAGGGATAGTGGGAGTACTACGAATAACTTAGTAAAGAGCATATATAAATGTATGGGGGAATAACGTTTAGGAGTAGAAGACAAAGACAACATTTACTAAGAGCTACAAGCTACTGGAAATTGTAGAGAGCCATGATCGCCAAGTGGAATAACAGATCGGATAAGAAGGGGCTATTTTGCGTTTAATATCTACTTATGTATATTTGTACGAATATTTTAAATAATGATTGCTATATTACGATATTTTGTAGTTGTGAAATATCCGGAAACAATGAGTTTATACATGAATACACAAAGAATATGTAATTCCATATCCTTAGAGCTCAGAGAATGTCTTTTAATAATGCAAATAAATAAATCGATCACACACGAAATACATTTGTTTAATTTATACAGAAAAATGTTTTAAAAAATATCTTTTACACAAGCGGAAATGCAAGAAAAAATTTCTTAACAGTCATTTATAATGAAATAAATATTAGAGATGGACTACTTCCTATATACACAGCTCTTTATAAAAGCAATAATTAAACTGTTGTAGTTTTATGAATTTATGTTTAGCATGTGAAGAAACCCAGTTACAAACCGAACAGTATTTTTTAAACTATATTGAATATAATGAATCCAATGATAAACCATAAAAATTAATATTATTTGTGGATATTAAGAGTAGACTTGTTCACAGCAAAGTCTATCTAAGGGCCGATTACGGAAGCGACTAACTCCCCGTAAACTAAGCATGAATCGAGGGAAACTAAAACAGCCTAAAGCAGCAACAAAATTGCAATACAACAGATTCTTGAGCCTGTAAGATAAACATGAACAGTGGGACAAAGAGGAAATGGAAACTAAAAATGAGACACCCTAAGAGAAGATTTACTGTGATAAGCGATCGACATTATCCGAAAAGAAAACGTTCAAATAAGGAAAAACAAATGGTTTACAAATGAGATTCTCGACATAATGCGTAGAAAACAGGACATAATGCGTAGAAAACAGGACATAATGCGTAGAAAACAGGACATAATGCGTAGAAAACAGAAAACAATGCCAAGTCATGGAACGGAATACAGAAAACTGCACAAGGAAATAAGGAACAAATGTTAGACTAAAGATAATGGCCCAAAGACAAATGTGTTTAAATGGCGAAATTTGAAATCACAAAAACAAAAGATATTCATAAAAAAGGAATAAGGGAACTGGACAAAAGACATGCTCATCATGAAATCAAAGAATGAAACGCGGATATTAGAGAAAGATAATTGCTTCAGCAATTGAATAAGTATATCGGAGATCTTTTCCAAGACGAAAAAGAACAACAGGCATACACAGAAATATCGACGGACTGGAAATATAAACACCAAAGTTGAAGCTGCACTGGCTACTTTGAAATGAAAGAAAATGTGAGGGTGAGACGCAATTGTAATAGATATGCTGGCAGCCATAGATGATTTCGGTAAATATAATATTACAGAAATATATAACAGCGGTAATATATAACAGCGGTAATATATAACAGCGGTAATATATAACAGCGGTAATATACCGGAAGAACTAAGCAGATCTATTCTCTTAGCACTGCCTAATAAACCAGACGCCAACGAATGTGATCTTCATCAAACAATCATCGTAATGAGCAACGTAGCAAAACTTATCAAACGAATTCTGATGAATAGAGGGAAATAAGACAATAACAGTGACAATTTATCAAAACCATCGAAAGAAGGAACGCAATATTTATGCTCATAACATTATGAGAAATAACAATACAAATGTAGAAATATATGAAGCTGTGTTTTATAAACTACACTAAGGTGTTCGGTAAAATATTCACAATGATCTGTTAGAGTGGCTCGGCAACTTTGGCATATTCGGGTTAGAATAATCGAGAACCTATACTGGTAGTTTACTGTCTGCATACGGACTAGATCTGAGTTCAACCGATATACAAAAATAGAAAGGTATGAACGACAAGATATGTTTTCTCGTTAGATATATTTAACCTATACAATGAGGCAATTCTGAGAGAAATAGAAATTCCATCAGGATTCATCATTGGCGGCTACAATCTCAACAATATGATATATGATGATATTATAGTGCTGGTAGCAGATATAGAAAGGAAACTACAATATTACCTACAATATGTAGCAAAATAAAGCAAGAAGAAATGACTAAGCATTAACTACAATACAAAGTACATGGTAATCAGACAAAACAAGAGTAAAAATTATAATGAGATAAATGAGATATTATAATCAAGCAGGTACAGAAATTTAAATACCTGGGAAGTGCTCTAAGAGAAAAAAGATAGTACTATTTGTCTATATTATGAGATAAGGTAGTATTTACAAAATTTACTTTATTTTGGTAGTCATGAGTGGATATAGACGTTGTTTAGTTCTTGTGACTTGAACCAAAAAAGTCGGGAGTTCAATACACGCTACAGCAGTGTTGAACAAGAAACTTAAAGGGTTAGAGGGATATAACTCATGACTATCAAAAAAAGCTCTACGCAAAGAATGAGAATGATATACCACAGCAATCGTAATAAAGAGTTCGGTTAGATATTCCAAGAAGGCCGGCCGGAGCATGCAACGGCCAAAACATCGTACAAATAGCAACAATAGTCCGAATAATGTAAATAGAGAAAGTGCTACACTGAGAACGAAAGACGTATTTGGTTGGTTAATGATCCTTTCCAAAAGCTAAGAAGAGTATTAAGAAACAGAAAGATGTCCTTGAAAACAAAGAACTTTTACGTGATATCCGTTTTCCTGTACGGCATCGAATTATAGAAAAATCATCTAATAGATTAAGAAGAGATCCGAAACGGCAGAAATATGGTTCTATTAAAGAATGCCGAGGGTATCATGGACTGAAAATGCATGCAACGTCAAGGTTTCGGAGAGGATAGACAAAAAAAGGGAAATGCACACTTAACAAAAATTCTTAGTCACGCAGTGAGAAAATGGACTTGACGAATCTGCTACATAAAGAGGAAAAAAAGGGGAGAAGCAGCGCGTGACTAGTTTAATAGACTTGAGCCAACAGATGGTAGAACAGGGAATGGGAAAAAGAATAGAAAGAAAAAATATATTAAGAGCCACACAGGACTGGATGCCCTGGGTAGCCATTATCACCAACAATCTGAAATAAGACGGAACAGAAAAGAAGTAGAATTTCTATCATCACTAATGAATTTAATTAGCTTACCGTAAGGATACATTGCTGATAACAGACACGGAAAGAAAACCACAAGAAGGCAGCTGAAGAAAGTAACAAGACAAGACAACAAATAAACTACAAGACCAAATGCATGGTCATCAGCAAAATGAGCAGCCCATAGTGCCAAAAACAGATGGGAGATAATAAAATCAAGCAGATACAAAAGTTTACATACCTGGGAAATGTTCTAACAGAAGACGGAAAGTCCAAAACAGACATCCGTAAGCGAATTGGCATAGCAAAGGACCCGTTCCAATAACTGAGTAAAGTATTTAGAGACATGAAAATTTCGCTAGAAACAAAGAAAAGTGTGCTGGATTGCTATGTAATGTCATTTCTTCAATATGGTAGTGAATGCTAGACAATATCAACTAAGATGACGGATAAACTTGAAGCAACTGAAATGTGGTTTTCCAGAAGGATGCAGTGAATATCATGGATCGAGCATGTGAACAATGAAAAAGTGTTGAAAAGAATGAAAAATATAAGGAAATTAATACTGATAATCAGAAAAAGACAGCTGAAGTTCCTGAGACATGCAATGAGCAACGAGAGCTTGATAGTAACGGGCCAGAAAAGAGGGGGAAAATTGATAGGGGAAAGCAGAGGATAACATATTTGAAAGGCCTGAGCAGGTAGATGACAGACGGGGTGTTGTTAGATGTGACAGGAGAAAGCGTGCTAAGAGGCACCAGATATAGGGAGACATGGAAAGCCATGATCGGATACTCTCCTGAAAAACAAGGCACATAGAAAAAGAAGATTAAGACTCTGGCATAATATATTCACAAAATCTAATTTTTTTTTATCTTAGACTGTCTGTTTATAATCTGAGAGAAGTGTCTCTCCCATAAACGAGCATGACTAATGCTATCCATCAAGAAAGAGGATCATTGCGCTTGCTCCGGTTAACATACTATATCCGTGACTAGTTCAGCTTCTTGGTTCAGTGTCCCCTGTCAGACAATGTTTCCCTTTAGAATCTATCTTACAGATATTTAATCTATCATTAACAGACCCGGTGATTCTGAATTATATTTAGAGATCCTTGATAAAGTCCAAAGAATCGGCAATATTATTGATTTTGACATGGCATCTCAGCTTCAGTCTTTTTCCAACCGCTGTGAATGTGTCTTCTTATTCTTTTTCTACAAATACTTTCTTGGTAATCGTTCAGATTAGTTATTTTTTTCTATAGTTTCTATACATTATCAGTTCTGTAATACGGATGAGTTCTCCCCATTTTACTGTTGCGATCGATATATGTAACCGTAACTTCTATGCTAATGGTTTCTTTTCTGGCAATTCTCGCATATGGAACACGCTTCTGGTTCCAAGCTCTCCAATCAACTTCACTACAAATTTAAATGCTATGTTATTCGCTATCTTCTGTCTTCCTGATTACTATTCTATTGTTCTCGCTCTTTTAGCAAAGTTTCTGTTTTCTAATTCTTCCCAATCCATTAACCTCTTATGTCTTAGCAAATTTACTCTCTTTCTTAGGAAGATTTTTTTTTTTAATCATTTCACCCCGAGCAAGGCAGAAACGCCACTGATGTGCAGGGGGTTACATAAATGTAGAAAGGTTAATTAGAAAAGAGTGAGGAGTACAAGCTAGTTAGAAAGGAACAATAGAAAGCTGAGAAAGCAGGTGCAATGACAGATACATGGGCGGAGAGAAAGTGAAGATTTTTTTTTTTTTTCATAAGCGTTTCACCCCGAGCAAGGCATGTCACTGCTACTACTGTGCAGGGGGCTACGTAGAGTGGAGAAAGGCTGATTAAATATAGGAAATAACAGAGGGTGGGTGATAGGCGGGTGAGGATACCGAGAATGAGGGTTGGGTAGATGAGAGTGTTCTGAGAATAGTTGGGAGTTAGTGTGATAGGAGGTGTCTATTGACCCTACATTTAAACACCTGGAGATTGTAACTGTCGGGAAAGCAGACTTGTGGAAGGGAGTTCCACAGGCGGGAAGCGCGAGAAAAGAAGCTGTTGGAGTAGAATTTACGGTTACATCTTATTTGTTTAACTGTAAAAGGGTGGGACCTAGTTGCTAATCTAGTATCTCGTGTAAATTCGTGATTAGGCGGCACCAGTGATCTAAGCTCATCGGAGCAGAAGCCATGAAAGTACTTGTAGAAGAGGCACAGGGAAGCTACATCACGCCGGTGTCAATTAGAAAACAATAAAAACAAAATAATTAATTCATACAAGTAAATTGCTGTCCTCATAAAGACGCCTCAATAAAATGCTACACATATTTTTGGGTGGGGTTTAAAGGCGGCAAACATGGTATACTCACTAGTATACATTTGTTTAAAAACTTAAAAATTACCTGTTCACTATTTGCGTAGAAGGGCGAGATGGAGGCCTCATTTTCATGGAAATGAACGTTGGCTCGAATTCTAGATTTTCAATTTAATCCATATATGAAAATCAGCCGTTAAGATCTAAATATAAAGGAAAGCAGTTATTTTATTCCCACTATAAATATCCAATGAATGAACATCACATTAGTTTTAACTTCTAACAAAGAGGTCATTCTTTCACCGTATTGCTGACACCACAAACCCTTTTTGACAATGTTCTTTACTGGCACCTTTTTTTGTTTTGGCAACTTTAGATTAAATCCAGAATCCTCTTACATATTTCCGTGAACAGCAAACAAACATTTATAGTACAACCACACCATTCTACTTCGAAGGAATCGGATCACATATTTCTGCTGTATTCTAATTGTATGGAAGATGTTCTACAGTTTATTTCCCGCAAAATTGCCATACGCGATACATGCTTGGGTAATCATGTCTCGAAAAAGACATGACTAACTGGACAGAAGATTTTCCCGCAGTAGTTTGCCCTTATTTTCTGCGATAGACTATTTGCCAAAGAAAGATACAGAACCCAGTCTATCATAACAACAGCTTGAGGGAGAAGCGGCAGATTAATACCTTTCCCAAGGGTATTTGTGCGTAAATGAATGCAACGAATTCAGTTGCAAATCGAACTCGGCTCTGCGATTTCTTGTTCTGAGCCAATAACCACTGCACCACAACGGGCATCATTAACTTACTCTGCTAAAAATCACGCTCTAGAATTCAATTTCATTTTTTGTTAGGGACAGTTGCCACGTGTTTTCACGTGTTTTAGCATTTGTATTAATGGCTGCCTGTCATATTTTAGGCATCTCCTAAATCCTAGATCGTATTGGTAATGCCAATATATATATATATATATATATATATATATATATATATATTAATCATTTCACCCCGAGCAAGGCGGAAATGCCATTGATGTGCAGGGGGCTACATAACTGTAAAAACATTAATTAGAAAAGAGTGAGGAGTACAGACTTGTTAGAAAGGAGCAATAGAAAGCTGAGAATGCAGGTGCGATGACAGATACATAGGTGGAGAGAAAGGAAGGTTATACGGGGGTGGGGAGAGAGCTAGAGTCCAGTGGTTAGTAGATGAGTATTGACTTTGCATTTAAATTTCTGGATGTTGTAGCCGTCAGGAAAGCAAGAATACGGGAGCGAGTTCCACAGGCGGGAAGCGCGAGAGAAGAAGCTGCAGGAGTAGAATTGTCGTCTGCATTTGGCTAACCTGACTTCAATGGGTGAGACCTAGTTGCCTGTCTGGTTGCACGATTAAACACCTGTTGAGGAGGCACCAGTGACTTAAGTTCGTCCAAGCAGAAGCCATGAAAGTATTTATAGAACAGACAAAGGGAGGACACATTTCGACGGTGGGGAAGTGGCTGCAGTCGAGGGGCGTCTGACCATAAATGGCAGCAGTACTCCATGCATGGACGGATGGTTGACTTGTATATATACAGGATATTTGTCCGTTTCTTTATAAGAAAATATTTGAAAGTCAATGACTGAATAATCAATGCTACTTATACAATTTTTTTCCTTGATGACAAATTTATCAATGATAATTCTTCTTTCGATATTGATGGAAATTACGAAATTACTTTTCTGAACTTCTACATAAAATGCGTAACTCTGATTTGTAATTTTTGTGGGTCTATTTCTTTTACTAAAATACCTTGCACCATTTCTTCTTATAATTGATATTTAGTATTTTCTTTTCACCTTCTTTCACAACATTTTGGAGAAATGTTTGCATTTTTCTTTCGTAAGGAGATTCTAACAGAATCGGATTTTTAATTAGTGTCCACAATATTAACCACATATGAATGAATTCTCAGTAAATCTATATATGGCAGTCGTTTGAAACCACAATCTTCTTCTTCTATGTGCCCTGTTCTTTCAGGACCTAGGCGATCATGGCTTTCCACGTCTCCCTATAACTGGTGGTTCTTAGCACGCCTTCTCTTGTCACACAATGCGACCCTCGTTGCCTTATTCCAGCATCCACCTCATTAGATCCTTCAAATATGTTATCTCCTGCTTTTCCCTATCACTTTTTCTCTCTATCCGGCCTGTTAGTATCAGGTTCTCCAAGCCCTCTTTCCTCATTGCATGTCCCAGGAACTTTAGTGCTCTCTTCCTGTTTTCTCAGTATTAATTACCTTTTCGTTTCCATCCTTTCCAAAACCTTTTCATTGTTCACATGCTCGATCCATGATATTAGCAGCATCCTTCTGAAGAACCACTTTTCAGTTGCTTCATGTTTATCCGTCATCTTAGTTGATATTGTCCAACATTCACTACCATATTGAAGAACTGACATCACATAGCAATCCAGTACTCTCCTATTTGTTTCTAACGAAATTGTCCTGTTTCTTAAATTTTTTACTCAACTACTGAAATGCTTCCGTCGCCATGCCAATTCGCCTTCGGACTTGCGTCGCACTTCCCACTATTGTTATAACACTTCTGAGGTATTTAAATTTTTGTACCTGCTTGATTTTAGTAGCCCCTACTTTCAAATCCCCTAAAATAGATTTGGTACTCATGAATCAAAGAAACTGCAGAATGCAGTGGATCAACCACCAGAAAAAAAAAAACTTGTGCAAATAAATAACTGAACTGAAGAAAGAAAATTTTCAAATGGACAAATGTGGTTGACAGCTGCAATAGAGAAGGGTTTTTGGAAATTTCTGATTACCCATGTAACAAATAACACGGCGCATCAAAGAAATATACTTACCTTTTAATACGTACTTACACTGGCGTATTTATAAAGTTTCCTTCGCCATGCTAATTCGCCTTCATATATCTGTGTCGCACTTTCCGTCTTCTGTTATAACGCTTCCCAGGTAATTAAATTTTTGTACCTGCTTGATTCTAGTATTCCCGCCCTGTATTTGTCATATCGGGCTCCCCTTTTTCCTGATGACCATGCATTCGGTTTTCTTGCCGTTTATTTGTAGTGCTTTCTTGTCACTCTCTTCAGCTACCTTCTGTAGGAGGTCTTGTAGTTTCTTTTCTGTGTCTGCTATCAGCACTGTATCATCTGCTTACTTTAGGTTCTTTAAATTGTGGCCTTTGATGACAAATCCATGCATAATCTCTAGGGTCCTAAAAATATTCTCGCTGTACAAGTCGCACAAACACGGTGAAAAGACACATACTTGTATTACGCCCCTTTCTATCTTTGTATATCTGCTGAATTCATTGCCTGTCTGTATGCAAGCAGTTTGCTGCC
This sequence comes from Ascarosepion bandense, assembly GCA_037127315.1. Lineage (NCBI taxonomy): Eukaryota > Metazoa > Mollusca > Cephalopoda > Sepiida > Sepiidae > Ascarosepion > Ascarosepion bandense. The sequence continues at coordinate 4,668,204 of JBBBDQ010000932.1, forward strand.
ATTAAAGATTCTTGATTACTCTCAAGTTTTTCCCCAACTATGTCAATTCTTTGCGGCGTATTTTGTCAAACGGCTTCGCATAATCAATAAAGCACATGTATAAGTTCTTCTTCATTTGTATTGCCCTTTCAGAGAGCATCCTAATCATAAATCTGTCTTTCCTTGTTCCAGTATCTGTAACGAAACCAGGGATTTTGTATATCGGTTCGACACGAGGAATCGGAGAGCAAGTTTGAATTCTAGCTGAATTCCTTGCATTCACTTACGCGCAAATACTCTTTGGAAAGGTATTAATCAGTTTCTTCATTCTATTTATGAGTTAAATAACAAGACATATTGGGTTCTATAGCCTTGGTCAGTAACCAGTCTACCACAGAAATCTTCGGGATAATCATCTGCCCAGTCAGTCATGTCTCTTTCGAGACATGATCGCCCAAGCGTGTATAACGTATGACACTTAACTAACTGATTCTCTTAAAACTTTAAAGTATTTTACGGAAAAGTATATCCGACTTCAATTAAATCTGTCATTTGGAAACAAATGACCTTGTGCCATGTATAGGCTAGGAGAAATCAATAAATACTTTCTTGTAAAACTTGGAATATGTAACAATCCGTTCTAGCACGAAAGCTAAATAATATTAAGAACTACATTCTTCTTTTTTTCTTGCAAGTTAGTTTACCGTAACTATTGCGGATTGTGGCTTCCGTTCTTCCACTATCAAATTGGGCTGAGATCTGATAGATGATCTTACAGCTATAAGGATTTCTGCCCGAAGCTACATGTCTAAATGCTTGCAATCGGAAAGCAAACGGAACACCGACTGCCTACAGCTGCCCCCTAATTCACATTAAATAGCGACTTCCACAGGGGAATTACACTGCGTGATTTTCGCTATTCCATATCCTATGACGCAACGAATATTTCATAAGTTTGGAATGTTGCCCTAGTTGTTAAAATTCTAAATCTCACCATCTGTTAACGAAGTAGATGCCATCCACACATATTCGAACGATATTTACAATATTTAATCTCGTTAGGTAAAGGAACAAAAGAGAAACACATACTGATTAATGAATGCATAATAGAGAGGGTTGTAAGACAAAGCTATATCCTCTCACTGGACTTCGTCAACCTAAATGTGAAATGATTCCAAATCTAGTCCAGGACCAATTATTAGCAGCCAAAATCTTCATATCATAGACTATGCAGATAACACAGTTTTGATGGCAGACACAGAAAAGAAAATGAAAGAACTCTTACAGAATTTGGTGAAGAAGGAAGTGAAAACACAAATTGAAGTATCAAGAATAATTTCAAACGTCAATTGCAAGAAGACTGTATGCATGTTTGGCAGCAAAATGAACAACCCAACTTGCAAATTAAAAATGTGAGATACCAACATCAAGCGAGTAAAGTAATCTAAATAGCAACACAATACATTTAGAAACGGGATAGTTTCGTTAGAAACAAAGAAAAATATTCTTCTTCATGTGCCGACTCTCATCAGTACGTAGGCAATCATAACTCTCCACAACTTCCTGTATTTCGTATCTCTTAATATAATAAAGGACTACAAATAAACTGCAAGAAAACCGAATGCATAGTCATCAGCGAAAAGGGCAGCCCAAAATTCCAATTACAGGTGAGGAAATTTTAAATAAAGCAGGTACAGAAATTTATATACATAGGAAGTGTTCTAACAGAAGACGGAAAGTGCGACACTGTGATCCGAAGGCGATTTGGTATAGCGAAAGAAGCATTCCAGAATTTGTGTAAAGTATTAATAAACAGCACATTTTCACCAGAAACAAAGAGGATTACTATGTCATGTTGGTTCTTCAATATGGCAGTGAATGTTGGACAATATCTTCGAAAATGAAAAGAAAACATGAAGCAACTGAAATGTGGTTCTACAAAAGATGCGGCCGATATCATGGACCGAGCATGTAAGCAAATACGAGGTTTTGGAAAGGATGGAAACGAAAAGGAAATTAATACTGAGCATCAGGAAAAGACAAATAAAGTTCCTGGAACATGAAATGAGGAAGGAGAGCTTGGAGAACCTTATACTAACAGGCCAGATAGAATAAAAAGCAGAGAAGGGAAAGCAACGGATAATATATTTGAGGGACCTGATCAGGTGGATGACGGAACGAGGGTTGCATAGTGTAACAGGAGAAGGCGTGCTAAAAGCCACCAGGGACAGAGAGATTTGGAAAGCCATGATCACCTACGTCCTGAAAGGTCATGGCACATCAAAGAAGAAGAAGTAGATAGCCTTTTTCATTTAGTCAAACTCACTAATTATGCTATGCGTTGCTTTCCTCTGTCCCCTTGTCTTCAGACATTCCTGTATCAAATTTTGCAACGCAACATTTCACATTAGGTGTCTTAAAAATTTAATGGTGATTAAAAATTTACTGTTTATTTCCTTTTTTTCTAAAACATCATCATTGCTGACATATTTGGTTATCCTCAGCATCCTTCTGTATAACCACATTTTTGTTACTTAAATCACGTCTTCATTTTTTTAGGAAATTGTCCATCCTTCACTGTTTCATAGTATTCTACTGATATTTTTTCTACTGACCTTTTCTTTTCCTTTGTTTTGTTTTTAATATTAGGTTATCCTAATGCTACTTTGAATTTTAGTATCAAATAATGCATCGTTATAGCATTCATTCATTACAGGAGTGAAGTTTGGACGATCTCCTCCGGTAAAGAAATGGTTTCAAACATCTGGTATTCGATACTAAATGATATGAGACTGTAATATACATTGCGTCCATATCTATCGGGAATAACATGCACTGTACACATGGATGTTCGGGTGATGTAAGGAATAATTTCTCAAAATTTTTAATGGAAGCGCCGGGTTCTAACTACACTGATGTTCTTTTATTCACTTGCGAGCAAATATCCTTAAAATGGTATTAATCTAACACTTCTTTCTAAGCTATGGATTAATTAGTAAGATTAGTATCAATAAACAAATATCTCCTCCTAAAACATTCTTATATTTTAAAATATTTCCTGATTTTAAATAATAAATGTCGTCATTATGTTGGTAAACCGTAGAAAATGTACAAAACAAATAAATTTATGTCTATCAAATATTGATTTTGCTATAGAATTTGTTGAAAAAATGTTTGAAATTCAATACACAGTGAATATACCAAGGCATATTGTGAGCTAAAAGAAAATGTATGTGATTTTTATAATTCCTGTTGCTAGATAGTCATCTACATAGATTGTTTTTCTTTTTTTTTATTTACCTTCTACAAAAGGATGCTGAGAATTCCATGGACTGAACATGTAAGTAACGACGAAGTTTCGGAAAAATGGAGATATAAAGCCAATTACGCCCACCATCAGGAAGAGATAGTTAAATTTTCTAGGGAGTATGATAAGGAATAAGGGCTTGAAAAAATTGATACTCACAGAATACATACAGAGATGAACGCAAAAATGTGTCGAATGCATTCATAAATGGTTGACTGAATGAATGACAATAACAACAGACGCTTTAAGAGTTGCAACAGACAAGAAATGTTGTAGATTATCTGAGCTGGTGAATAATTTTGTGAAGAAATATATTTTTATGAAATATCAAAACAAAAAAAAATATGAAAACTGTCTGGCAAAAAAATATTAGACATTGTTTTGATAAATATTTGATTTGTGTCAAAGTTAAGAATGCGGACAAAATTTCCTGTGTCAGAAAAATATTTGATCGTTTTGTAACCAATGTAGAGGAAGTTTGAAAATATGGGCCATAAAATTATCTAAACAGTGTCAATATATGATGCAGTCGCTTATATAAGAGACAGAAATTAGTAGAACAGTCGGTGGGCATTTGAGATCAGAAACCAGACCGAGAAAGACACAGGAAAAGTCGCTACAAGCGCGGTCTTTGGCTGGTTCGATGCATGAGTGCTGACACCTCCAAACACACCTCCTACTCTACGCCACATCAAAAAAGAGGTGTTGACCATGCCCACCATAGTTTACAGATATAGAATACAGCGCAGTACGTAATCTTTTCAATGACACAACGTCAAAGATTAGCACTCACGAGTCAGATACTCTACTGAATCGCATTAGATCGAGAATACGGCCGCCCTTTATACACGTCGCATTAAATATTTTGAGCCTTCTGATTGGTTAACCCTTCTGTTGGTAAACTATAAAATGATTCAGTCTATTGCTGGCGTACCACTATACAAAAGTAGCCAAAAAAAAAAAAAAACTCCAATAAGAGGAATAAAAAATATATTGTATGCCTTATTTATATATAAGTTTACGGGCGTTATTTCTCAAGTGAGAATGTCGTCATTTTATCAGTATGAAAAAGCAAGCGATTTTATAAGAGAGAAGATAACATGTTTCGGGACCCTATCGTCGAATTAATAATTGTCGTTTTATCGAAGGGTATATAGCATATATGTCCTTATGGTTTGCAGGTTATACAGCATATGTCACTCTGGTATATGTTTCTCGTATGCCATCAAAATTGTTGAGAGGTGAAGATACAAAAAAGAAGACGTAATCTCTATAGTGGTTTTTGCCGACTTCCTTGAAAAATTCTCATTTGAAAATCCTGGTATTTAAACAGGTGGAACATACTTGCAGTAATACAGAAAAAAATACCCACAGCCATCATCAGCCGGTTAATTGCCACAAGTGATACATGCTTTTGCGGTAGACTGGTTGCCAACCAAGGCTATAGAACAGAATCTGCCCTGCTATTTAATCCAATGAGAGAGGCGACAGATTAGTCGCATTCTTAATGGTATTTGTGTGTAAGTGAATGCAACCAATTAACTTGAATTCGAACTCGGCTCTCCCATTCCACGTTTTGAACCGATAACCACTGCACCACAACGCATATCCACAACACAGTTCTAAAATATCTCCGACCAACCAAGATGTCGTCATTAAAATTCTGGATGGGCCATCAATGAAAAATACTTATCATATCATTTTATATATTAATTACCGAAGGGACTATCTTCAGTTTTGTTGTTGTTTTAGAGATTTCAGACGCAGTGACGTATGACCTTCATCAGGACCGTGTTGATTCAGGAAACCTCTGTAAGACATCGAATTGGACGCTTAAATAAATCTACGGGTGTATACTCGTCTCGTTGCCCTGACAGTGTTGAAAGATATCTCGGCTGGTTGTTATTTTGCACTGTTTATTTATTCCTCGCAACGTTTCTATTGGATTCATGTTCACACTAATAGAATAAAGAAATAGTGAAAGACTTTGGCGATGTAATAAGAGTGATTTCAAACAACTGGCCGGAGAGCATGTACTTGAACTCAATTGAAATGCATTTGTGCGATTGTTAGTACTTGAATATCATAATAATATGACTTCTGATATTGCTTATTGTACCGGACGATCCCTAGTGATCATCAACTGCTGGGCTTCGATGAGTGTACTGGAACATCTGGCACAAGCCTATATATATATATATATATATATATAACTATTATTTTCATACTATCCTATAAATATACGTTATGTTTTATCTTATATAACACGTCACTCAATAAGAACCGGGCCTAACTTATAGATGGCGCCACTAAAAAAAATTATATGTTTTTTATGAAATAATAACCTTCAAATGGCTGGTGACAAAATTTGGGTCCAATTGCATAAAAAGTATACAAATTTCAGTTATTTAAGTGAGGTTACTGTTGTAAATATTCAAAACAATAGAAAAATTTGAATTTTGTGTGTCGATAAAACATTGCTTTCTGGCTGGGAAAATACTATTCAAGGAAAGCCATGGCGTGATAACTGTTATTCGGACACTGCTCCGTCGGAAAGAACGGTTAAGAGGTGGTATGCTGACTTTGAGCGTGGTCGTACAGACACAAATGTTGCTGCACGCTCAGATCACCCAAAATTGGCAGTTGTCCCGAAAAACACAAAAGAAATCCACAAACTAGTTTTGACCTATCGGAAATTGAAGTTGCGTGAGATAGTAGAGGAGTCGAAAATATCAGAATGCAGTGTATTCACTATTTTGCTTGAAAATTTGTCAATGAGCTTTTTCTAATCCGATGACCTTTCAAACCGTGCACGTTCGTGGATTCTACTGAGCTGTTTATTTATTTATTGCGAATAGCCATTGCTTCTCATGAAGACGATAAGGGCTTACGTTTACTCTTATTCACGGCTTTGAATTCAGAATAGACATGTTTATTTTTCTTCTTTGTTCTGCGTCTCTACATGACAAATGTTCATAACGCTCCGAAACTTCCTCTCAAATCTATAGCTTAGTAGGTTTTTCTTTAGTTAGTAAAATTCCCTCCAACCATATCGGCATCTAGTCACGCAAGTTTTTCATTTATGTGAATAGCAAGCTGTCTTTTTACATTTCTTCTGTCATCAGTATGCCCAAATGAAGTATATTTTCCAATCTTTAACCCCATTATGTGACACGGAATTTCATCTGTCTTTTTCTTATTTTGATTACAAATGTCTTTTGTCTGAATTTCTAGAACAAGGAGTTAAAATTAGTTATCAAATTTATATTCGAGATGGGCGTTGTGATTCTGTGGATATCGGCTTGAATTGAGGACCCGAGTTCGGTTTCTAGTTGAATTCGTTGCATTGACTTAAGCGGAAATACGGTTAGGAAAAAATTAATTCGTCTCTTTTTCCTTCAGTTATGGATAAAGTTGCAGAACAGAATAAGTTTTATGGAAACCAGTCTATTGCAAAAAGTAATGGCTACTTACTGCGGGAAATATATTCATCCCAATCAGTTATGTCCCTTTCAAGACATACAACCGTGTATTACGTATGGAACTTAACTGACTAACTTGAATAGCAGGGCAGATTGGTTTCTGTAGCCTTCATTGACAATATTTGGACTATTGTCCTCTTTGTTGATTTTATCACAACATTTAGGCTTTTGAATCCTTCGGCTTTCCCTGGGCTATACTGATCTCGTTAATCTATATGAAGTAGACAATACATACCGTGTAATTCATATTTTATATAGTATTGCTCAGTTAGTGTTCGCTCAAAACACAATAAATACAAGAAATATGCAGAAAATAGCCCAAGTATAAACAGTTTTTTTCTCTGTTTACCTTATTTGGAGTATTGCTCTAATCTTTCTTGGAATTTGTACAATGTTTTGGCCGTTGTACGCCCCGGCCTTCTTCATGTGCTAAGGATTTCGAAACGAAATATATATATCATGCTCATTCCTTGCGTAGAGCCCCTTTTGGTAGTTATGAGTTATCTCCCTCTAACCCTCTAAGTTTCTTGTTCACCACTGATCTAGTCTGGTATTGAACTCACAAATCTTTGGGTCAATCACAGGAACTAGCCAATGTCTATATCCACTAGGCCAGTTCCAGTGAGATAACACTGAAGGCCGGATCGTACAACAGCCGAAACGGCGTACAAATGACAGCAAAAACGAGAACAATAGTCCGAATAATGTAAATAGTGTAAATACTACCTCATGAGAAAAATATAGATAAATACCGTTCTTTCTGTTCCATTTCCGTTAAAAATTTCTTGTTGCTTATTTGCTCCGTCCATGGAATTTTTTGTAGCCTTCTGTGATATCCAATTTAAGTTATGTTTAGTAGGTCATAGGTAAACAGAAAAGAATAGTTAGATACAGGCCATTCCCAAAAGCATTAGCCCGAAAGAAAACGTATGACAATCGTCCAGGGTTTGAAAACTGCTCACAGATTTACGCGCTGATAACTTTTATGCCAGCAGCAAATCCTGTATGAGCATCCTATTGTCGAAACGTTTGTGTTTCGTTTTTTACATATTTTTTCATCGGCAAACCAGATAATGTTCAAAGTGTAACTTGAGAACAACGGTTAAACCAATGTCGCTAGCTTCAAAGCTCACAACCTCGCCAAAAATAAATAAAGAAAAGTATAGGAAGAATGGTCCGTCATTTCAGCATCAAAAAACGTATTTATGTGCTGACAGTGGGAATAACAATGACGCCACTTCTCCGATGACTGCAGCATCAAAAGCAGAAAAAAAATAAAATGAAACGTTTTGATGCAGTCAACATATGACAGTTTCTTGCTTACCTACTATTGCTTCTTTTCATCTTTGTAGACCCAACAACTCGTTTCTCTCCCGAGTTCTGTGTTCTGTTATTCACTAGATATTTTTATTTTTTTGCAGCTAATTTTTCGTTTTCCTGTGTTCATTCAAATTTCCAATTCCGCTTTTTACTATCGTTCAACTCCCCACTTTTCTTTTCTACTCTGTTAACCACTCACACTTCTCTTTTTTGTTATTTTTATTTGTCTCCCTCTATCTTCTACTCATTTCAACTCCTACTCTGTCTCAACTCATAAACTATCTTTATTTATTTTAGATGTATTATATTCTTTAGTCTCTATACGGTTGTTTTTATCGTTGTACGCACTTTATTTTTATTTCCTATCTATAGGACATTCTTTGGTAAAATGATTTTGAAAGGAATATTCATAGCAAATATCAAGTATAGTCACCTGTCACGAAATTTTCATATCGACAAGAAGTAAAAAAAACGGCTCACCTTTTACATTACTAAACTGAACATTATACATTATTTTAGCAATAATTTCTCCCACAGGAACATTAAAAATTTATCTCCTCTCGTCTTTGATCATTTTCGAAGTCTTAAATTCTTAAATATATATATATATATATATATATACATACATACATACATATATATATATATATATATATATATATATATATATATATATATATGCCATGTCAAAAAAGCTACTTTTGAAAGCAGCTTCCAAATGAGTTTATGTTGAATATTTTTTGTGGTGCAAGGTATTTCTTTTAGTAAATGATTGGCCTAAAAATGTCTCCATATTTATATTCCACATTATTTCGACTGGTTTACTCCAGTATTCCTGAAGTGTTTCAAATGAAACTATAGTACTTTACATTATTAGGCTTTTGAGTAATTTATATGATCTCGAATAAGGTTAGAAATCTGTATAATAGATCAAATATAATTTTGTGGGAACATTTGAATTAAATTTGTTACTTTTGTTTTCTTTTAAGTTTTGCTTCAGTTCTTTCAAACGCAATATTTGAAATGTCTAACGCCTTAAAACAATCAATCCGTTTGAAACCCAGAATATTTTTGGAAGGAATATAATTATTGAAAAATTTATTAAATAAGTTGAAGTATTTACATTTGGTAAGTTTCAATTAGGCTGTTACAGAGCCATAAATATAACCCAATAACAGGGACCGATCCCATTCATATATATATATATATATATATATATATATATATATATATATATAGTCATTCGCAGGCAGATCTGTTTCGCTGTATCACAGCTCATCAGTACGGTTAGACTCCGACTGCTTTTTAACCCAGGATTGAAGCCCGACCGAATTGGTGTCAGTCGGTGATTCTACCTCTGGTCTATGGTCTAAGTTTTTGCGTCTATATTATCATTATACGCGCCCATATATATATATATATATATATATATATATATATATATATATATATAACGCAAGCTGTTTGTGTGTCCTTCTGTCTGTCTGTCCTTTATGCAAATCCACAATTTTTATCCGATTCTTACTAAACGTCACATAAATATTTTTAGGCTTCCGGTCAGGTCATGAGCTATTTGTTTTTTCCGATTTCTCCACGATATCAGAAAACGATACCCCGATATCCGATCAGGTCAGATAAAGAGCAGGATTTCAGCTCTTATATCGTGGTTCTTGCTGCAGAATTTGCTCTAACTTGGGAAAACTATAGTTTTTGGTCTCACACAGAAGTAGATTTTCTCAGACGACTAATTTGGGAAATCGATATCCCCGCTATTTTATCGAATCTGATCAATAACCGACATTCAACCATCAATATGGTTTATTTTCTCTAATTTTACTCCCGATTAATACGCTAAGTTATCGTGGACTTACTTAGGTTAGTTTATCCTTGGATGACTTATTTGACTCCGATATTAGAAAATCGATACCCCGATAACCTATCGGGTCTGATCAAAATCCGGTTTTCAGCCATTTTATTTTAGTTTTTGCTTCGGGTTTTGCTCTAAGTAGATATAATTGTAGTTCTTAGTCTTAACAACCTACGTTTTTCGTGCCAACGTCCAAAGAGTCTGAACTCTAGGACCATGGATTAGTTTTAAAGCTTTTATTACACCCGAGCAACGCCTGGATATACTGCTAGTTGTGTTATAAAGAAGCGCTGATGCCTCCTACAGGTAACTGAAGAGAGAGAAAAGAAAGGGGTACATATAATGTACAAGAAAACTGAATGAATGTTCATCAGTAAAATAAGCGACCTAAAATGCCAGCTACAGGTCGGGGATACTAAAATCAAGCAGGCACATAAATAAAAGATGACGCAAAGGACGACACTGAGATCCGAAGACGAATTTACATGGCCCAGGGTGCTTTCCAGAAGCTGAGTAGATTGTTAAGAGATAGGAGAAATTCGCTGGAAACGAAGAAGAGAGTACTGGATTTTTCTGTGATGTCTCTTTTCAGAATGGTAATGAGTGCTAGACAATCTCCTCAAAATAATGCTAAGTCCTACAGAAGGATGTTGAGAATAACATGGACCGAACATATGAGTAACTATAAGGTTTTAGCGAGGATGGACACGAAAACGAAAATAATACGTAACATTAAGAAGAGACAACTGAAGTTCCTGGGCCATGTAATGAGGAAAGAGGGCTTAAAAAATCTGATATTCACTGATCAGACAGAACTTCAGCGAGACAGGAAAAAGCAATGCACAACATGCTTGATGAGCTTAAGTTAAGGCATGGCAGGGTGGAGTTTGGGAAGGGTAACAGGAGAAAGCGTGTTGAGAGTTATTTGTGACAGTGATATGTGGAGGGCTATTATTGCCTACGTACTAAAGCGTCCCGACGCGCAGAAGAAGCACGAAGAACATTCTAGGACGTGTAATTATTAAAAAAGAATTTGGATAAGTTTACACTCCCAGGATATGAATGAATTCAAGCGAAGCAGTGGCAAACAACAACTAAGCATTCTAAAAATGATAAATAAATAAAAAAAAAGATGGAGTTGTCTGGATAGTAACAGGTCTAACATTGCTTAGAGCGACGATTCCTAACATTCTGGTTCTCGCGCGATCACCAAAGTTAAGCAACTTTGAGCCTGGTCAGTACTGTGCGTTGTGGTGCAGTGGATATTGGCTCGGAAAGAGAAATCGGCGAGCCGAGTTCGAATTCCAGTTGAATCCCCTGCATTCACTTAAGCACTGGTACCCTTGGGAAAGGTATTCATCCGTTCCTTCCTTCCAGTTATGGGGTAATTAACAAGGGTAGGACTTGGGGATCCTACCCTTTAAAAAAACTCTCAATGAATCTTGATACTCGAAAAGAAAAAAAGTATTACTAGACACAAAACTTATATGGAAACAACAATAAATTGTTGAATGAAAAAGGTATAAAATTTAGTTGCCAATAAATGACCCGCCGAAGTTGATGTGCCATAAAAACAAATTTCCAATAACCTAACATTTTGCAAATTACAACCAGTTATTGTATTTCCTCAATTGCGCTAACTCGCTATCCATCACGGTCTTGCATCAAGGTCGGAAGGTCATCAGGTAGCATTCTGTGTCGAACAATACTTGAGCAATGTAGGTGATTACTAAGCAACCAACATGTATTGCGCCATGGTTAGTTGTCTAGAACAGAAGATCACTCGGAAATTAATGGTTTCATCGCCAGCAGTGTCCCACACAGCGCGTTGAGCGTCTACGTAAGATTGTAGAAATATCAAAGATGTTTCCATATAGCTGTGCCGTAATTGGATGTTGTTTCCTAGAGAGGATCAGAACTTTCAGTGTCCCAATGTAACCCCCATCATTCTAAGACACAAGTGCTTTACTTAATGTCCAGTCATTGGCACTTTGCACTTTACATGACACTACAGTTAAGCAAAAGTAACCACACTTGATGTTTTCAGGTAGATCACATTTCAAGATAAGATCAGTTTTATTCTCCTTCTATGTGCCCTGTCCCTTCAAAACGTAGGTGATCATGGCTTTCCACGTTTTCCTATCCCTGGTGGTTCTGAGCACGCTTTCTCCTGTTACACCATGCAACCTTCATTACGTCATCCACCTGATTATATCCTTCAAATATGATATCCGTTGCATTCCTCTGTCTCTGTTTTACTCTATCTGGCCTGTTAGTATCAGGTTCTCCAAGCCCTCCTTCCTCATTGCATGTCGCAGGAAATTCAGCTGTCTCTTCTGATGCCCAGTATTAATTTTCTTTTTGTTTTCATCATTTCTAAGACCTCATCATCGCTCACATGCTCGATCCATGATATTCGCAGCATCCTTCTGCAAAATGACATTTCAGTTGCTTCAAATTTTTCCTTCATCTTTGATTATATTGTCCAGCATTCACTGCCATATTGAAGGGCGGACAGCACGTAGCACTCCACTACTCTCTTCCTTGTTTCTAGCGAAATTGTCCTGTTTCTTAATACTTTATTCAACTTCTGGAATGCTTCCTTCGCCATGCCAATTCACCTTCGTATCTCTGTGTCGCACTTTCCGTCTTCTGTTATAACGCTTCCCAGGTATTTAAATTTTTGTACCTGCTTGATTCTAGTATTCCCGCTCTGTATTTGGCATACCGGGCTCCCCTTTTTACTGATGACCATACATTCGGTTTTCTTGCCGTTTATTTCTAGTCCTTTCTTGTTATTTTCTTCAGTTACCTTCTGTAGGAGGTCTTGTAGTTTCTTTTCTGTGTCTGCTATCAGCACTGTATCATCTGCTTAAGGTTGTTTACATTGTGGCCTTTGATGACAAATCCATGCATAATCTCTAGGGTTCTAAAAATATTCTCGCTGTACAAGTTGAACAGATCCGGTGAAAAGACACATCCTTGTTTTACGCCCCTTTCTATCTTTGTATATCTGCTGAATTCATTACCTGTCTGTATGCAAGCGGTTTGCTGCCATTAAAGATTCTTGATTACTATAAATTTTTCCCCAACTATGTCAATTCTTTGTGGCGTATTTTGTCAAACGCCTTCGTATAATCAATAAAGCACAGGTATAAGTTCTTCATTTGTATTGCCCTTTTAGAGAGCATCCTAATCATAAGTACGGCATACCTTGTTCCTGTGTCTTTAAAAAAACGTCTTATCTCTGGCCTGAGTTTGCTTCTCGCTCTTTTCATCAGGCTTCGGACGATCAGTTTTATTTTATGGCTCTTCCTAGGTTTGTAAAAGATTCGACAGTTTTTATTGAATCTGCTGAGACAGCTTATAGAGAGTATTGATGGCTGACGCTTTCTAAATTAAGTTTTAGAGATTAAACCAAAAAGAGTAGCATCGTCACAATTCTTTTATACCTGATGTAGGAGAACTGTGACATTCTAATGGTGTCTAAAGTGATAGCGCAGTCAATATCGATCAAATGTTTGACGGATATATATTCGGAAGTTTGATGATAAAATACACTCATACAACACACAAACAATCACTGATGTGTATTTGACGATGAAAGCAATCCGAAAAAATATATAACTTGGATGTGTTATAACAGCGAATCCAAGCTGTTTGGGATATCAAAAATGTCTTCTTAAGTCTATATGTTTATATGTTAATAAAGACTAATTTCTGACTAACAGAAAATAGTGGCGATATTTTTATGCAATATCAACCACCTGATTAAGACTGGACAATTTCCGTACGGACTAAAAGTTGACGTAACAATTGGGCTACCAAACAACTTCTGAACATAAATGTACTAATATAAACTCGATAGTAATGAAAAATATTAATCATTGTTTAATTCTATCCAGATTAGGAAGATGTGAGGCGCCATAAATGCCTCCTATTTGCTGAAGAGACACAACTATGGAAACAACAGAACCTGCTAAGTCTAAAAATAACAGATCATCGAACCAGCTGAGTTTGAACTTGTAATGGCGATACTGAGCATCGATACGATATCAATTTACGAATTATTGCAATTTATCTTCTCGAATTATGTACTATTATTGTGTTTTTTCACCCTAAAGTCTTTTTGTTCTCTTTCACTTGTCCTTGCTTCAAGTGAAATGATTAAAAAATGTCCTGGCAGTTTCCTTCCAGTCATGCACATAGAAAAAAAAAGAAACTGACAAAAAGGATTTTATCGTTAGAAGTGGCTGTGTGGTAAAATGGGCGAGAGACCCACTCATGCATTATTTATCCCGTCAACCAAAGTGACATGCCAGTAACGAGATATTTGGATCTCGTTTTCTGACAAAATAGTGGCATACAAGAAAGCGTATACAAGAAGACGTAAAATACCTATATTTTTTCTGAATATATTTGTTCTAATTGAACCTAAACACAAAAATTGAAATTCGAACGTGCATTGGTGATCATCAGCTATCAGGTATCCCTACCTGGTTCACTTCCTCCAATTTGTCAGCATTTTAGATTTGAATGAACATAAAGTTGAACGATTCCGCTAAAACAACGCTTACCGGGTTTGACAGATGGAATTTTCTTTTGCAATCTGCCAATTACATCTTACTGAGAGGCCGTATAAATTATTCATTATTCAGCAGAAAGAAACATTTTCTCGGGTTTGTAGTCGTAGAGTTTTTATCATTTGCATTTCTCCTCGCTGCATTTTCACTATTTGGCTACGAATGTCTTGAAGAAAAAAACGACCGTTCATTGTGTAGAAACAATGCTTTTAGAAATACAAATAAAATCAAAGAAGAATATTTTATTATAACGTAAAAAAACTGTCGAACAATTCGTTGAAAATATTTTCATAATAAATTGTGTATAAAAAATATTAAACGCGCGGAATAACTATTGACGATATATAACAACGGATATTTGTCTATATTTCTGAGATGAGGTAGTATTTACAGTATTTACATTATTCGGACTACTGCCCTCTTCTTTGTGGCCATTTGTACGAGGTTTCGGCCATTGTACGCTCGGCCTTCTACGGGTGCTTCAGGTGAGTGTATTAAAGGTTTCGGTTCGAAATTCCTAGCACTTGAAGAAGGCCAGAGCGTACAACGGCCGGAACGTCGTACAAATGGCAACAAAGTTGAGGACAATAGTCCGAATAACATAAATTACTATAAAAACGAGTGCTGGAAATGTCACAATATTAAACAGAATATAATTAAATGAATAATCATTAGACTTTATTTCTATTTTTCGGACTGTTGGCCGGATCTTTATTGTCATAATCACGACGTTTCTTGCGTTGTATGCTCGAAACTTCTTCAGGTAACTGGAATTTGGAACCGTATATTTATTTCAATTATAGATCTTTTATTGAGAACAAATAGCTCAGTGAATAAAAGCGTTAGTTGGATTCAGTTACTTGACCCGTAGCGTTGTGAGTTTAATATATGGTGACAGCAGTATTGAACAAAAAAATAGAGAGTAGGGTTAAATGGAGATGACTAATAAGACAGCCGGTAGGGTCATAAAATATGGGACGAGAACATTCTAGCAAGTGATCGAAATAAAAGGTTCTTTTCTAATTTTCAGCCGCCTGAAGTAGGTCGAAATGTATAATGGCTGAAACGTCATCAATATGAGAATAGGGATGAGAACATCAGTCTAAACAATGTAAATAATCTAAATATCTCATCTCAGAAATAAAAGAAATACTAATCATTAGACATATTTCGGAGAGAAGGGTTCCATGGTCAGGCAAAGAATATCTCACCAAACTCTGAAACACACACACACACACACACACACACACACACACACACACACACACACACACACACACACACACGCAAATAAATGTTTTATAGCAAATTTCTTAATGGATATTTATGCTTTAATCTGACAGGTTGTAATCACCTTAAACGTTATATGTACTCGATATTCTTATTTGAGTAGATGCCCAGTTCATTTATTAAACATTATGTTTATTTATATTTTCCCCTAGTCAGAATATTCAAAAAAATATATTAAATTAAAATAGGTGCTCCCCAGCAGCATTATACAAGATGTGTCTACTCAAATAAGAATCAGTTAAGTGCCATACGTGATACATATTTTTGGCGATCATGTCTCTTTAAAAAAAAAGCAAAGCTTCCTTAATCAGGGAAGTATTGTTGTATAGGCAGTGTGAAACAATCAGAATAGATGTAACTTCTAATTTAGAGTATATGTGAGCAGATTCAAAAATAAATTTTAGGGGCATTAATATTAATATTTGATTGAATTGAGATCAGCATTATTAATTGACTAATAGATTCACTTTATTTTTATTGCGAATTTTAAGAAGTTCTAAGTTTAACAAATTATTAGATTTAGAAAGATAAATATAAAGATGCTAAAAAAGAACGGTAAATTACAATGCTCAAATAGATCGTACCAAGGACAAAAGAACGAATACCAGTGGATGTAACTGTAGAAATCCTAAAGTTTGCCCTTTGCTTAATAATTGTTTAGTCAGCTCCATAGTTTTTCTTTGTACCGTCTCTACAATTGAAAATCCTAATATCCTAATCCTTATTAAGGTTTGTATCGGTTCTACTAAAAATCCGTTCAAAACTCGCTGGGATCAGCACACAATGACTTATAACAATAGTTCTTAAAAATACAGCACTTCATTATCCAAGTATTATTAATCTTTAAAAGAGAAAGACAAAACACCCACTGTAAATTGGAAAATCCTTACAAATGACTGAATTTGTAACTCCCTCCGTGAACCTTGCTACCACCTAACGAAAGATTAGAAATTATCAAATTTAAGGACAAGGTTAAATTGCTAAACCAGAGAAATGAGCTCACTGTTCATAGTAAACATAGTTCAGCATTCACAGTTAAATCCGGATTGTAATACTGAGAAATTACGGTAAATCTTTTTAACTGCTTTTTTATGAATGGTTTTGTTCAAGTTGGACGATATAGTTGATCTGTATTGGATGTTTCGTCCGCCATGTATTATTATACGGATATTTGACCAGGCATTGTATGGTTGTAGAGTGTTCTGCCCAACATCGGTTTTCGTGGGGCCGGGGATTTGTAAATAGTTCGGAAACAGTGTGGGACTTGGACCTTGAGTATCATCGTTATTGGGTTTGACAGTCGGTGCTATGAGGAAACGAGTTGGGCATTGGCCGGATGGTATGTGTCGAGTATTGGCGCGATAATCGGTGTCGGATTGGATGCCTCATGGCTGTATAGGTTGGCGGTCGGTGTTAGGTTAGGTGCTTACTGGGTGTTAGTGTGTTAATATGTGCCGGATTGAATACCTAGGGGAAATTCTTTGGAGCGTTCGAGTCGGATGACGGTACGCATCAAATAAAGCCAAATAAATATCTAGGTATTAGTTTATGTATGTATATAGGTGTATATATGTTGTTGTGTGTGTGTGTGTGTGTGTGTGTGTGTGTGTGTGTGTGTGTGTGTGTGTGATAGTAGACATATTGGTATCTTCTTTTACTTGGTGTATGTGTATGTATGATATATTTGTATGTCTGTGTATATCTTATATGTATATATGTATGCATTTATATATATATATATATATATATATATATATATATGAGTGTGTGCATATATTCATATTTGTATGTATGTGTTCAGATGTCCATGTATGCGTGTCTATATATATAATTCCCGCACTAGCAATATTAATAGCATCATCAATTCATATAATAATAATATACTAAAGATATTTTATAAGAATAAAACGACAGATAGTACCACCCGCTGTAATATAGACTAAAAAATAAATGCCCAGTTGGAGGCATATGCAAATCCGAAGAATTAATATACCAAGCAACCATCTATCCTAGCGAAGACAATAGCGAAAAAAAAAATATATATATATAGGATATTTCACCGGACCATGGAAACAACGCCTATATTTTCGCATTCAATCATTTTCTAAACCACACCTAAAACATCAAACCGCTCTCTCTAAACATTTCTGGGAATTAGAAGACAGAAATCTTTCCCCTCGGATTGAATGGAAGATTATTGGGAAATCTCTAACCCACAATAGCTTTAAAAGCAGATGGAATTTATGCTTGAACGAAAAGATTTAAATTATCAAATTCAGAGATTCTAGCCAATTATTAAATCAGAGAAATTAAATAATTTTTAAATGCCACCATAAAAATAAATTTAAACTATCTAACACATCACATCTTAGAATCACCCCGTTCCGATACACTTGCCAGCTCTTTCACATTTGTGTGGATCATTCGTTGGAGGGTTTTACAGACCGAAGAAGTGAGGATAAGGATCCTCCATACAATGGGTTGACATGCCAATCTACGTACACAATTACTTTACATTAATGGTGTACGAAGGTTTATAAAAAAATCCTATCATGAACTATGTAATTGTAAATTATTTCACTATAATGACTTCGATATAAATATTTCACGTGTATAATGGTGCACCTAAGCGTAAGGTTAGATATGTTTCTCATATATATAAGTGCACTTAATTTTGAGAATGCGTCTATAGAATTTAGTACATGTTTATTTATATTATTGTATGTATTATTGTGTGTAGAAGGGGGCACCTAAGTATAAGTGAATTTCATGTATAAGAATGGACCTAATTATACCTATGTTTTTCCATCATGTGAGAACACCTGATTATATGTGGGTTATGTTAATCTTGGATGTAGTCAATTGTGCATTCATTAACTTATTATACCTTCATGTACTGATCATTGTACCCATATGTGTACAGGTTAGTATAAAAAATCAGAATGGGGTATGCGCGTATATATGGATATATCAATGTGTAATGTTTTTTAAGACGTATGAAAAGAAAATATACCACCTCGTTTGGGAGTTAAAAGTAGATGGATAAGTGTACACAGGCGTACATTGTTTTTACGTATAGGGGTATATAAAAATTGCTTGTATACTTATATATATATATCTATCTATATATATATATATATATATATATATGGATGTGTATACATGTATGCGTGGATCCGCTCCTTATAGAAATGCGAGTGTGGGAACACAATAATTGTATGTGGATATAAATAGATGAATGTATATATGAAGAACACATTTATGAGTATATATACGTATGGATGTGAGGATGTATCTAAGTATGAAAATATATGCGTATTTTGGGAGTATGTGTGAGAATGACTAGCATAATTATATATATATATATATATATATATATATATATATATATATATATATATAACACTATTTATACACGCGGAAATCCCTTGTGTGAAATGTGTATATGAGAGTATACGAACGCAAGATCCGTATGTAGACATGAAAAAGTGTAGGTCGGTAAGTATGTATAAGCATAAACAACGTCATATTTGTAAGTATATGTGAGGATGTGCGCATATGCGTATATGGATATAAGTTAGTGTACATGGGTGAGTTAATTTATGGGGTTACACATACAGACGTATCCATAGAATTAGAAATATATGGTTAATTGCTTAGCGGTCAAGATCTTCACGACTGGTCTGAATACCCCCAGCTGATCAGAAACAAATGCCTATGTCCTGACTCTCTTTTCCTTTTTCTTTTTTTCCTACTTATTTTTTTATTTTTTATTTTTTATCTTATTCTTCAGTTAAAGAAAATGGAAAGAACATTGTTTGGTCTGATGAAATGAGCTAATTAAGCTCATTGAAATGAATTATAATAACCAATTTAAATGACGTCTTGAGTTTTGCTTTATATATATATATATATATATATATATATTTAGTGAGATAGATGCGAGATTGTGAACCTGGGTTTCACCCTTTTGCGATCGTCAGTCAAACTAATTAATTTTTAAAAAGATATTGGATATATGTAAGCTTACGTAGATTGGTGTATTTTTGTGGAAATGGGAGACAAATTTTTGTGGCAATTGGGAGACAAATTTGTCGTTATGACTACTCTCATACAAACGCAGACATAGATACACACTTGTACACCCACTGACGTACGGAGATGCTCACACGTGCGCTCGACACCGGGGCTCACACAAGCATAACTGCATGTGAACAGTATGGAGCGTGTCATATATGTGCATATTTGTACCGTTGTGTATATACACACATATTTGATTAGTGTATTCAAATAGTATATCTACCGACTTTGGTGCCAGAAGTTCTGCATAAGTATTTTCATGTATGTGGTTATATTTTAATTTTGTATATGATGATCTGTGGAAGTTATAGCCGTGTACGTTTTTGTTTTTAGCTTGTGTATTTGCGTGAGTATATATCTAATTATGTTCATGTGTTCATGCACTGAAATATGATTGTATCTGCCATGACCACATTCATTCAATGCTAGTCAAGTTACAAATTTGCTCTTACGTGTAGCCAATATTGTGGCGATTCAGTCAGTTTCCAAATCTAGCTTTGAAGTTTAACAGACAAATTGATAAGTCGATAAAAAACAAATTTTGAAATTTGTGTATGTATATATGCGTCTTAAACTTAGTCTTACAGATTTTGTTTTGTATTTTCTCATAATTTCTAATAAGGCTTTTTATTTCAAAATTATATTTATACAAACATTGTGTATATGTCGATTTGTCGTTTAACAAGATATTCTTTGTAATACCTGGTGTTAGTATCATATAAAGCTGCAGGATCATGTCATTTAAAACATGTGTATTTAGGCAGTATCCTTTTTTTTAAATTACATAATCCGGCAGCTTTATATGATACCAACACCAGAGATTACAAAGAATATCTTGTTAAGCGACACGTTCCTCAAAGTTATATATATAATCATAAAAACTTACATACTGCTGGCTTTTTTATTCCGAACTGAACACAACTTCTATAAAGAAACGAATCAATTTCGCCCAACAAGCTTTTTCATTTTGCCATAATAACACAATATATATATATATATATATATATATATATATATATATATATATATATAGTCATCCGTAGACAGATCTGTATCGTTTTGTCACAGCTCATCAGTACGGTTAGACAGCCGATTGCATTTTACCTAGGATTGAAAACCCGACCGAATTGGCGTCAGTCAGCGATTCTACCTCAGATCTACGGGCACTGGGTAGAAGCAGGCAAACTTTTTAGCGTGTACATTATCATCATACACGCCCAATAGCTGAGAGTGTTCTAATTCATTGCTGAATGAACGATGCGAATCTCTTATTATGAGGGTGGGTGAATATTTCAGAGGGTGACTAAGAAGGAAGGATGTTTGAACTCTGAAATCTTGCAATAATTTCAACTTTTCTTTTAATGATTGTTGTGCGTTCAAAATAACTTTGAACTGGTATATCAACCTTCCTATTCTCCTCATTTGACTGTCATCTGTTCCACAACATGGGAATATTCTTGGATGGGCACAAGTATCAGAGTAACGATGACGTCATATCTGTTGTTGATGACTTTTTAACCAACAAGATGGACAGTTTCCTTTAACAATCAGGTGCCAGTTTAGCTGGAAATAAAAAATGCTGTTTTTAATAAGAAGAGTTTAAATTAGAGCATGCAAGATTTTGCCGCTCTAGTATCATGCGTTTATAACTAGTCTATGAACTTTTCAGCCCACCCTCGTATATAATGTATGGCGTGCGAATGTAGCAAGTCTGTGTTCAGTATTCTGTGTTCTTCAAAGGAATTACCGATTATATTTGAAATGGGTAATGATGCGGTACACCGTCGAGACTAAGTGGTGACATCATCGATAATCGAATAGAACGCTTGTTCCCCGAGAGACAATTTATTATCCTAAAAGCAATAACTCAACAAGCAAACACACACATATATAAACCCCGCCATATAATACAGTCCTAACCAATAAAAACACGCACAAATGTGTATACATATTTATATATATATAAAGAGAGAATGAGAGAGAGAGTGAGAGAGATAATTAGAAGGTGAGAGAGACGCATATATATATATATATATATATATATATATAAAGAGAAAGAGACTGACAGAGAGTGCAGCTGTCAACTAAAGTTTTACATTGCCTGTCAACATTAAATGTTGAAGTCTATACTTAATTTTTAATAACAGACACACACACACACACACACACACACATATATATATATATATATATATATATATAGAGAGAGAGAGAGAGAGAGAGAAATATATAAAGAAAGGACAAAATATACAAAATATATAAAGTAAGGACAAAATGGTATTTATTTTTCCTTAACGTTTATTTTTAATGTTTCCGTACCAAATACAAACGTAGAGATAAATATAATTGTAATATGATTAACATTTTTGCGACATAGAATTTACCATGTTTCGGAATCATTTGTATTCTAACTCTATCATCAAGCGATCATTTTTGGGATGACTAACAGTAATTTTTTTTCTATTAGTCACCCCAAAAATAAAGGAATGATTTTCTAAATCTCAAACGAAATTAGTATTGTTCGGTCAATAAATGTCAAATGTTTTCAAATAGAAAAGCAGCCATTGTTCTCACTGTACACCTAATAATTCTTAAAATTCTTCTTCATTTAAGCATGAGCATCAACAATTTACGTATGTGCCTGTATATATGTTAATATATTAGAACCCTTAATTTACTCTCGCTGATTTTTCATGAAAATTTTTGAATTACACTGAAAGTATTGTCCACCTTTAGCTATTATTTTTCCCATCTTTCTGGCAGCATTTGAATTACACGTCAGAAAAACGACATGGTTTTTGATATTAACCAGGAATCGACACAGTTTTTGGCAGACTCATAACAAGGAAAGTGCTGCTCATCCAGGTTGTGTGCTGTCAATCGTAATAAGCGGTGATCGGACGAGACAATATCTTGTGAATACTGCGGGTGGGATAAGACTTCCAATTACTTTTTTATATGTTATGCAATATTTATCCTTGCGTTGTCACGATGCAAAATCATTTTGTTGTGTCTCTTTTTACCTTGCGGCCTTTCTTTTCTTCAATGCTCAGCTCAAAATATCAATTGTAATCGATAGTTTATCTCCCGTGATGGTTTCTATCGATCTGATCAAATTAAAATAAACCAAATTCAGGCTGATCCGACCAAATGCAGAACCCATGAATATTCGGCTTTGCCGCTGATGTTAATGCACGGCCGGGCTTACCCCACGATCTTCTATGTTGAGGACTATAGTAGTGTATCAACTTTTCATCTGCGGCCAAGATATAATGAAAAAAATCTTTACATTCCTGGCGTTAAAGCAAATTTTTTGCACGTGAGAAGACGCCGTTCGATGTCTCTCGGTTTCAACTTTTAAACCACCCAATGTTGTTGTTGTTTTTAACCATTCCTCATGCTTTCAACTGTTTTAAAACTGTTCTGTGATCAACTTCTAATGATTCTGCAAGTTCAGCTTACGCCTGACATGAATTTTCATGAAGTAATGCCTACAATCCTTAGTCTTTAAAACTTTGTTGCTCCAGGGTTTTCTTTATCTTCAACATCAAAATCATTATTTTTGAAACCTCTAAACCATTCTCTGCATGTTCTTACCGACAGAGCATGGTCACTGTCAGTCTCAGTAAGATCCATTAATGCTTCAGCTGCAGATTTCTTTTGAATAATGTAGTGTAGTCATATTTCTCGAAAATGCACTTTCTTTGGCAAGAAATCCAACATGTTTAACTTTATGAAAAATAATTTATTTACAAAAAATAAATGACTATATATATTATATATAGATATACTTATTTACGTCCTTACCTATATATACATCTTGCAAATTAAATGCGATAAATGATTTAGTTTAGTTTCATTCAGCATATCGTCAGATTTTTACCCACTGGAGTGACAGCGTGTAATCGATTTTTATTTAATTTGCAATGGTGTGCAGCAATATGAATTTATTTTCAGTGGGTATCATGAAATTTGTCTGGTCTTGATATAATATTGCATCAGATATTTATATTTATCACGCTTAGTCACTATTATCTCGACAGTCGATTAGTTGTAGTACGGCGGCTATTATCTGTGATGGACATTACTCCAAGTATGCGCACGAAAATTGTAACGTCGCACAAACAAACAGCCAAGACTTACAGCGAGATTTCAGTGTCTTTAGCTGAAACGAGTCCCTGAACAAATATCAGACACTTGAAATTATACGCTCTCAATTCCAACAGTCTGCACTCGTCGCAATGCTTATTCACGCCCGACGCAAATGTAGTGTAATCTTCACTGTCCTTTCTGGTTAAACTCATACACTTCAATCTCTTCTGAAAGAGGGTGAAGTTTTACGACTGAAAAGTTCTGTTAGTAAATGTCAGTTAGCTTATTTTACGTAATAAAATATAGTTCACAAATTTGGTGTGCTCTGTGGTGCCCAGTGTTCAAAGTTCAACGCGAAATTTCTTAGAGACTGAACAATTAATGCAAGCTGTAGCATATCAATAATCGAATTTTCTAAAATAGGAAGCTAAAATAATAGCTACGTCCGCAGAATATGTAAAAATGTCTACTGCGCCCCAGATCGCGTTTTGTTAGAATGCATTTTCATTTTCTCTAATTGGCCCCTGTTTGTCATTTCAAGCAAGTTTCTTTGCTGTTGTTAACCTTGAAGTAAATTTTCTTCGGGTTTTTGATGTCTGATGTCTGTTTGTTTTTGAAATTCAAATAGTTCTTTCTTTTTGTATATCCTACTAGAATTGCTCTATTCGTTTTTGCATATCCAGTGGCTTCTCTTCCCATTTAACTTTCCGTAGGTTTTGCTGTTAAAATTGGAACTTAAAACAATCGAGCATAGAGGATTTAAATTCGTTCATGTATTTCCTTGTTTTTTTAAAATTAAATTAAAGTGAATTTTTTTCTGTTGTCTATAAGAATTTTACGAATGTCAGAATTCTGAAGGGAAACAGTATGTGACTTAAGATGTTGTGTAATGGCACTGGAATCATTTAAATGCATAGTTAATCTTCTAGAGAGCCGGGTAATCGTAAATCCAAAGTATGTATGTGGATTAGAAGAGCATTCTTCTAAAGGACATTTAAATTCATACACAACATTAGTTCTATCAACACGGGTAGAAGCTGGCGAGTGGTTGTTGTTCATTATCAGGTTAGGGCTTTTGAATGTACTATAGTATATAATAATCTTGAAGGTTTTATTAGAATCAGCTGGAAACACATTGTGGTTTATTATAGATTTAAGGGCCTTTTCATCCATGCTGTATTGTCTGTGCATTTGTCCTCTATAAATGAGTTTGATTTTCTAGATGTGTCACATGTTAGATGTGAAGGAACATTTGTTAATTTCATTATCAACTAAATAGTTAGGAAAACCATTCTTGATAAGAGTTGTTTGATGTTTGTGAATTGCTTATAAAATATTTTATTGGTAGAAGAATTGAGTTTAGCTCTAGAAACCATGTTGGAAATAATTGATCGTTTATATTTAGTGCGGCATTCGCTAAGGTAACTGAAGGTGCAATTTTTATCACTTGCAGGTTTTTTTGTATACAGAAGTGGTAAAAGTGTCATAATCAGTGTCAATTAAAACATCCAGAAAAGGCATCTTATTATCTTTAGATAGTTCATGTGTGAGATTAAGGACAGAATTTATTTTTGAAGGATTGTTGCAATGAGGATAATTCATCAAGGTTTTTAGCAATATTAGGATATCATGAAAATAACGGAGGTATACGTTAGGTGTTTCTATGATACTAAAAAATTTATTTCCAAGATGTGACATATAAAAGTTACTAAACGTTGAACATAGGACAGAACCTATAGATACTCCATCAACCTGTAAATAAATTGAAGTGATCATAGAAAGTAACCTGGGTGTTACATATTAAAAGGAGTTCTTTTTTTTAGTATTTTAGGATTCATTTTAAGAGGTTGCATAATAGGATTATTATATATGTAATTAATAATTATATATATAGTTTCAATGACGGGGACATTATTAAATAGACATTCAACGTCAAGGAAAGCAAGTATTCCACTATTAGGTTTTTGAGAATTAAAGGTTTTTTAATAGTTCGTGAGTAGAATTAATGGTATAATTATTAGGTAGATATAGTGTAATTAATTTCTCGATAATTTTTGTCTATTGGTAAATAAGAGTAGTTACTTGTGAAATACTAGGACGAAGAGGTGCGTTAGGTTTATGGATTTTAACGGTACCATATAGGTAGCCAGGTTTATAATCTCCAATAATTTTAGGTTATTTAGATTTTTAAATTTAGTATGGTCATTGAGAATATATAAATTATTTTTGAATATTATAATAGTCAATCGTGTCAATTACAACAAATTTGTTAGTTTTGTCAGCTTTTCTAATGATAATGTCAGAGTGTTTTTTTATAATTTTTTTAATTGTATAGCGGCGTTTTTTTAGTTTGTAGGTCATAAGAGATGAGAAAGTATGTTGAGGGTTACATCAATTATTCAATGTTTCGTCATTTAATAAACTTTGTAATTCGGGGTTTGTAGATACTACATTTTTATGTTGTAAATTTAAAATTTCTTAATACAGCATCTCAATTTCATTTCGTGTGTATGTTGCTTACATTATTACTGTCTTTAAATTTAACAATTTTTCATAACGTTTATTTACTTTCATTTAAAATGTTATAGCACTTTTCCTGCTATAAGGCAATATTTGATTTTTAATCTGTAATATAATCCCTGATGATGAACGATTACGTTCGTAAGTACTAGAAAAACCTTTAGATAATTTTTATACAAATATAATTCGGAAATAAAAGGTCTAATCAGAATATATGAAAAATTCAAAAGAAAATATGTAAGACTATGTTGTTTCTATCGTTTAACACAACTTGTTTAAAATGTATGTATGTATGTATTATGTATACAAAATGATATGTATTATATGAATAATAACAAAGACTTAACAAGTTATCAGTCTCTACGTTTTTATACATTTCAACTTCAATTTAAAAGATCAAGGGTCTTTAAGAAATTCAAAAGCAGTTTTTTATGTTTTCTTATTTGTTTCTGTTGTCCTGCACGATCATCAACCCGTCATATCTTTATAACCAGTGGTTATCCATGTAGACTATTTGTCTGATATTATTTAGGAATATAATGGCCTATACGTTTTGAGATTTCCGTTCCGTCAGACAAACCGTACTGAGCATCAAATGTGGCCTTTTTTATTTTTAATCCACGCTTAACCCTTGTGGAATATTAGAGATTTTTGGCAATGTAAAATTATGTTCCGATTGGAACTGGCTAATGAAATTTAAAGTATCCATCAACCTTTTATCAGATATTGATGGATAGTTGTTGTCTCATATTTAGATGTAGAATTTAATCAACAACCTGCCAGTGTATAAAATTGAGGTCTGTGAACACTGTATCTAACTATCCTGCTAACATACAAAATCACATTCCCAAACAAACATAGCACAAGCTATCTAAAATGTCTTCTCCGAAATCAATTTTTGAAGAAAAAAATATATTATGAAACGGGTTAAATGAATATAGCCATAAAAACAAATTAGAATATAACACTCAGATAAAAGAGCGAATGAAAGATAATGCCAGAAAACGAAACATTATTTGGATCAACCCAATTTTTAATTTAGAATTAGACTCTTAAATGGGGCAAATATTTGTCAAAATAATAATTAAAATTTTCTCTAAAAACTCGAAAGTGTATAAAATATTCAATAGAAACAGAGTTAAATTAAGATATAACTGTACATGTAATTTAGAAAATTACATAAAACATGTAAAAAACAAGAATTGAAAAATAACGTGGAGCATAATATCGTTAATAAGAAATGAAACTGTAAAGAGAAAAAACACATTCTCATTGACTTAGTATGTAAAACAGAAAGAGTTATTTACAAAAGTAGAAGTACAGGATATGAGATGAACGGGGAATAATATACTTGATGTGTACTAAAAGAAAGTACAGAAGAACGTTTCATAGACCGATGAGACCAAGAATAATCTCTATCAAATTGAAGGAAATTATTATGCTGCAAACCATACAACCGCATCTGTGAAATAAGATGAGGGAAGTGTCATGGCTCTATACGTCTGCTTCCGAAACATGCTCATTCAAAATTAATTGATGATGTAACTCATGATGCTAGAAGCAGGATGAATTAAGAAGTCTACAGAACATTTTGTCTGTCAATTGACAGGGAAATACATCCACACTTATTGCATGGACGGTTATCATGCAGCAAGACAATAACCAACATAACTAAAAACTTCAGCAAAGGATGAATTTCATCTCATCAAGAGAAGATGGAATAAACCAAATCCCCGAAAAAAACAAAATCTGGAAGATGCTGTTTTAAAAGTAAAAAAAAGCATCACAAATGAAAAATGCAACATTTTGAAGACGTCCATAGGTCTCAGGCCTCATGCAATTATTGTTAGCCAGGGTTATGCAACCAAAGTTTAATTATTTACTTTAAAACTATATCTTCTTTAATTTTTTCACGCCTAAAAATGAGGTGATCTGATACAAATAAGCTTATGTCCTAAGCTGTTTAACTAATCGAAGCGTCATTACTTTTTAATCATTTCACTTAATTAGGACGGGAATGACACTAGTTCGCAGGAACTTACAGAGAGTGTAAGTGAAAGAGAAGATTTAGAACAAGTAGCATTGAGTAAAGAACAAAAGATGAAACTGATTCGAGAAGACAGAAGATGGCAATTGACGTTGCATATAAATTTTCGATGATTGTAGAAAAGCAACTGAATGGAACAGATTTCTACAGTCGGGAATTGCAAGTGAGAAAATAGATCGTTAGAGTAGAAGTGGCGGTTGCATTTAGCTATGTCAACAATAAAATGATAGCACCTAAATGCCAATCTAACAGCACACTACATTCATGTAATTGGAGCGCCAGTAAGTTTATTTTTAATTTTCAACTCCTTTTACTTTTCAACGGTATAAACCTATCTTATGAATGAAAACGTTACTCTTTTTTTATCAACGGTATGAATCAACCAGATGAGTGAAAACATCCAGAATATTTTACTATTGAGTTTAATTATCATATATTTTCTTTAATTTTCACCGTGTAGAACAGACGTGGTCGTGGCTCGACCTGCGTACTTCCTTAGATTTTGTCAACGTTTCTGTATGGTGTTGACTGTCTCATAAAAATTGTTTAATTATGTGAGTCTGCAGACGCGCATCTTTATGTTTTTTGCAGAATATATATATATATATATATATATATATATATATATATATATATATTCTGCAAAAAAACATATATATATATATATATATATATATATATATATATATATATTGTTTTTCTTTAATCCGAAGTGGAAGAGTAGGAAGGTAAATTCCAAGAACCTGATCCTAATTAATATTAAAAAAAATTTACAGAGAGCTCAGTGTATTAAGAATACAGAGCCAATATAAATTAGAGAAGATTTTCAAAATTCAAAGGTGTCGGGTGTACATCTCGACATAGGATCTCTAATAGAGATTCTACATCACGTCAGCGACATTGTTTTTTCCAAATTGCGAAGGTCCTGGGTCAGAATGTGGAGGGGTTTTAGGTTAACAACGGTCACAAAGTAGAAAAGGACAGAGCTGGTAGTCGCGGGTTTACAGGTGTAGAAAAGGACAGCGACTACCAGCTCTGTCCTTTTCTACTTTGTGACCGTTGTTAACCTAAAACCCCTCCACATTCTGCCCCAGGACCTTCGCAATTTGGAAAAAACAATGTCGCTGACGTGATGTAGAATCTCTATTAGAGATCCTATGTCGAGATGTACACCCGACACCTTTGAATTTTGAAAATTTTCTCTAATTTATATATATATATATATATATATATATATATATATATATATATATACCCCCTGAGAGCAACACACTACGCCTCTTCGGCCTTATCCTCTCCTCAGACCTCAAATGGAACCACTATATTGATTCCATAGCTAAATCTACTGCTAAGAAGGTTGGGTCACTATGGCGATCCATGATGT
Organism: Ascarosepion bandense; assembly: GCA_037127315.1. Lineage (NCBI taxonomy): Eukaryota > Metazoa > Mollusca > Cephalopoda > Sepiida > Sepiidae > Ascarosepion > Ascarosepion bandense. The sequence continues at coordinate 4,698,155 of JBBBDQ010000932.1, forward strand.
TTTTTCCGCCTGAATCCATCCTGCATATATACAAGTCAACCATCCGTCCGTGCATGGAGTATTGCTGGCTTTTATGGTCAGGCGCCCCTGCCGTTCTCCTCAGTGTTCTCGACAGCCTCCAAAGGAGCGTCTGTAATGTGATAGGTACTGATCTGGCGGCTAGACTGCAGCAATTTCCCCACCATCGAAATTTGGCCTCCCTTTGTCTGTTCTTTAAATACTTTCATGGCTTCTGCTAGGACGAACTTAAGTCACTGGTGCCTCCTCAACAGGTGTTTACTCGTGCAACCAGATTAGCAACTGGGTCCCACCCATTCACAGTTAGGTTAGCCAAATGCAGACGACAATTCTACTCCTACAGCTTCTTCTCTCGCACTTCCCGCCTGTGGAAATTCTCAGCTTTCTATTGCTCCTTTCTAACTAGTTTGTACTCCTTACTCTTTTCTAATTAATCTTTTTACAGTTATGTAGCCCCCAGCTCATCAGTGGCATTTCTGCCTTGATCGGGGGGAAATGATTAAAAAAAAAAATTATAACCAAAATTGTGCAATGTCTATATTGCTCATCCCTTAGATGGGTGACCCCTTAGAAATAAAAGATGCTTTAAGTTTGGGTGTGTGGTTGGTGTAATTGATAACATCTACAAATTGTAAATCGAAGAGTTGAGTTCTTGCTCGTTTCGTTATAATAACATTTGTAACTGTATGGATCTACTATTTCTCCCTCTATCTATGGTTTAATTAGTATGATTTGCATTAGTAAATCATTATTATCTTCAAAAAACTCTTAAAATTTAAAATATTTTTTGTTTTAAATATGCTGCGAAAGGTTGATAAACCGTAAATATAACGAATTAATGAATCGAAAGTGGCAATGAAATTACAAAACAAAAAAAAACTCCAAATTAATTTCTTTCATGTTTAGAATGAATTTATTAATATTAACAATGGTTTTAACGATGGAATCAATTTTGGGTCGCCAGAGGAGGTGGAAATACTAAAAATGCTGCTTATATTGTGGTGATACCGACCGAACAAAGCGATGGACCGGATGTTTGCACTCTCACGACCAAAAAGCAAATGGCCAAATCTCGTCGGTGCGCATCCAGCTTCGCGCAGATGTTCCGGTTGAAAACTAAAAATTAATTAAATGTTAAATTCCAGTTTGCGAGGCGACGCGAATTTTATTTATAGGCCAATGGGAAGTCCAGAATCAAATACAAGTGTGAATTCCCAAATGATCTGCTGCGATCCTAAAAGAATATATAAAAAGCCGATACAGAAAGCATCGCCAGACAGAAAGACAGACCGACGCAGACAGACACACAGAGTCTGACTCAAGTCAAACAGCTTACTATGATCGTCGCCCTTCCCTCTCTTTTCTTTCTTCGCTGTCTCAAAACTACTTACTGACATAAGAAGCGGATACATCAAAGACATTCCTTAGTTATAACGCCCTCCATACGCAAGCATTAATTCTCTTTTCAACATTTTATTGCCATTAACATTTTAACGTCCGTTGGACCCATATTTAAAGGTTTACTTTAATTGTAAAAACCTTAATTGATATGTGTATATATAAAATGTTATTTCTCAACTCAATTTGCTTTTCTTGATTCATAATATTTTATGACTTATAGTGGGCTATCTATAACGAGGCCAAATTCTGTTAATCTGCAACAGCATACTACTACCCTTCAAAAGAACGAACCCCCACTATAATATTATTAATGTAGTTAGAATAGAAGACGCTGAAATTTGAAGTTTAATCTTTTTCTAAATAGCCAATTTAATTTAGGTTCTGTGGTGTCAAAAGCTGTTTGAGTTATCTCCCCTCTTCTTGTTTTTTTTACAATATAAAAAGCGTCTACATGGCGGCCATATTGATGCGCATTAAAATCTTTGTTGTTTTTGTATTTCTTTCTGAGATCAATAATTTTCAATATCTTGTAATTATTTTGAACTATTGTTCTGATCTTGTTTGATAGAGATGCTATAATAGTCACAATGTTTCGACCAAGTACACTCGAGTCATTATCAGACGTCAATTGAGTGGCTAGTATTCTATTGTTGATTATTGTGCAATATATTTTGAAATCAGTTACTATTCTCTCATGCTGGATTTGGTTGGACATTACCAGATCTAAGGATTGAACTCATGACCACTAGATGATAAATACAGAAGTTAGAATAATATAAAAAATAATGTAGAAGTCTCAAAAAATACACCATTAAAGGCTTTCAGTGATAATATTAATTGGTTATACATGTGTAAGTATGATTTCTTTGTCTGACGATCTCCTTGTCATTGTTCATTACTTTTTCTTTTTCTTTGTTCTTTATATCATTTTTGTTGTTAAATAACATAAGAGAAAATGTTAAAAGTAATGAGAAATCTTGTAAGAAACTTGACTTAAATTTACTGACGATCATCTAGTGATTAAATATTTTGTACGTATTTTCATCTTAGTGAATTGCTTTTAATTAAAGTAGACATTTTAATCAAAATTATGTTCAGACTCATAACGTTAAGCAAATAACGCATTAAAATATTATTTATCGTTTTCTCATGTTTGAGTCAGTTTGTGTATATCAATCTGTATAGTTTTGTGAATGATGAAAAGTATTAAAAACTTATTGAACATGTTTGAAATTTTTACAATCCACCTTATGGTTATTGGAAACCGTTTCAAAGAGACACTTAAGACAAGCTGTAGTGTTATGTTTACAGAGTAGAAATAAAGACACAACTTACAAAGATATCTACCAATACAGAAAACTAGTGGTGGGCATTATCAATTTATGGGGTTACTTAAGCTCATAACGCAAAGGAACTCTTGCCATTGAAGAGAAATATTTGCTAAAATGTCTGTCCATTCTTTTAAAAATTTATTTTACTTCGCTATCCAGCTAAGGTTTGTCAGGTGATTCATCTTCTACCAAGACAACTATTCTAAATATACTTTCTAAACACATCGGAATCGTTCCTGTAAGTAATGGAATGTCTTTGACAGTCCTTTGCGATAATGAGATGTCCTTCGCTTAACTTACATGAAGCGGTTCAATTTTAACGAACTAGAAAGATTTCACACATAAGGGTGGTCTTAAAAGTCATTCTCATGATTAAAAAAAATAATGGAAAGCAAAAAAGAAAATAAATGTTTATTAGAAGTTTTCAGTAGCAAAACCATCACCTAATTATTTGTTGAAGGGATTGAATATTTTTACGAGAGGCATTAAGTAACGCAGTTATCAAAAAACGAAATTATTAATTAGAGCACTGCAGTGGGATAAGAAATTAAGAACTAAAATCAGCCTTCTGATTGTTTTACAAAAATTCACAATGACGTGTGAAATCCTATTTCTTCCCAAATAAAAAAAAAAGGTTGACCATGTGCTTAAAGAAAAATCGAAACCAGATTTAGAAAGTAGGTGTTAAACTGATTTGGTAACCAATGAGAGCGACTTGCAAGCCCAAAAGGGACTTCTCGATCAAAGGCGTAAAATCTTAATACTATAAAAGGCCCCGGTCAGCGTCAATCAGCCAGTCAGATGAGAGCCGCGAGACGAAACATCTAAAATGTAACTTCAACTTCAAATCCACCCAGAGATGAGGTCAGGTTTTGTTCTCTTTCTTTTTCCTTCTCGTGTATTGATTCATTCTACTTCTTCTCCATCCAAAGGCATTCCTATCAAACAAACACATACATACGTACGTACGCATATACTCTTTCAACAATTACTATTATGGAAATTTTCTACAAATCTTGATACTCTTAACATGCACATTTATTCCTACAAATTCTTGTTAATCTTTCTTTTTAATAAATTTCTATTTTAGAATGAAAAATGTATATTTTATTCTTACTTTATTCCACACAATTCCACATATTCCAACCTGCCCACAACCACTCTTCTGATAAAGGTGGAAAACGTGTGATGATGATAATTCCGGATAAAATTTGTGAGCTATAGGGAATTCAGTTAAGTATGACACAAGGCTGATACAAAAAAACATTAAGCATCTTCCTACGGCTACAGCATGCGCGCATATATATTTTGTAATAGTTGTTACAATGGCTTATGAATTCATAGTATCACTACACAAATATTTTCGCATTTCGAAGTTACATATTTTATGGGTGCTTCTCATCGGGTGACGAAGAAAAAAAGAATTTAAAAAGAAGGATTAACAAGAATTCGTAGGAATAAATGTGCAGTTAGAAAGTTAAGAGTCTAAAGATTTGTAGAAAAATGTCCATAATAGTAATTGTTGAAAGAGTATATGCGTACGTACGTGTGTATATGATTGTTTGGTAGGAATGTCTTTAGATCGAGAAGAAGTCGAATGAATCTCTCTATCTCTCTCTCTCTCTCTCTCTATATATATATATATATATATATATATTTTTTTTTTTTTTTTAATTCAGATACTTCAATCCAAGGGAAAAAAGCAGGAAGGTGAATTCCAAAAAACTATTATTTTATTTTATTTTTATTTTTATTTTTATTTTTATTTTATTTTATTTTATTTTATTTTATTTTATTTTATTTTATTATTTATTTTTTAATTTCTTTGCAATCTATTTAAAAAGGAAAAGTAGACTAATTTTTCTCCAGTTTCTGAAAGGTTTTTTCTGTTGCTGAGGTGATGTGTCGTCCCCCGTGGGGATCTTCATATCGAAATGGCAATTCAACATCTTTGAATTAATCCTTTTTTAATATATATATATATATATATATATATATATATATATATATATAGTATTAGTAGGAAATGCAAAGCACTAAATTCAAACTTCGTAACATTTACTTTTTTTAAAAGAACCGTTATATATTAGAGCAATATTTTTGTAATATTTTTATTATATATTTATAACCCCTACAAAAGAGCTGTCGTGTTTTCACAGTATTTCTAGTACATCATCTAACGATATACGGTTTGAAGAGTCAAGAAATTATATATATATATATATATATATATATATATATATATATATATTAAAACAGAAATAGGGGATCTTTCAACGAGAGAAATTCGTATAGAAAAAAAAATGTGAGAAGACGTGAACGTTTTGTTTAAAGCGTAAATTTATTGTTGTTGTTATTATCTATATTACTTACTTTTTGTATTATATATTAAGTGTCTTTAATGATATTTGTGCCGCTACACATGTTTCAAGTCTAAAGTTGACACTCTTCAGGCGAATAAGCATGAGTATACATCGAGATCCATTTGCTTTTTTGATGGCCAAAGTATCGTGTATAAATAGATAAGTGTTGAGAAGGTCAGAAAGTTAATATGCTTGCGTGTTTGTTGTTTTTTTGTTTCGAATGTCTTTTTTTTTGTTGTTAGTTTCAAATTCCGCAAGTCAGTGTAAAATACTTTTATAGTCAACTCGCGAGAGTGAAAAAATCCCAGTAATATTAAACATCGTATACAGTACAAAAACTGTCCATACTGTCGCTTGAAATAATCGCTTTCGGTTACTTCCGGAGCCATTTTAAAGGTGGTTTTGTTTTAGTTTTTTTAGTTTCTTTACATGTTTTCACTGATTGAGATATATTTTTATGTGGCTTGAAATGCTAGTAAGACCTTTATTAAGAACCATCACGTGTTGAGCACTGCCTGAATTCTTGTGTAAATTTTGCAATTTAAAAAAAAATTCAGCACGCCGCTCCCATTGATAAACTAAGTGAGCTTGATAGTGGAAAATAATTGTTTGGTGTACATGGCTTGTTTTATGGCATGAGGTTTTCAGGATTATTTTTCTTTTAATCATGCCCGAGTAATGCAGTACTGCTACTGGTGTGCAGGGCGCTACGTAAGAGTAAAGTGAAGGGTTGCATAAGAGGAGAGCGAAGAAAAAGAGCAACTGCAGAAGAAACGTGTACAGGTGGTCACAGAAAATGGACAAGAGAAGGATGGGAATACTGGTGTGAAGAGAGTTGCGTGAAATTAAAGTGAAAAAGGGGAAGAACAAATATTCAGTGGGTGTTAGAGAAAAGAGGAGAGAAAGATGGGAGTCATGGGGATAAGAGGCGTCAATTGACGTTGCATCTAAACTCTGGGAGATTGTAACTACCAGGAAGTATAGGGAAGGAAGTTCCACAGGTGGGAAGTGCGAGTAAAGAAGCTGGAAATAGAAGTGGCTGCTTTATTTGGTTGTTTTGAGCGTAAATAGGTGAGGCGTTGTTGCCAGTCTAGTTGCTCTAGTAAATTCTTGTAGATTTGGCACCAGAGTGTTAGGCTCTACAGAAGCAGAAGCCGTAAAAATATATGTAAAAGAGACAGAGGGAAGCCACATCTCGTTGATGAGAAAGTGGCTGCAGTCGAAATGCCAATCGATTACATTGCTCTCCTAGAGCCTATCAAGAACCTCGAATAGCAAAGGCACCTGACTAGAATGACAATACTATTTAATGCATGAGCGGATGGTCGATTTGTATATGTTAAAGATGGACTCAGGCGATAAAAAATTCCTGGCATGAAACACTGACCCAAAATTCGTTAGAGTAAATTTTGCTATTGATACAATGTAGTCGTTTCACTTGAGGTCGGCTAAGAGACTGAGGCCGAGGAGGTGCTCTAAATTTATTGAGACTAGCTAGATCTATATCCAAAGCTGGCATAGCGAGGTTTAGAAGAGATCATAAGAAGAATGAAATATTAAGAGAGACAAAGTATGAGTAGTGGAACTCCATGTTCGACTACGTTCTGTAAGGAAACAGCACATAAAGAAGAATTCTATTTTCTTTGTTCTCAATTTAATTTTTCTGTTATTAATACTTTGCTTTTTCTTTTATAAATCAATCTGCATACGTTACCACCGTTGTATGGTTTGGTTATTTTCAGTATGCACCAAATTATATCAGGGTTTTGTCCATATTTTAATTTTAATTTCCATACAGTATATTTTAATTTCCACATAATATATATATATATATTCGGATGTGCGTCGTGGTGCGGTGGATATTGGGTTGGAACGAGAAATCCGGGAGTCGAGTTCGAATTCCAGTTGAATTCCTTGCGTTCACTTGCGCGCAAATACCCTTGGGAAAGGTATTAATCCGTCCATTTCTTTCCAGGTATGGGTTAAATAACAGGACAGATGAGATTCTATAGCTTTGGTCGGCCACCAGTCTAACCGAAAAAGTTATAGCACCCTTCTGCGGAATAATCTTCTGCCCAGTAAGTCATGTCTTTTCGAGACATGATCGGCCAAGCGGGTATCATATATATTACTTAACTGATATATATATACACAAGAGAGTCAAACAGGCAGAGGCAGATAAACCGACAGACTCAAAACAGAAACAGTAAGAGAGAGAGAGAAGAATTGAGCTTATGTATGAACTTACGAGTGTGTGTGTGTGTGTGTGTGTGTGTGTCCAAACTGTATAATTTTTTGCTTATTTTTTATTAATTTTTGGAATACGTATATTTCGAAATTTATTTTGACTTTAACGAATTTGACGGCCAAAGCAAAGTCGGTATAAAATGTTCTATCGATTTATGAGGCAATTTTCTCGGAATTTTTCTGTCCTGATTTACAAACTCTAAAATAAAACGATCGTTTATTTTTCTTGTTGATTCTTCGTATTCTGTGTAGAAACACATTCACTTTCTTCTTCCCCACACCTTCATAAACACAGTGTCTTTATCTTGATGTAGGTATTTTCCATAGAGATACACAATCTCTTCTTCTCTGTGTAGCTATTTCAGAGATATATCTATTCAATTTATCGTTTTTACCTATTTTACAAACATACATACATACATACAAATATTTATATAATCTTTACATGTATTTATTTAAAATAGATGCACACATTTTCTTTTGTTCCATCACTTCTGGTTTTTGATAAGAAAAACATCTTTATTCATGTGAGGTTTCCCTTTAGAATGTAGATAATCATGGTTCTCCACAATTTCCTGTTCTTTGTAGCCCTTAGTTAAGTTTCTGTATTTGCTATATATCTTAATCCTTTTTCTTACAAGAAATGCACATACATTATTTGCTGCCCCCCTCTCTCTCTCTTATTTTCCTTCAATATGATATTTTGCCTTCAGTATGTCTTGTGAGCGTCAAATTTTCCATACCTGCTTTCGTCATTATATATCCTAGAAATTTTCACGGTCTGTTACTGATACTATATATTTATTTCTATTTTATCTAAAACTTCCTCGCTGCTCACATGTTCAGTCCGTGGTCTTCTCAGTATACATATTTAGAAACATTGTTCAATTGACGCAAATTTTTTCATATGTTTCTATATCATAGTACCGATATAAAATGACATTTCAGTTGAAACAATTCTGAGAGAGCTAGAAGTCCTCTCAGGGTTCGCCATTCGCGGCCACAATCTGAACAATATAAGACAAGCATATGATTCAGTGCTGATACCAGACAGAGAAAAGGAAATTCAGGAATCCCTACAGAAAGTTACAAGGGAAAATGAAATGAAAGGGCTAAACATAATCTTCAAAACCAAATGGATAGTCATCAGCAAAATGAGGTCCCCAAATAACAACTACAAATCGGGGAGACTAAAATCAACCAGGTGCAGAAATTTAAATACCTGGAAATACAAAGGATGGATATTGTTGGACGGATGTGCGTTGTGGTGCAGTGGATATCGGCTTGGAAAGAAAAATGGGAGAGCTGAGTTCGAACTCTAGTTGAATGCCCTCCATTCACTTACGCGCTAAAACCCTTAGAAAAGATATTAATCCGTCTCTTTTCTCCAGTTATGGGTTAAATAACAAAACAGATTGGGTTCTATAGTCTTGGCTGACAACCAGTCTACCGCAGCAGGTATTGGCAACCTGTTGCGGGATAAGTAAAAGCCTGAGGTCTATAATGGGTAGGACTTGGGACCCTGCCCTTAAACAAATTCCCAACGAATCTTTCTCCATCGCTTAAGAGGAAGCGGGCTCAATTCGACCAGGGTGAATGCCTAAACAGATACAGGTACAGGTATGATGGATATTGTGAAACTGAGATCCGAAGGCGGATTGGTATGGCCAAAGACGCATTTCAAAGGCTAAACAGAGTACCGAGAGACAGAAAAAATTCGTTAGAGACAAAGAAAATAGTACTAGATTCTTATGTGATATCTGTCCTCCTATATGTCAGCGAAAACCGGACGATCATCTCAAAGATGAAAGTGAGACTCGAAGCAACAGAAATGTGGTTCTACAGAAGAATGTTGGGGATGCCATGGATCAAACATGTGAGCAACGACGAGTTTTTGGAGAGAATGCGAATGACAACGAAACTAAATACTTGGCATCAGGAAGAGATAACTGACGTTTTGGGGACACATAATTAAGAAGTATGTGCGTTGTGGAGCATTGGATATCGGCTCGGAACGAGAAATCGGGGGTCCGAGTTCGAATTCCAGCCGAATTCACTTACGCGCAAATACGCTTGGGAAAGGTATTAATCCGTCTATTCCTTCCAGTTATGGGTTAAATAACAGAGCAGATTGAGTTCTATAGCCTTGGTCGGCAACCAGTTTACCGCAGAAAGCAATGGCAACCTACTGCGGGATAATCTTCTGCCCATTCAGTCATGTCTCTTTCGAGACATGATCGGCCAAGCGTGTATCACGTATGGCACTTGACTGAATTAAAAAGGCTGCCATGGAGAATCTAATACTCACAGAACAGATGAAGGGGAACAGAGACAGGGTTAAGTGTGACGAGAAATGAGTAAGTGGAATTCCATTATCGCCTACATCCTGTAAAGAAACAGCACTTAAAGAAGAAGAATGTTCTTTGTTTCTAATTTCATTTTCCTGATATTAATACTTTGCTTACCTTTTGAAAGGCATATTTCGCGATTCCAATTGACTTTCTGATTCCCATAGACTTATATTTTTTTTATATTTCTTTCCAAAATTTACAGGATCACTTCATCTATATTTTCCTCTCTTTATCAAACTAGATGATTGTTAAACAAATATGTTTTGTTTATTTTCAAACACTTTCTCATCTCGTCATTTCTCGCTTTCTACCTCTTATTCTGTTTCCCTCTCTCTCTCTCTCTCTCTCTCTCACACACACACACACACACACACACACACACACACTCTCTCGCTTTCACTATCACTTTCGCTTTTTCACTGTCTATCACTTTCTGCATCTCTCTCAGAATCTCCCTCTCTTTCGTTATCTTCCATCTCTCTCAGTTTCTATCACTTTCCCGCTTTCTCCGTCTCTCTCATTTTCTCTCTCTCTCTCGCATTCTCCCTCATACTCTCGCGTAGTCTCCCTTTTCGCTCTTACTTTCTATCTCTTTCTCGCTTTCTACTTCTCTCTCACATTGTTACTCTCTCTCACTTTCTCTTTCTTTCTCTCGCATTCTCCCTCACTGTCTCTCTCGCGCTCTTTCCTTCGTCTCACCCTGCCTCTCGCTTTCTTTTTCCTCTTCTCTTCTTCTCGCTTACCCATCTCTTTCTGTACCTCTTTCTTTCTCCTTTTCTCCGTCTCACTCACTTCCTCCCTCTCTCTTGCTTTCTTTCTTTCTATCACACATTCTCTTTCTCTTTCTCGCTTTCGCTCTTCCCTCGCTTTCTCTCTCACGGTTTCTCAATTACACTCTATCTCTTTCTCTAGCTTTCGCTCTCGTTCATTTTCTTCTCTTTTCTCTCTTTCTCGTTTTCTCCGTCTCTCTCCTTCTTTTTCATTGTCTTTTTTTCATTTTCTCCATCTCTCTAGCTTTCTTCTTTCTCTCTCGTTTTCTCTCTCTGGCTTTTTCTTCAACTCTTGCTTTCTTTCTCTCTCTTGCTTTTTTTTTTTTTTGCTCTCTCGCTTTCACCCTTTTTCTTTTTCTACCCCCTCTCTAGGCCATTTCCCATTGACAGAGATAACCACTTTCTTAATCTCAATCGTTCTCGCGCTATTAAGATATAACAGTTCTAATATTAACACCTAAAGGAGATATTAACCTCTTACCCCTACTAGGAAGTGGATGCGACACAAGGTCGAGGTTTAATGTGGGGGATCCGGACGCGTACGAGCGGGCAAGGTACAAAGTTACCCAGTCCCCGCAACCGCCGGTCGGAATGGCGTCAGTGACGAGAACCTAGTCCACCCCTCTGGTGCAATGGGGTGGCGCGCCCTCAGGACACTGTTCCCCGGCACCGGGCATCTTACAATATATTTTTTTCTTAATTGCATTCCTGTCCTCGGACAATTAAGTCTCACTCTGTCTTCGAGGAGAGAGACGCAACTGAGAGATTATTTTAGGTATCCACCCAGCACACAATGTGCCAGATAAGTATAACACCCAAAGTCAGTAGCTTATCAGGCATCAGAAATGCGTTGACTATACATTCTTTGTGTGAGGAAAAAAATTATATAACAATAGAATTTTTATTAAATTTTTCAATTAACGTTGTTTTTAAAGAATACTCGTATTTGAGTACACGTTCCGTTTATTTATTTAAATAGTATATTTATTTATTATTGTTTATTGACCTAAAAGTTCGAGAGGTCTTATTAATAAAAAAAAATGGCATTCCAATGTATATATATATTTTTTATGTTTGTTAGAACTTCGGCCGGACATTGCAAACACATATTTTGTAATCTTAAATATTACTACTCTATGCCTCACCTTAAATCCAAAACCGCTCTGTCCAAATATTTTTGGAAAATTAAAAGATAGCAGACACTCTCCACAGATTGAATAGTAGATTATAAGAAAATCACAAACACAATTATCTTTAAAATAAGATGTAATCTATACTTAGATGAAAAAATTAAATAATTAAATTTAGTGGTAATAACCAGCTTTTAAACAAATATAATGAAGTTATTTTTAATGTAGTCACAAAAACAGAATTAAATTACTTGTTTATTAAACTTTGCCACTTTCTTCACTAATAAACTTTCTCACAAATTCAGCTGCCCTTTCTCTATTGTGAATCTGCTCTCTTATTTTTGTTTCATTTTTTTATCTAGGTGTTTTTATTCTTTATTTATAATTAAAACTTTTGTTTTTGTGATCGTTAACCACTTGTGACTGTATTTTAGTTTTAGTTTTTAATATATGCTTTTATGTCTGTATTCCTTTATTATTTTTCTTTTTTGTTTTGTTTTTTAAATTTTTATTTGTCTAGATGATAGATTTGTGAATCTTTTTGGTGAATCTTTTTCTTTTTTTTGTATAACATTTTCCTTGTGAATTTTTATTATATTTAGTGTTAATGTTTTTGTGATTGCTAATCACTTATGACGATATAATGTATAGTCGATTTTTCTTTTATTACTTTTTTGTATTCCTTTTTTGTATTTCTTATTATTGTTTTATTATGTTTAGTTTTGTGCTATTATTCTGTGTATATTATTGCATTCATATATGGCCTCTTATAATTACATGCTTATGTGTGTTAATTTTGTGTTTGATTATATCAATTCTTTTGTATATTTTTCCTTCAAGACTTTTGTGTTTGTGCAATTTGGTGTATATGTCCCTTGTATTTGAGACACATCCCGTGTCTGTTGGTCCAGTATTTAACTGTATACATATATACCCTTCACCTAAACGCATTTAATCTCTTTGCATTTTTTTTTTTTTTTGATATTCTGAATTAGATGTAACATTTGCATTTTCGGATTAAAAAAATCGGTTTGTAATTTTTAAAACTGCCGAAATACTGTTTAATACATTCTGTAGTTATAACAGTATAATTCTGTGTTGAATTTCTTTACATATATATATATCTATATATATATATATATATATATATATATATATATGCCAAGGTTGACTCCGATCTTACGAAAGAGGAACACGTCATCATTATAAACTTAAAATAATTTGTCATTATATGAAACACAGAACAGTAGATAAAGTAAATATCTGATGAACGGTTCAATATTACCATCGGATCGCTAGACTCAGCTGAGTTGTTAGACATTTGTGGTTTATTTATTTTGTATAATCTTACTGCCCAAAATGATATCAATATTGACAACATAGAGTTATATATCGATGGTGGCTGTTTAGTACTAAAAATTTCAAAAATTAAAACCGATAAAATTAGAAAATTAAAATATAAAGAATTTTAAAGTCTCGACTTTAAAGGTAAGATTAACATTAATCTAAGGAAATTGAAATTATTTAAGGTTTCAAAAGATCTAGTTAATAGAATTTAATAACCCTACATCTAATCATGGAAATCCGTCATATATTGACCTCAAATCTAATCATCAACTATCCATAATCAATCACATATTCTGCCCCATAGAATATAGAATAAGAAATAACTCTTCCAGTGAAAATATCTTAGTATAGTAAATGTTATAACACTACGGTACAAAATAGTGTATTCATGTAAATATATCAAACATAGCAATAGTATAAGTGAAAATAGAAACGGAAAAATCATTTGGTACACACCTCTTTTTATCCAGTTAGTATTAAATTAAAGCAGAGTTCTTCATTTTAGTCGAAAAACAGTTCCTTAGAAATAATCTCCTGAGTAAGATTTTTAAATAAAAGTACACTTAAGTGAAACTACAGCTGTACTAATAACCTTGACAAATTATCAGAAATAATAATAATATTGTATACCAATATAAAAATCTACGTAATAAAATAATTCTAAAATATCTGAAGATAATGATACCAATGCATGCAATTATAAAAATCCGAATTGATGTTCATTACAAAATAGGTGTCTAACAGACTCTATTTTTTAAATATGTACTAGTTCGTCTATTGAAAACCCATAAGTTAAAAAAATTACATCGGTAGCGCCAAGAATACCTTTAAAACTGGATGGTACCAAATTTCAATATCTTTAGATAATAAGGTGTACGAATATACAACATCCCTTTCTAAATAGCTTTTGCAACAAGTCAACAAAAATGTCAACAAAATTCCCCTGAAAAAATAAGAAATATTAAAAAACTATGACTTGTAAAATTTTACATGATTTATGTCTCCTGTGTTTATAGGAAACATTTCAAATAATCAAGTTACCTGACACTAAATCCCTGTTAAATCAACGAAGTAAATGGAAAGTAACTTGCCGACATTGTCTATCATTCACTTTAAAGTATAGCAAAAAACATCTGCTCTAAAAAATTACGTCTCACAATTTGACAGATATTATTGTATCAATATATAAGGGGCCATCATCTACTAATTTTTGCTTCATTTGTTTAAATTAAGTTCAATAATGTTATTTTTTTTATGTCTATTCAGTATTACGTGCGTCCTGTTTAGATATTCCTTAGTTCTAATTATATCACCGAAGCTCATATAACAAATCCGAAAATTATACACCTCTACAAAGAGATCACCACAAACAGAAAAATATATATGAAACTTTAAATGATGGATAAATGTTGCCATTCAGCATCATCTAATATTACATAATGTAGACAACCCAATACTATATCGTGACCTATTAAAATCACTCACCTCCACGCTCTAAACTTATTACACCATCCAACGTAGACTTGCCCGCAAAATCTTTCGTAGGTCGGTTCTTATGTCGCCTTTATCTTTCTGAAAATGGGTAACAAATTGTTTTAAAATTCCATGAAAAATTATTTCCCGTACCAGTGACCAACTATTACATGAAGAAGAACAGTTAATAGTACTGAAACGCGATAGCTTTTAAGTAGTGATCAAATGTTGTTCTTTTTTATTATAACTACATAGAAATAAAAATATTACAATAATAAAATTCCACTACAATTATCGAGCACTTTTAAAACTAAATGCGACGAACTGTGAATCGTTCCTGCATTTGTTTTTTCTCTTACTAAGTTATAGATAGATAGATAGATAGATAGATAGATAGATAGATAGATAGATAGATAGATAGATAAAAAAGGACAATAGGTAAAAACTAAAAGGACAATATGTAAAAACAATAAGCAACTTACTTAGGCCATGCGTTTCATCATCTGAGTGACTTCATCAAGAGAAATATGATAAGTTACAACTGTATTTTCTCAAACACACAGACACATACACACACACACATATGTGTGTGTGTGTGAGAGAGAGAGAGAGAGAGAGAGAGAAAATTCGAGTCGCATACTCCACATAAGATTTATAGATGTATTGCAGATGTATAATATATATATATATATATATATATATATATATATATATATAAAAGTATTGTAATTTGTTTGGAAGTATTGTGTAGTGTATATTAGGTGTATAGGTAAGTTTTGAAGGCTATCACAATGTGTTTAGTAAAATAAAGGAAGGCAAAGGAGGTGTTGGTATTACTTATTTATTACTCATTAATTTTTCGAGATCAAAATCTCATCTTCAGAATGGTACGAGAGCTTGGACTGTGGACTGTGCCTTTCAACACCTTTACCTTCCTTTATTTTACTAAACGCATTGTAATAGCCTTCAAGAACTACCCATACACAATATATATATATATATATATATATATATATGAAAAGCGAGAAGTGGAAAATTTATTTTAAAGGCATTATCAAACTTTATCACTTTTATCAGTTAAAAATACCCTAAACGGAAGATTCTCGGACGAGCTACATTAGTTAATTTTATCATTTTCTGACGTTCACGGCTAGAACCAGGTTGCACTCACACTCTAATAAAACACTGTCATTCTCCATGTGTTCCAATGGCGATAGTAAGTTTTACTCAGTAAAACGTCATGAAAAAGAGAGAGAGAAAGATAGAGAGGGAGAAAGAGATAGTGCGTGTATGTGTGTGTGTGCGACTCTGTGTGTGTGTGTCTGTGTGTGTGTGTGTATATATTTTTTGTACATGTTTCGTGGAAATAAAAATAACATGCTAATTTTATTTGTTTCATGGTCTTCTTGTGTACTTTTAAGTACCTAATTTTCTGGACGTCAAATGTATTAAAGAGGAATTTCTAAATATACAACTATATATATATATATATATATATATACGTGTGTGTGTTTGTATATATATATATATAATGTTTAACCATATGCTAACTTTCCAATACTTTCTTGAATTATTATCAAGAAAAGCAAAATCATTCATCTCAAAACTTCGATTTAATTTAAGTATATAATATTCTTGTTTTCAATTCTAATCCTTTTTTTGTGCATTTAGTTTTATTTTTGGATTTAAAGACACTGTCCTCTTTTCTTTACGAATATTTATTTTGACATTTCTTTTTCATTTTCTGCCCTCCTTCTCCTGATTGTGTTTACGGCCGTCCATCTTCCTCTACATTACTTGTATTTCCCAAACGAAAATTTCGTTTAATTTTCTTTCGGTAAATAATTTAGTTTGTGTCGTTATGTTAGATTGTATTTCTTGCTTCGTTTCCTTCTGTTTTGCATCTTTGTCAGTTTGATATATTTTTCCAGGAATAAAGTAAATTCAAAAAGATGTAAATGAGATATAATTCTCTGCTTTATTCTCGTGTACATTCTTTTCTTTTTCTTTTATTTCTGCGATGCTAAGTTTGCGAACTAATTTCGCCGCCTTTTTTTTTTAATTTACGATTGCATACATGCTTGCACACAGATAGATAAACCTGTGCGCTGTCATTTTCTGCAATCTCAATTTAAAAACGCATTGACATTATTTATGTTTGAGAAAAAAATAGACATTACTCTTAACTATTCAATTTTTCAAATTAGAATTTCCCCCTATATATTTCCAATTCAAAATATATTTATTTCCAGTCTGCAACAATTGAATAAGTACGTAATTACATCTTTGCATATTTTTCTTCTTTGTCCCAAATATTGAACCAATGAAAATAAATTGCTGAGGACTTCATTTATTCTTATGTTGGACAAAAAACTTAAAAACTAAAACAAAAAATTATTCGTCTTGTCTTCGTCAGGTTAATATGATAACAAACATAAATCTTTGTATAATAAAATATTACATTATTTACAGACACGAGTTCCTCTTCTTTATGGAGTTTATGGAGTTCAACAACAAATTAAAGCAAAGTACGACATATTTACCTAAGCTTTTACGATGTAATCAACCTCTAATAAAATTTATGTTCACTGCATTCATATGTCTTTTCCCATGATATTTTGAATAAAGAGAATATTTTAAAAGTTTTCTTTCCAATAGTATCTACCCACTTACAACTATGGCGATCATAGCTAACAAATAAAGACTTATTCAGAAATGAAATTTTCCTTCTCAAATGGTTACTATCCAACTTTTAAAAAGAAGTCTTCAACCGAGTTACGACCAAATTGTAATCTCAAATACAACGCCACGGCCTTTTTTGAATAGAACATAAGAAGTGAAAGTGAGTAAATTACATTTTTTTAATTATCCAACGTAATTATGCTTTTCCTCCTTTTAATCAGTTAACCCCCAAACCGCCACTGGTGCGCAGGAAATTACAGTGATAAAAAATGTGGATACAGGTGGTATTAAAGAAAGGGTAAATAATGAACAGAATCCAAGGAGATAAAAAAAATGGCAATTAACATTTTATATAAATTTTTGGTGTTTGCAGCCATCAGGGAAGCAATATGAGGAACGGAGGAATGAAAATGTTTGAGTAAAAATGGTGGCTACATTTAACTATTTCTATTATAAAAGTGTAAAGCCTAGATCTACTGAATATCTGTGATTGATGAGAAAACGCACATTAGAGCAGTTACGATGGAAATATTTCTACAAAATATAAAGGAAGTCTACATCAATATTTTCAAGGACTCAGTTCGAAATTTTTATCACCTGAAGAAGGCCAGAGCATAAAACGGCTAAAACAAATAGCAACAAAGACGAGACCAATAGTCCGAATAATCTAAATACTATATATATATATATATATATAGATATATACTAGAACTTTTAATAAGTTCTTGTTGATTTTTCACGAAAGGCAATGGTTTATACATTAATTACTAAGAAAAACGTCACTGGAAATATTGTCTATCGCCTGCCATTATTTTTTCCACCTTTTAGGTAGCATTTGTATTCCGCGTCGACACGCATGTTAAGTTTAATCACGAGTTGAGCCAATTTTTCCATCGTCATGAGAATGAAATTGTTGCTCAGCCAGGCCATGTGCCAAGAATTGGAATAAGGAATAATCGGGCGGAGCAATGTGTGATGTATACAGCGAGTGGGGTAGGACTTCTACTTAAGGGTTTTCAAGTAGGTTTTTATCCGTTTTGCAACATTTAGCCTAGCGTTGTCAACTTGCAAAATCACTTTGTCTTTTCTTTTTTCTTCAAACCTCGGCTCAAATGCTTCAGTTGTAGTCTACAGCGATCTACCGTGATGGTTTTGGCAGCTCATAATAAACTACACCCAGGTGATCCCATCAAATGCAGAGCAGAAATTTCAAACTATAGATATTCAGCTTTGCTGACGATGTTGATGTGTGGGCCGAGTTTACACCACAATCTTGAACAGTTAGGGTTATTTTAGTGTATCTATTTTCATTACCGGTCACGATACGATGCAAAAACCTTTATTTATCTACCGTTAAAGCAGTTGTTCACACATGACAAGACGCTGTTCGAGGTCTGTCAGGTTCCCATCCTACGGCATGGAATGTCCTTGGTTTTAAATCATTCTTAATGTTTTTAAACCATTCAAAATTGTTGTGCGATCAAATTCTGTTGTGCGAATTCGGCGTTCATGAAGTAATACCTACAGTTCTTCGTCTTTGATATTTTTCGGTACACCAGAATGTTCTTTTCTTCAACATTGAAATCATTATTTTTCAGGCGTCTAAACCAATCTTTGCATATTGTTTTCGACAGAGCATGGTTGCGATGAGTCTCAATAAGAATCCTGTGTAATTCAGCTGTAAATTTCTTTTGAATAATGCTGTGCAGTAAAATTTTCCGCTAATACATTTCTTTGAAACGAAATCCTACATGGCTAACGCTATGAAAAACAAAATTGTTTACACTTCGGCAAAATGACAGGCACTGAATTTCAAGCTTGCTTAAAGGACTTGCTTATAGATGCATTAACATCTGATACTACATGCACAACGTTCAGGGAACGACATCAGTTAAAAAAACAGTGAGAACTTATTTAAGTTTATAATGCATATGTGTCATAATTAAATAGTTTTTGGTCATAATTAAATTTTATCAATACTCAGTTGTATTATAAGTGTTCTATAAATTTATATTGTAGATCTGTAAAACATTTTGTACTCTGAAATAAGTTATTTCCTCAAACTAGGTTTCAACGTTTGGTAGCTTCAAACTATTTATAATAACTGATTCTCCAAAGTTATTCAAAAGTACAAAAAGGGATTTTCACGAACGCGCCACTGGAAGATTTGAAGAAAAAACTGAAAATGTTTCAAATTAGGTAGGAGTTACTTAAGTCACTTAAAACACTTTCATCCGCTTTTTATTAACCGAATATGTATTTATAGGTGTGATTACATTTGATTAATATTTCTACTCTTTCATTTAGTATATATATATATATATATATATATATATATATATATATATATATTGTTCTGGAAACTAAATAATGGCTAACTTTTTTCTCTTGACACACTCTTTAAACATTACCACCCTTGTATGGTTTGGCTTTTATTTTGCTACTAGCACTATAGCCCGGCGTTCCTCGGGTGTAATGAAAGCTTTAAAACTAATCCATGGTCCTGGAGCTCAAACTCTTTGCACGAAAGACTAAAAGTCAATAGTTGTTTCCAGTCAAAGCGATACCATAGATTGAAAGAAAGATTAATGGATTTAAGTCAAAATTTGATTTCCTATATCGATGTCAAATAAGCTTTCCGTCGCAAACTGAATTTTGAAGGCTAAATAAGCCCTCTGAGTAAATAGTATCATGGGTGAGACTAAGAACTACAATTATACGTACTTAGAGCAAAACCCGAAGCAAAATCTAAAATAAAAGAGCTGAAAATCACTTTTGATCAGACCCGAGAGGATATTGGGGTATCGATTTCCAATATCGGAGTCAAATAAGTCATCCATAGAGAAACTAACCTAAGTAAGTCCATGAGAACTTATAGTACCCATCGGGAGTAACATTGGAGAAAATGAGCCCTATTGATGGCTGAATATCGGTTTTTGACCAAATTTGATAGAATATCGTGATATCGATTTCCGATATCGGGGAAAATGAGTCTACTAATATTTGAAACTGAGAACTATAATTTTATCAAGTTAGAGCAAATTGTGCAGCAAGAACCACGATAAAAAGCCTGAAATCCTGATCTTGATGAGACCTGATCTGATATCGGGGTTTCGATTTCCGATATCGGGGGGGGGGGGTCGGAAAAAATATGTAGTCCGTGGCCTGACTGGAAGCCTAAAGAATATTTTTGTAAGGTTTGGTGAGAACCGGATTAAAATTGTGTATTTGCATTAAGGACATACAGATAGACACACGGATAAACAGACACACACAAACATCTTGTCTTTTCTATATATATATATATATATATATATATATATATATATATATATATATATAGATAGATAGATAGATAGATAGATAGATACATACTCAAGAATATTTATACCAGTGTCTTTTCGATTTATTATTTTTCATTCCCACACGTAGCTAGCGAGTTTGGTAAAATTTGTTTTTTCAAAGGTTTTCCAGTTTTGGCAATAACGCTTTCTGTTTTACGAAGTCCGTTAAATAGGCATTTTTAGTCCCTATATTTACATCCTCTATTAGTGATGTTACGCTGCACACTATTATTTAGGTTTTTCGTGTTTTGTTATTTTATATAATTTTCTAAATTATCCGTATAGCTATAACTTAATTTGATTGAATTTCTTTTGAAAATGTCATTTACTTCTGAGCTTGTTGAAAAGTGTTTATTAATTCATTAAAAAAATATTTGCCTATTTTGACTTTTACTTCTAAGTTAAACCGGTGGGTTGAACCAAATAATGTTTTGATTTATTACTATTTTTCGTTTGTTTGTTTGTTTGATTAACTGAGGTTTCTATTCTAATTTGTTTTCATGGCAAGATTCACTTGAAGCTATTTCATAATCTTTTTTCTTTTCATCAAAGATTTTTTTGTAGAAAGATTTTTTTGATAGTCTGTGTTCTATTCCCTTAGGAATGAGTATAATTATGCTGGTCGGATGGTTAGATCTAGTGTTTACGTATTTAAATTTGTGTCTGTTTTCATATATTGAGAGACACTGTCAGTTTGTAGATTAAATTCTACATGTAAATATTGGACATCTTTCTTGTTTGTTCGAATTTCTCTTCCAAAATCGAGATTTTTGAAGAATGTGAAAAGCATTTTATTAATTTGGTCATTTTTTTCTTTGTTGTCCGGTGCTACCATTAATCCGCCGTCTCTGCATAATCTGTGCTTATCTAAATATTATCTGATTAATTTTATATAGAATGTATACTTTTATTAATTCTGAAATTTTAGCTCCGTCAAACGAGCCTTGTGGAAAAAGAAGTGTGTCTTTTTTCTATTTTTTAATCCATGCTTCAAAGTTGTGGAATAGTGTGGATTTTCGGCAGTGTAGTAATATATTTATATAATCGGATGTTATGTCTATGTATCGTTTAATGAACTTTAACGCTTCTATCGACCCTTTTTAGATAGTAATAGGTAAAATTCTTTATGTCATATTTTATGGAATCCCGTTGACTGTCCTTAACAAATATGCCCCTGAACTCTCTTCTGTCCTCTCTAAACTCTATAATTACTGCCTCTCTGCTTCCTGTTTTCCTGCATGCTGGAAGTCCTCTTCTGTCGTCTCTGTGTTTAAGAAGTCTTGTGAACCCTTATTGTCTTTAATTATTTGAAAGCAACAAAAAATATGAATTATATATATATATATATATATATATATATATATATATATATATATATACATTATGTATTATATACAAGTACACTAGATAGATAGATAGATAGATAGATAGATAGATAGATAGATAGATAGAGTGCAAGAAAATTTTGAATAAGGCTAAGGGGTAGTTTGCTAAGAGAATGAGACAGTGCATAGCTGACCACGGCTCCAAGACTATTGGCGGTTATGCAAATGGGTGCTGAACAATAGCAAATCTTCCATCCCTCCTTTAGTCAATGAATTTGAGGTCCTTACATCATCAGCGGACAAGGTTGAGTCCTTTGCTGGCAGATTCTCATCCAATTCCACATTTGACTCGTCTGGAGTATCCTCCCTATTAGAACTGAGGCTAAACTGTACGATATATACATTACCCCGACAGTAATATCCCGTGTCATTTCAAAACTTGACCCCCATATGCCGAGCGGTGGTAATGGAATCGTGTTGACTGTCCTTAACAAATATGCCCCTGAACTCTCCTCTGTCCTCTCTAAACTCTATAATTATTGCCTCCCTGCTTCCTGTTTTCCTGCATGCTGGAAGTCCTCTTCTGTCGTCTCTGTGTTTAAGAAGTCTGGTGAACCCTCAGACCCATCCAACTATCGCCCTATCAGCCTTCTACCAATATTCGGAAGGTGTTCGAGGCCTTTATACTGGAATAGTTCAGCATCTTACTGCCTCTGGATGTTGGTTGTGCAAAGGATTTACATTTAAATAAGTTATTTAAATGCAATGTAAATCATTTAGACAACCAAAATCGAACATTGCCGATGAAGAATATCTACATCGAAACATAGAAAATTCATAATTATATGATCATATTAAACTCTATAACATCTCTCATATTGAGCACTGTTTATAATAAAATAAATGCCGGGGTACTCAAAATGAGTTCTCTACCACCTGGATTCATATATATATATATATATATATATATATATATTACAGCGAGACAGATAGAAAAAGATATATTTAACCTGAGACAGAGTGAGTGAGAGACACAAATGTGAGATATAAATAAAATGAGTGCAAAGAACAGTTTGTAGATGCTTAGTCCTTTTATATCAATTAAATCATTACACTGAATATTTTTAAAGATAAATTTAAAAATAATAAACACTTGTTATGATAATTGTGAAATACTTTAATTAATGTTTATTCGAAAACCTTTCCTAAGTTTTATATATGTGTTGATGAGTACATCTTTCATAGACAAAGAATCACATCAAATTCACAATTATCTGGTTTGTTCTGATACACTTCTGATCGGGTTTCAAGTTTCACATTAAGGCGATCCTGAAAGACTGAGATTTGTCTTTGGCAGGCACACTCATAAAAACATAAGTCATGCACATAATACAGTGTTGATACCAGACACAGAAAAGAAACTGCATTAATTTATTGTGACACTAGTAAACAAAATTGGAAGAAAAGACTTAACATTAGTTGTAAGATGTCACAATGTATAGTTATCAACATAAGGAACATGTGATCTACGATTTGAGGCATCATAATCAATCAAGTACAAAATTGTACATCTAAACTTAATTTATAAATGGAACTTTGTGTGTGTGTGTGTGTCTGTGTGTGTGCCTCTGTGTGTGTATGTCCGTTATCTATAGACTCCGAAACGGCTGAACCGATTTTCTTGAAAATGCACGCAGTTTTTCTATAAGCGTCTGCGAGAGTTCTTAGCTAGATTTTGTGTCGAGGTACTCCCGATAAATATCGAAAATCGATAATCGAAAAAATCGGGATATACAAGGAGTGGTCCGATTTTAATCAAACGATACACTCATATTCATAAGTTTCAAGGTTGTAGTTCTTACAATAGTGCAGAAAATCGATAATATAAAATGCAAGGTGTTTGTGTGTGTGTCTGTTTATCTATCTGTATGTCCTTTATACAAATCCATAATTTTTATCCGATTCTCACCAAACTTCAACATTTGACTTACATCCACTCATTTTTCTTTCAGTCTACGGTTTTGCTTTAACTAGAAACAACTATTGCTTTTTAGTCTCATGTGCCAACGTCCAAAGAGTCTGAGCTCGAGGACGATGGATTAGTTTTAAAGCTTTCATTACAGCCGATCAACGCCGGGATATACTGCTAGTATATATATTTTTTATTCAGTAAGTTTCAAGCTGTAATAAGCCCGTGTATCACTTGAGCTAGAGGTTTATATTAAGAGGAATTTCATGCTGATAAGATAAGAGAATAACGTTTAAATCTGGGTCTTAACAACTTGTAGTGATCGGGGAAACTTCCTCTTGAGAGATGGTTCCAAAAACTAGATGTTTGTGGGAAGAAACTCTGTGAGTGGGTACTTACTTCTCAAAAACTGTATAAGGATAAATCTGGATTGTTGTTAAAATGTCAGTGGCATGGTGGGTTCTAGACGCGAAGGTTGAGAGTTCCGGAATCAAGGAATGTAGTTATTTTGAGCACTTTCCATTTAAGTTATGTTTTAACTGAGGTTGGAACATTTGAAATCCAGGGTTGCATTGGAAAAGAGAAAATATTCAGTCAGTTCAGTGCCATACGTGGGCTATCATGTCTCGAAAGAGACATGGGTGACTGGGCACAAGATTATCCCGTAGTAGGTTACCATTACTTTATGCGGTAGACTCGTTGCCAGCCAATTAGATTAGATTAGATTAGAACCCAATCTGTCCTGTTATTTGACTCATAGCTAGAAAAGAAGAAGATGTATTTTATTAGTAACTAGTAATTAGTGGGGGGATCAGTTTATTAATTTATAACAACAGAGAAACGGTCCCCCACTTTGTGCCCAGTAGAAACTTTAATCATGTTTCCAACTATTATATTCAGTCAGTCAATTAAGTGCCATACGTGATACATGCTTTGGGTCATCATGTCTCGAAAGCGACATGGCTGACTGGGGAGAAGATGATTCCGTAGTAAGTTGCCATAGCTTTCTGCGGTAGACTCGTTGACAGCAAAGGCTTTAGAACCCAATCCGTCCTGTTATTTAACCCATAACTCGAGAGAAGAGACGGATTAATACCTTTCCCAGAGGTATTTTCACATAAGTGAATGCAAGGAATTCAACTGGAATTCGAACTAGTCTCCCCGATTTCTCGTTCCGACCCGATATCCACAACCCATGTATTCAAAAACCTAAGCAAAGTATTAAGAAATGGTGATATTTTGTGAGAAACAAAGAAAAGATTACTGTTATGCAATATCGATCCTGACGATCCTTGAAGCAATAGAAATGTGTTTTGACAGAAACGTTTTTAGAATACCATGACCAGAATATGGACGCGACGACAAAGTTTTAAAGAGAACTGGAGTGAACGGAATTTATATTTAAAATCGAGAAAGTCAATTAAAATTTTGAGAGCGCATAATAAGAAATAAGGCTTGTAGTAATAAATGAAATCTACAACAGTGACGTTTGCATTTAATTATTTTAGTTGCCTTTAAGAGTTCTTTTTTATCATATTTGTCGAGAAATTCTATGTGTCTTTTTATCTTTGTAAATAATTCTGGGTTGCTTTTGTTATGTGTGGAGACGTATGCGTGAATGTTGTCTTCTTTTTCGTGTACTGTTTTTGGATTCTGGGGAATGATTATACGCCTTGCTCTTGTTTATTAGCGGAGTGGGTCATCTACTTATTTCTAGTGTTTTTGTAGTTCCTGTAGGCGTATTTTCCGACAGAAACTACAAGACAACTTACAGAAGGTAGCAGAAGAAAGTAACAAGAAAGGACTAGAAATAAACTGCACGAAAGCTGAATGCATGGTCATGAGTAAAAAGGGCACCCCAAAATGCCAAATACGGGTCGGAGATACCAGAATCAAGCAGGTACAAAAATTTAAATACCTGGGAAGCGTTATAACAGAAGACGGAAAGTGTGACACAGAGAACCGAAGGCGAATTGGCATGGCGAAGGAAGCATTCCAGTTGTTGAGTAAGGTATTAAGAAACAGGACACTTTCGCTAGAAACTAGGAAGAAAGTACTCGATTGCTATGTGCTGTCCGTCCTTCAATATGGCAGTGAGTGCTAGACAATACCACCAAGGATGAAGGAAAAAATTGAAGCAACTGAAATGTGGTTCTAGAGAAGGATGCTGCAGATATGATGGATCGAGCAAGTGAACAATGACAGAAATGATGGAAGCGAAAATGAAAGTTAATACTGAGCATCAGGAAGAGACAGCTGAAGTTACGGGGACACGCAATGAAGAAAGAGGGCCTGGAGAATCTGATACTAACAGACCAGGTAGAGGAAAAGAGAGACAGGGGAAAGCAACGGATAACATATTTGAAGGACCTAATCAGGTAGTCCTAATCGGGTAGTTGACAGAACAAGATTTGCAAGGTGTAACAGGAGAAGGCGTGCTCAGAACCACCAGGGATAAGGAAACGTGGAAAGCCATGATCGCCTAAGTCCTGAAGGGACAGGGCACATAGAAGAAGAAGACATTCATCGTGCTAAGAAGAAGGGGATAGGTTTTAGACAACTTTTAGAGTGGTAATTCTTGAAATAGAGGTATTGTTGGGTATCTGTGGGTTTAGAGCGATTGTCTGTGATGATGTAATTGCTTTTAATTTTATGAGTGTGTCTCGGAATGGCAATTCTTTATAGCTCGATTCTAGTGTGAACTTAATTTTGGGGTGCAAGTTTGAAAGTAGATTGTGTAGTTTATTTTATCTTTCCATGTTGACTTTCAAAAGATAAAACTATCATCTGGATATCTCTTCCATGATTTAGTGAATTCTGCTTTTTAATTCTCCCCCACATTTATGGCATATTTGGTCGTATAGGTTTCCTTCTAGATATCCTAGTGTGAGTGTTGCATATGTCGGTGCCGTTTTTGTCCCCATCCCAGTACCTGTTTTTTTACTATAATTTTAGTTGTTACATTGGAATAAATTGTTCTCTAAAATTAGGTCTATACGCTATATAATAAATTATTTTGTGAAGAGTGTCGGAAGGATTTCTGGGTGTTATTAATCCAAAATGTTATAGCCTGTTTACATATTTTATGGGGTATGTTGCTGTACACGTCAAATGTTATTATGAGTATACGTGGGTCTACTTCATGGTATGAAGCTTATGAAATGTATGCTGTCTCTGATGTAGCTTTTTTTATTTTTGTGGTGTATGGTTGTAATATTTCATCTATTAGGTTGCTCAGTCTACTTGTTGGGCAGGCTGGCCCTAATATAATGGGTCGGAATTGTGGATCACTAGGGTTTGGGGTGTGAATATGTTCAATTGTTGTTCTTGAATAGTGTCATGGGACCTAACCGTTTTGGACACTAACGAACTCTTCCTATTATTATGAATACCAGAAGTATATGCCTCTCGGGGTTGTGTGGGTTGTGTGGGTTGTGTTGAGTTGAAATGAGTGACACCACGACCACCGAAAAGGAAGGCCAGTTCAATGTGACATCAATAACTCGTCACGTCATCATCTTGTCCTAACTTTCGAGTGTCGTTTGTGTATATAAATTTTTCACAGTGTTTTTAAATTGTTTATTTTTTCATTTAAATATTGCATTAATTTATAAGCAAAAACAATATCTTACAGATGTGTTGTACCAAATTTCAAATTTACTTACTAAATTCAGCAGAGTGAGTATATTTTTTATTGAAAATAAGTATATTTAACTGAAACTTTTATGATTAAATCAATTTCATAACTTTGTAATTCCAACACAAATTTAACACATAAATCTTGCGAGAAAGTTATATTCAACACGACTTGACTTTAACACTCAAGTTGTTTTTAAAAGCTAAACCTCATTTTTAAAAGGAGACTTTAAAGAAATTTTCCATATAAATTCATAAAGGAATATTGTTACAGATATAAAATATAATTCTAACATTTTTTTAGAATTGCTTTATTGGTAAATAAAAGAAACTTTAAGGATTAAACGAATTTAGAATTGTTTTATTATTCATAAAATGTTTTTTTTATTAATTTTGTTTTAACAGATATATAAAAATTCTCTCATTTGTACTTAGCTTCGTCAATAAATCATTTTATGTTGAATTATAAATTAAATCATATTCCTTAAAAATATCAGAACACTTCACTTTTCTTAGAATTGTAAGAAACATAATTCATATTGTAAATATTTGCTGACTGATTTTCTTCTTAGATTTTCACAAGAATTTAAAATAGTTTTGGTTTTTAGTCTTTTTTTTTTAAATATATGGACTATATTTTTGACTGATGGAAATAGAGAACCATCAGCGTTTGGCAAAAAAAAACAGGTGTCAAAATTGCAGTTAGACTTCATATACCATATCTTCAGGTTGACGCTATTCTTAGAATTCTTTCAAACTGTCTCTCATATTTACCTTCATTGACCACCTCTAGGAAGTTTCCAGATTCAAGAAGAATTTGACTGGAGAATTCTGCCCTTAAAATGCTTTAAATATTTGGTATTTTTGAGGACTTAGCATCTAAAAAACAGAAGAAATTTCATAATATTGATGATGTAGAAGGCAAATTTAATTTTGTTGATAGAAATTAGTGGAGTGTTGTTAGGAAGCAAGAAACACATATGCGGCATCATAAAATCCTTATATCCAATAATTAATCTGTCTTTTGTAATTGAATCTGATTTTACTGTACATGTGTTTTGTAGAGATGGGGAAATGAATAAAATAGGGGAATATAAGCTTCCTAAAAATGTAACTGATCACATTATGATAGAAAACAGGATGAAAAGTTTTACATAGCAACAGTAAACCAAACTTCCAAACTTCCAAATAATAAAATTGGTAATGATATTGCTACAAGTGGTACACAATAATCAAACAAATGTTTTAGTATAATTAAATGTATGAGCAGCTAAATTTAACGACATT
This sequence comes from Ascarosepion bandense, assembly GCA_037127315.1. Classification (NCBI taxonomy): domain Eukaryota; kingdom Metazoa; phylum Mollusca; class Cephalopoda; order Sepiida; family Sepiidae; genus Ascarosepion; species Ascarosepion bandense. The sequence goes on from JBBBDQ010000932.1 coordinate 4,726,829, forward strand.
GATTATTCAACAGAAATGGTATTTTCTCCCCAAAAGAATGCAGATTATTAAGAGACAGCAATAATATAATTTTACCAAGCTATTGAACCGTAAGAGACTAACCTTATGAACATATATGAATCATGAAAACAATTTTCTTGTGTACATTAAAAATAAATTTAAGTTACTAGTGCAGAATGACACCAGGGTATCTTTCCTTGTTGATGTAAGTTAATCTAAAACCTTATTTTGATTATAGGGTTCGTGACATTGTTGGCTTATATGACAACAGCAATGACGCTGCAACAAGTTCTTTAGACGGTATGGTTAGCAGTGTATTCTCACAATATAAGGATGTTGTGCATTTTATGCTAACTAAATGTCTTAAACCTGAGAATTTTTTAAACGTATAATAATTGGTTTAGAGTAGATAGGCTTTCAAGTATTATCAATCATAACGAGTAGTAATGCTACAAATAAAAAAGTTATATCTTTCTTTGTCAGCCCCACAAAGCTTTCCATTGTAAATCTACACCCAGTTATGAAGTCTCAACCTCTTTTTTCCTATTCGACCTAGTCCATATATATCAGTGCATTTGAAAGACTGGCTTAGTCAAAAAGATGCAACTAAATGCATGCTATTCCCAAAATTTTGTCACAATAAAAATCATGAATCAGATAGCATACAAAGTGTCCAATTTTATAACTTACAGAAGTTTTATGCCCTTAAATCTCAGTCAATCTTGAAATATTTTTATAAATTGACCTCAAAGACACTTTCTTCTACTAATCTTGAAAGACAGAAAATTAATTTAGTTCTGCAGATTTTTTAATCAGTACACCAGTCAGCGATTATTGACCTTAGGAAAACAGGTATTTCATATTTTATATCTGTTGTAAAATAATGAATGCAACAACACCATATAAAGGTTGTCGGCTTAGAAATAAATCCTGTAATCTGCTTAGAGTAAATGAAGAAAGGTTTAAATTTCTCTCTGTATTCTGTGACTTGTTAGCATCTTGCAATAGCCTATATAGCTGAAAAGGCAAACTAACAAAAGAAACATTCACAGCTTTGCATCATGCAACTTATACATTTCTAGAATTAACCAAATATCGCAAAGGAGAACTGAAAATATTATACATATTACCTGGCAAATATCAAACCTACCACCTTGTGGCAAGTATGTGAGTGTAAAAATTAGAATGCTATCAGTTTTAAAACTGAGCTTACCATTTAATCAGCAATGCATTGATTTAAATAATTTACAAAATCCAAAATGGGATGAAGTGACAGAGGAGCAGTTAGTGACAGTTAGATGCGTATAAATTTAGAATTGATGTTAAAGAGGATGATGTTAATTAATGTTGAGAAATTTTCCCCGTAATATTACACTTAGCAGGTTATTGTTGTCATGTCGTTTTTAAGAAAAGTAAATGCAATAGTTGCAAAGATTTAATATCTGGAAGAGATGATGTGGAAGAAATACTTGAAATAAACTGCTATTTTCAGGAGAATAAAAGAGTTTCTCTCCTATATCCTAATGATGCAACTCCACATTTTGTCCTGTATAACTTATTTGCTTGTTTGCATGTAATTTGTTTCTTACTTATATTGAATTGTTTTATTTATTCATCCTTTCCTTGTAATGTGTTTATGATCTGTATATTCAATTATTTTTTGTTCCCTAATTCATAACTTACCTCTTGCCGTATTTTAGTAATAATCACTTAATAATTATTACAATATTGTAACTTTATAGAATAATTGTTAAGATTGAAATAAAAACAGGCAAATAAAAAACAATGTTGATTAATTTATAAAGCAATTGTTTTCAAATTTGAAACAAAATTATGAACGAATTTATTTTGTGATGATACCAAGCAAAAACGATGGACCGGATGTTTGCGCTTTCACGACCAAAAAGCAAATGACCAAAAGTCGACCGTGCGCCGCCGGCTCCGCTCAGATGTTCCGGTTGAAAACTAAAAATTAATTAAATATTAAATTTCCAATTCGGGAGCCTACGCGAATTTTATTTATCAGCCAATGGGAAGCCCAGAATTAAATACAAGTGTAAAATCCCAAGTGATTTGATGTGATCCAAAAAGAAGATATAAAAAGCGGATACAGAAAGCATCTACAGGCAGACCGACGCGAGGAAAAGAGAGTAATTAGTATCTCCCTTGACTGAAAGTGAATTGGCTTACAACGCTCGCCTCCCTTACCTCTTTCCTTCTTCCCTGCCTCAAAAACTACTTACTGACCTAAGGAGCGAATACATCAAAGACATTCCTTACTTACACGCTCCTAAATTCCTAAGCATTAATTCTCTTTCAGCATTTTATTGCCATGAACATTTTAACCCTGATTAGAACTATACTTCAAATATTCCTTCAATTGTAAAAACATTAATTGATATGTACATATATATATATATATATATATATATAAAATGTTAATGTTATACTCAAATTGCCTTTCTTGATTTGCAATCATTTTATGACTTATAGTGGGCTATCTACAACAAGGCCAAATTCCGTTAACCTGCAACAACATAATACTACACTTCAGTAGTGGACTACCACTACAAAAGAGAAAATAATAGATAACCCGCTATTATTTCAGTCTTTAAATTTTGTATCTGTAACCTATTTTTCCATAAGTATTTGGTTTTGAAATCGATATTGTTTGTAACTATTTTGCTTCTTATTCATACTCAGTTGTTTTATTTTTTAATCATTTAGTTACTTACTTGTTTGTATGTTCCCCAATATCTAATTCACTTGTTGCTGGAAGTGTAATAATCGCTTAAAATATTGTAATTATATAGAATAATAGTTAAAATCGAAATAAAAAAATGCAAGTCAAAATTCTAAATATATATATATCTATATATATCCATATATATCTATATCTATATCTATATATATATATATATATGTTTAAAATAATCAAAATAATAAACGAATTTTAGTCTTTAAATTTCAGTATAACGTAACATGAAGTTTTGCTTATTTACTTTAAAACCGCTTTCAGCAACAATTTGATATTATTAATATAATTATTATTTTTATTAATCATTTAGAAAAGAATAAATGTTATTGAATAAAGTTCAGTATTAAACAATTATTAAATAAAGTTCAGTATTATACAATCTTACCCTGTTTCTTTTTTAAACGTAATTTAAAAGAAATTTTCTAAGACTTTTTCTTTAGTTTACAATCATTCATTACTGCCGGTCTTGCTAACCGAAGACCTACGTAGGTCTAGTTTTGTAACGTCACGTCACGATAGAACTGTCCTTCCTTGTATTCGTTCTATATACGTTTCACTAATACCCGAGTTCGAATTTTCTTGCGGACCTGGGTCTACAACAGATAGCTTCATTAATTGCGTTTGATTTATGTATTTTTGTAAGTCCGTAAAAATTGCCGGTTTTTTAAATAACACCTGTAAAAAAATTTTTTCTCTTTATTATTCTACTGCGTGTAAGGCAGTGTTTTTTTTTTTTTCTTCATCCCGGAAAAATATAGAAAAGAAAATAACATGTATGAAAACATCCCAAATCAAGAAAACATCCCAAATAAAACGGACAAAAAGTAAACAAGAAAAACTTTGTATGAAACGAAACCCTGAACAAAATACATACCCAGGAAACCAATATAGACTGGGTATGTGTTTTGCCCAGGGTTTCGATTCTTACTAAGGACTAGTTTTGTTTTCCTTTTTTTCTTTTTGTTCGATTCCTCTTGATTTGGTGCGTTTTTATACATGATTTTTTTAAATGTTATTTTACTATAAAGAGATATTTTTATATATTAATAGGACTTTGGCCCCAGTTTATGGGTTAACTATTTTTTCCAAAGCTGGAACCATCGCAGGTGTTTCTACCCCAAGTTTGATTTGACCTGATAGCAACAATAATTAAGAAATGACTTCAGGCCCCTCAACCTCACCTCCACCCTGATCAGAGACCTAGTTGGCAGAAATAACGGATTAAAAAAGGATGATGCGGAGAGCCATGTTTCCTCATGTATAACATAATAATTTATTTTCTTTGTTTATTGCGGCGTTGCATATATTTGCTTATTCTTGTGTTTTCCATCCTAGCAATTTCTGGCTTTGTGTTGTTTTCTCGCTTGTAAATGATTTTCGATTTGATTTATTTCTTCCTTCTCAAAATCTTATATTTGTTCGTTTGTTTGCTTGTTTGTTTGTTTGTTTGTTTCAATCAATAGACGGCTTCTGTTTCAAGTATTGTTTTGTCTTTCCGTTAGTGTGTATCTGTAATCTCTAATGCGTGCCGGTATTTGATTTAAATAGATATCTATAGATAGGTCAAAATAAACAAAACGAAATGAAACAGGGTATGGATTTCTGGGCTTGGTATGTCGAGACAATTTGGTAAAGGAAATCCGTCAGTTTGAATAGAATTTTCTAACAGGCTCAAAACAGATAAATAATAGCTGCAGACAGATGAGTTTCGTCTTTCTAGAGCGTTTATTTTTGTTTCTCCAGGATATTCCAGTATCAGATGGTCTAGACCCAACCTAGTGCACTTATTCTCTGAAGCCAGACCATAAAAATCAAAATAAAAAGCTTAACATTAAAAAATTGTTGCGTTTTCCTATTAGATAATGGATTGATGGATTCCAGTAACTACAATCTAATCAACTCAACTCAAAGAAATTGTTAAAATACTAAAATGTTAAATATAGAAAATACCATTTACGATTAAAATGTTCCATGTTTGGTGCTTCTTTTTGGTGTGGGCGGTCATAATAATCAGTCAGCTAAGTGCCATACGTGATTGGGCGATCATGTCTCGAAAGAGACATGACTGACTGTGCAGAAGATTATCCCACAGTAGGTTGGCATTACTTTCTGCGGTAGACTAGTTGCCAGCCAAGGCTATAGAACCCAATCTGTCCTGTTATTTAACCCATAACTCGAAGGAATAGACGAATAAATACCTTTCCCAAGGGTATTTGCTCGTAAGTGAATGCAATGAATTCAACTGGAGTTCGAACTCGGCTCCCCGATTTCTTGTTCCGAGCCGATATCCACTGCACCATAACGCACATCCTGGTCATAATAATACACAACTAATATATTGTAACTCTAGGCAATGTTCCTCCTCTTCCTATGCCTCTCAGTCCACGTTATCTATTCTCTTTACATTTATTAAGTGGAACACTGCTGTTGAATGTGGTAGTGAATATATTGATTAGTAGTGATGTGAACCTGTGATATATAACTTTAACTTGATGTACGATATGTTTGATTCTATTTCTTTATTTTTTCTTTTTTTATAATTGTATCGCCGCAAGGAAGGTATTATACTGCCACTGTTGTGCAGGGGGTTACATAGGAGTAAAGTTATGAGAAAGAGGGACAGAATACAGGGGGTGTCAGGAAGCGGCTAAGAGAGGGATGAGAATACTGCAGAAATGAGATGGGAGCATGAGAGAGAGGATGCAAGTTAGTGAGATAGGACATGACTATTGACTTTACATTTAAATTCTTGGAGATTGTAGCTGTCTGGAAAGCAATTAAATGGAATGGAATTCTACATGCAAAAAATGCGAGAAAAGAGACTACTGGAGTAGAAATTGCGCTTACATTTTATTGGTTTCACAGTAAAATGGCGAGGCGTAGTTGCTAATCTTGTGGCTCGATTAAATTTGTATATAGGGCGCAACAGTGAGTTAAGTTCATCAAAGCAGAATCCGTAAAAGCACTAGTAGAAAAGACACAAAGAAGGCACACCGCGCCGATGAGAAAGCGACTGTATCCGAGCTGACAAGTCAGCATCCGAGCTGTCAAGCACACATAAGTGGATAGCAGGAGCACTCGACCAGATATTGCAGCAGTATTCAATACAAGGCCGAATGGTAGATTTGTATATGTGCAGGATTGTTTCAGGCGGGGAAAAATTCCTGGCCTTGCACTGAGAAGCGAACCTTTTAACAGCGGATTTAGCTGTGGATTCTATGTAGATATACCACTTGAGGTCTATTTTCTATATAGTAAAATAAATACCGATTTTATTTTTGACTCACGCTCGCATATATATATATATATATATATATATATTATGAAAATGCATGAAACACACAGTCGTAATACGTAGGATAATATGTATATTTATTAATATATATTTTTTATCTATTATACATAACTGAATACTATTCTTATCACAACTGAATAAATTTTATATATTGATGCATATATACGCGTATACACACATGCATATATACTTATTCACCTCTTTCTCTCTCTCTCTCTCTCTCACACACAAGCACACACACACACTCTCTCTCTCTCTCTATATATATATATATATAAATATACATATATAAATATATATATATATATAAATATATATATATATATATAATTAAAAGAAATAAGATTCCAAACGATAATTTATAGAAAAAAGAAGATATATAAAAAAAAATAAAAGAAAAACCAACCCTCTAAACTTAAAATTAAGATTAAACATACAACTTTATACAAAAAACTGATAAAACGCTAATTTGCATTTACTTCCCAAAAAATACAAATTTAGATTTCTTGAAATAACTCGCCTAAATACAATTATACTCCAAACTTGAATATATATATATATATATATATATATATATAGAGAGAGAGAGAGAGAGAGAGAGAAAGATTTTTTAAAAAGAACCCTATAAACTATAAAAAAAATATTCCATACCAAAAAAATCTAAATTGGAAAGGCAAAACACCCCACCCCTATCACGTCTAAGAAACCCCAAAGTGAAAACCTAGACACAGGATCAAAGTAAATGCATGAATTAGGTCCACTACAGCAGACATCAACCAATTAAACGATAGCCAACCATAAAAATGACCACTCAACAGAGCTCTCTTAGAAATCCTAACCAAAAAATATACCCAATCGATCAAAAGATAAAACATACATTCCAACTTATAATACCATTAATCACTTACACACCAAATTCCTCAAAAGTCTAACGGTCAAAACGAGACATTCACTTAATTACCAATAACCCCAAACAACCCCACGACAACAACGAACCAAATATAAACAGAGAATAATTCCAAACTTTTATTTCCCCCGAAGAAGTGTTTGAACCCAAACACTGACACAACCATATGATTGTAGGGAAGAGGACATATATAGAAGAAATTATATACATGTTCTAAAACATAATTTATAATAAATATTCACTGCTCTATACATCATATATCGAGCACTGTTCTAAATTATTCTTTTGGACGGAATTTTTTTTTCTTTTTTCTCTCCTCATTCTATACTCACTTGGATATATATATATATATATATATATCTCCAGAAAAGAAGTCTTTAATCTAACATGCATGAATCAGTTACATATATGGATTGGAATCCGACAAGATGAATAGAATAATTAAAGAAGTGAAGCATGTTAGATTAAAGACTTCTTTTCTACTTGTTTTTTACTTATTCTGTACATATACACATATTTTTTTATCGTTTCACCCCAAGTAAATCGGGTACGCCACTGATGCACAGGGGCTACATAAGAGAAAAAGATTAGATAGGAGGAGAGTAAAGAGAAAGACGAACCAGTTAAAAGGTTGTCAGAGGAGAGAGCAAGAGAAGGATGGGAATACAGGTGTGATGACTGTTGCAAAGGTAGAAAGAAAAATATATATATATAGAGTAATGTTGAAAGAACTGGAGTCAAGTGGACAAGCGATGGGTTTTGACATTGCATTTAAATTCCTGGAGGTTGTAGCCGTCAAGAAAACAACAATATTGAAGAGAGTTCCACAAACGGGAAGTGTGAGAAAAAAGGCACCAGTGTACATATATATATATGACGCAGAGCTTACAAAGAAGAGCAAACAATAAATGAAAAAGAATTAATCCAAAAGATTAGAATTAACATTTCATTTTATTTTTTAAGATCGAAGTTGATTGAGAAGAATTCAATCGCGAGAAGTTTCCACAAGCAGGAAGTGTGGTAGAAGAAACTGTTAGTATAGAATACACAATTGTATCTTGTCATATCAAGTGTAAATCGATTACAGAAAAGAATATTTATAACTTCAATGTACCATAATGGAAAGTTAATCAGAGTAACTAGCACTACCATGGGAGTATTTGGAATCTATAAATAGCGGATACGATTTAGGAATCATGGGGAAATTATGAATTCCATCTCTTTTTCCTCTTCAGCTGTAGGTAAATAGCACGACGGACTGTATTCTATAGCTTTGGCGTCAGCCAGTCTACTGTAGTGAGAATTTATAACTTACTGCGGGGAAATCTCCGCAGTACGTTCGTTTGGGCACCGCTTGTGAAGACAAAAATCTCATGAAACTTCTAGGAAACAATCCGGTTTGACCCGCCCAGGGATAATGCTGCCACAGTCATACGCACATCGAAGCTACATTACGGCGGCTGGAAAGTAACCAAAGTGGAGATGCCAGGTCAGGACAAATAACACTGCAGATTCTTTGTATTTTAATACGAATCTGTGAATACATATCAGAAGCAACAACCTGATTTGTTAACAAATTCAAATCAGAGACGAATATAGTTTTTAAATATAAAAGAATATCTGTCCAATATATATATATATATATGTCAGTATGATCAATGATGCTTTTAAGTCGTTCAATTATTTTTGTAAATTATTGTAAAAATGTCGTTCTGACTTTTGCCAACACATAGTGAGAAATATTTGACAAATGCATTTAATCCCTTGCTAATTTAGGTAATGCCTCAGAGTTTATCATCTTTATCCGCTAATAGCATCGATGCAGGCTTTAATGTCTCTTCGTCGAGTAATATTGACTCGGGGCCCCTAATGACTCAGAGAAGACCTTCTGCACTGTTCTGCTGTGGAATCCATAAATTATTAGAACTCGTTTTCTCGTCTGGAATTCTATATGGAATGTAACGCTCAACGGTGCGGAATGTGTAATCGAGGAAACGAGTTCAAATTCTCAGCTAGTCTTGTGTTTGTTTCATACAAATGCCCACGTGACTGATGTGAATCTATCTGGTTCCGCTATTTATCGCTTGACTGGACTGGGCTCTCTAAGATTTAGTTGCTATCAGTCCAAAACGGTTTCCATTCTGTATTCTAAAACTGTGGAGAAGGCAACAGGAAACTGCACAAATATTTCTCAACATATTCGGTACTTAATGGTACTTAAAGAATAATAAAAAAACTCTTGGATTTTGCTTTCAGTACAGATTTTCTGAAAGCCTAGACTCTCATTTATGAAATGTGAAATATTGTTTTATACAGCGTATGCACAGCGTTTACTGCGAGATATTTGTGAGAGCCGTCGAAGTTCTGCCAGGGTTCGCCATCGCTGGCCGCAGTCTGAAAAATATACTTTATTTTTACTCCTTTCCTTCTACTTTCTCTAGGAAGTATTTAGTTTCCTTTCCGGGTCTACTATCAGCACTGTATCATCTGCGTATCCTGGCAGGACTTCTAGGGCTCACAGATTGTCTCGCTGTATAAATTAAATATATCCGGTGAGAAGACATATCCTTGTAAGAAACCCCTTTCTAGTTTTGTATATATATATATATATATATATATATATATATATATATATACTGCGTATACGCACGTCACTCACTGGAAGAACACAATGCATTAATACGGAGTAACGCGTATATATATATATATATATATATATATATATATATATATATGCGATATACACTATATATATATATATATATATATATATATATACGCGTTACTCCGTATTAATGCATTGTGTTCTTCCAGTGAGTGACGTGCGTATACGCAGTATACATGTAACACACTAACACTTCCATTCTTCCATTCTCTCCTTTTATGCTAACACCAAAACGATCGAGTTTCAATCCCGGCTGGCAGCAAGTAAATGTCTAGCCACACTGATGGGATGTGATGACTAATAATGCTTTTATGTTTTAAATTATAATTTAACTGAATAAATTTAAAAAGAATAACTGTTCAGAAATACAGTTTTCTCTTACAGCCTGATGGGACTTGTACTGTTTGAATCTGAGCAACAATAATGGGGTGTATATTTGTTTTTAATGCATTACTATATATATAAATTTCTAGTTTCTGTCTGTTTGTTTGTTCGCGAACTTCAAGAGTTTTGGATATAACCCTCCAAACTATATATATTCTGCAACTAAATTTCCAAGAATACTTAGTAAAGTATATTTTATTTTGATCAAAAGAAGTTCCCCAGGTATTGGGGGCACACACCTAATTGGAAATTGAGGGCTACATATGCATATGAAACTAATTTGGAATCAGGGTGTTCACGTTAACACCGTGGAAGTTGTCCCGAGTCATTTTGACCAAAGAGAGTCTCTGAGGGCTCATAACCAAAAAAACGTTGGAGGGCTGCCTATGTTAATGATGCCTTTTTAGAATCAGTGTAGACACCAAAATATATATATATTCTAAAACTACATTACCGAGGGTACTTGTATATATTATTTCATTGTGACCAAAACAGGTTCCTGGTGGGTACAAACCTCACTGATATTTTTCTAGTTTTTTAACATCTTCTTTTGAATCACATTTTCCAGACCCATTTTATCAAGGAAAGGAAAGTCCAGTTATTCAAATACGTTATATGCACAAAAGATGAAACTACGTCGTCAATCTGATAGGTGTGATGCAAGGGTTGAACAAAATTCTAGAAAAAATCAAAGAGAGTTTTGGCAAAATGAAACCTTTCGTGAGCATCAACAAATCAGGAGCAAAATGCCTTTTGCAATATGGCTGCCAAAAAATATGAATGAAGAAGAATGACAACAGCGCTTGATTGCTGATACAAACACGTATAAAAATAATAAGGCAACGGGAGAATCATGCTAAACATCTGCATAACTGTATGACAAAAAACCCATGTAACAAGTTTGCAAATGAAGAAATGACCAAACCTTTTCAGTGTGACTCTAAGAGTTTTATAGCAGAATAATTTTCTGTGGAAATGAACAACACCGGGTGAATTCATCCGGGGATGATTGCTCCCCGACACCAGTGAAAAAACTGTTTATGTAATCTGCCTAACGTGGAGAATTAAAAACGTGTCTTATAACGTCCAATCGTTCTTACGTTCGTGCGCCTGTTTGAGATACTCTGTTAGAATCAGGACTGGTTAGCTCTTATACAGTCAGTTGCATCCAACCACCGACCTTGGTCATATTTTAGTCAGAATGTGGCAATTTTATTTGATAGATCCGTGTCAACTTACCCCTGATAAATACCACAACAATTACACATATGTAAAAGGGGCAATGAAGACGAATGAACAACAATAAGAAAAGTAGAGCCCAATGAACAATTAGTAGAGTTAAGACCAAACGACAGGCCTAAATTCCAAGAATACTTGAAAAGGGACATGAACGTGTGTTACTTAATAGTTGCAACGGTTTCTAGATAAAGAGTTATTTTGCGTAACAACTCAGGGGTGAAGTTGTTACGCAAAAACTTACACCGAATAATAGTTAAATGTAATTTTAAAGTTCAGGTACTGTTAATTCTACTAATATGAATCGAAGCCACTGTGTTTGAGAGATAGAATTTGCTTTAATGCCCATTAGACTAAAATAATTAAGAACCTCCTGAAATACTAACAGTGCATGTTGAAGTCAAGCGAGAAACAGCGAGTAAGCTAAGCTAATGGAAAGGTTACGACAAGAATGAGTAAAGGATTGGAAAAAGAATATGTTGGATCTGTATCCACCTCTGCCTCAGTTATTTAAAGAAATGTTTACTGGGGAAAGTCAATTCAGCAGACATTTCTCTCAAGGCTCAATGAGTACAACTCTTTACTTGCAATGTCTCGTGTTGGTCACAAATATTCATCTGTCCAGTGTGGGTATCATCCTTTATGAATCCAGGGTCAAATTTACCACCAACCTGAATCATGTCAAAAGCCGTTTTAGTTAAAAAGTTAAGGAGTCAAACTTTGCCTATGACGGCACATATGATCGGAGCAAACTTTTCAAACCTTCTTCATACAATTGGAGATAGAAAACTCTCTTTTGTTAAAGATCGTGATAAAATTTTAGTTCCTGATGAACATGGCAACTGTGTTTAGAAACTAGAAAATTTGAAGGCAGCAGCATATCCAGTCTTGAGCTGGAATAGAAAACATTCAGACTGGTTTGGCGAGAGAGCTATTGTTTTAACATTAAATGTCAATATCAACAAGTTGGATAAATGGCTAATGAGGGAATTTTCAGGGCAATAAAAAGTGTAAAATCTGTTGTCACTACAGCAATTGATTATGAATCTGTACAGTATCCTACATGCCGTAACTACATTGGGATTATCTCATCCACCTTCATAAATACTAACCAGCTAGACTTCTTAGAAGCCAGTCGAGACGCCGTGTAACTTGACAATTTGGACAAACACTTCTATCAACTAACTAAAAAACACTCTTAATTTGTATATAATTTTGTTATTCCAATAATCTGGTTCAACCTACCTTCTTGTTTTCGTGTCTTTTTTTCGGGCTCTAACAAGCCACCTGAGTAGCAGAATTGAATAACCTAATAGAAGCAAGCATTGAATCCAGGCTTTACAAATATCAAAGTTTTCTCACTCCGAGGATTCTACTCCTAGCAAGTGATAGTTAGGATGTTGCAGTTCCCATGCTTTGTCATTAACATAAATAAGCGTCGTAAATAAGCGTAATTGTCATAGCGCATATATATATATATATATATATATATATATATATATATGTGTGTGTGTGTGTGTGTGTGTGTGTGATGACAGTTACAAATAATAATAAATATAGCTTAAAGCAGCACGTTAATAAAAAGCCATAACTATAAAAAAAATAAAGATAACAATAACACCAACTTATGCAAATCTCAAAATCCCAATAACTGATCACTACAAAATAGGTGTAAAATAAATTCAATTGTCAATCAATGCAATATAACATCATTTGAAAACCCAACTGTTATAGCGTTGATTAAAAGTATTCTACAAAGAATACTTTTAATCAACGCTGGTATATGCACTTAATTTCCTTCAGAGACAACATGTATCGAAACCAAACATTCCTTTCGGCATATTTTTGGAAATTAAAGGACACAAATAAAACGACCAAAGTAAAATGAAAAATCCTGGAAAAAACTAGAATCTTTAACTAGTTCAATATCTGCCCTTTGTGCCTGAGTGTAAATCTGCACATTCTAATATTCCCCAACAATGGTGCACTATTTCACCGTAGGGATCAATTAGCAGTTTTATGTAAACATCGAAAATATTTTTCGTTAAAATTTAAATAATCAAATCTGTCAGTTATAATTCGTGCTCTAGTATACAAAAATTCAACCTACAGTTAAAATTATTTATCTATTGGAAGTATTATGTGGCTATACTAGATACCTTACTCACAAAATAATTCTCTCTGAAATGTAATTAATATCCATGTTTCATCTACAAAATAAAAAATGAGTATCTAAACTTATTTATAAATGGAACTTTGTGTGTATATCCGTTACCTACAGACTCCGAAACGGCTGAACCGATTTTCTTGAAAATTTACACAGTTGTACTATAAGCATCTGCTAGTGTCCTTAGCTAGGTTTTGTGTCGAGGTACCCCCGATAAATCTCGAAAATCGATAATCGAAAATGAAGGGTTATAGAAGGAGTGGTCCGATTTTAATCAAATTTGATACACTCATAGACAAAACATAAGAAACGTTATTCAGAAGTTTCAAGGTTGCAGTTCTCGACGAAAAAAACTTATTTGATATCGATACCAGGAAATCAAAATTTGACTTACATCCATTCATTTTTCTTTCAGTCTACGGTTTCGCTTTAACTGGAAACAACTGTTGCTTTTTAGTCTTTCATGCCAATGCCCAAAGAGTCTGAGATCCAGGACCATGAATTAGTTTTAAAACTTTCATTACACCAGAGGAACGCCGGGCTATACTGCTAGTTATATTAATAAAACAAAAAATACCTAACAGGTCACTCTATTTCATGCACTCATAGATAGTAGTCAAATAAAAATTGTCTATTTAAAAAATTTAAGGTCCCACTATGCGATTTACCCAGACAAGACTAAAAAGTGTCCTGTCCTGAACTAAGCCATCTATCCCCACTCTCCTTACTCAAATATGTATCTCTATGGTTACAAACTACCGATGGACTAGTTTAGACATACGTTCCAATCCCCTAAAGCAATCACCTACTCCTCACATTCCAAAAAAATAAATTGTTTCCACCATTTCTTTTCAGTTATACTTATTACCAAAAGAGAAGCGATTCCGTTCTAAGACATGAAATTTTTTTGTGTAGTGATACTATGCTTTTAAGAATTATTGTAACTACTATTACAATATAAAGCTCTGCTCTTTTACACCTATCTGACCATAGCTGAAACCTGACTCATTTAAACACACCAAAACCTATCGAAGTCTATCCGCCACATAATAATAGAAAATACAAGTATACTATTTTCATGCATACATAAAAATTATGAAAATAATGGAGGCATAATGAAAGTATTAATAATAAATAAATAAATAAATAACATTCAATAGCTAAGAACATAAATCCCTATAATTTCAAATACATTCGTAAAATGATATGCAGAATTCTGCCTGTTTGTATTCATAGTGTTCAGAAAATAAAAACTTTAAGAAAATGACAAATATTGAATAAATTATTAATCACAATGCATTTTAGTTGTCTTTCGTAAAACTTGGATACATATGGATTGCTATCCTATTACACGTACACACACGTATGTACACACACATACAATCACACCCACTTGTCTATAAATATATATATGTGCGTTTAATGTGCATATATACATATATGTGTGTGGGGGTGCGTGTACGTGCGTGTGTCGGGGGATGATTAGAATCCGAGGGAATTGTAAAATATATGACAATTTGGAAAACTTATTCTGACATTTTCGACTAACATTTTTCAATTTGCGACAACAGAAATATGTGATGATGTTTTCTCTTTTTAGAAAGTAGTGTGAAAATATTTTGCATTGATTGTATACTTGGCATGAAGAAATGTGCCATTTTCTAAGAAAAATACATTAAAACACGTACAGACAGCTTCTAATTCAAATCAGGGACTAAAGAATATTGTACATTTTCTATATGCCGATCATCGCAAGTCTTCTTTTCATGCCTTCATTTTTCTGTCAAGTCCTAAGATTTTCTTACTTCGTTGCCGAGTGACGATTTATACAATCCATGTTTCTCAAATTGATGAGTCAGATTACATAAAGCTAATATGAGGAGCGAATGTTTCCTGACCTACCTGAATAAATCGTTTATTTATCATCGCTTTGTTAAATGACAGAAAAGCAGAAGATGAAGAAAGACAGTCAATTCAATAAAAAATCACATCAGAAGACAATTTACATTCGGGGTATTTTTTAACCGTTTTACTTCATGCAAAGCAGTAAATCTACTAAGACTGTCCATTATTAGAAAGTCACCGACATATAGGGAGTAACTCAATCTTGAATTAAGAGATTTAATTTTGCAATTTATTTTTGCGCAACATAGAGTCATCAAAAGAATTCTTCCTTGTAGAACGCCTTCAATTTACTGTTTTGATCGCTTAATTCCTACTCAGATTTTAAAT
Organism: Ascarosepion bandense; assembly: GCA_037127315.1. NCBI lineage: Eukaryota > Metazoa > Mollusca > Cephalopoda > Sepiida > Sepiidae > Ascarosepion > Ascarosepion bandense. The sequence continues at coordinate 4,742,473 of JBBBDQ010000932.1, forward strand.
TTTCGTTCATCCAGGACATTTTGTATAAATTTAGACAGCCTTCCTTTTACATCCAGTTCATTCAGGTCTTTCAAAATACCAAATTTCAATATCATGGCGTACACCTTTTGTAACCCAAAAAAGAATGTCGTGAGATGTTCTTTAAAGCTTTCCTTACACAAAGTTTTCTATGCGTATTAAATAGTCCATGTCGCTTTTTCTTTCTCTAAGGGTACATTCAAGTCGATGAGCAAGCATTTTGGTTCCAAGGGTTAAATCACTATGTTGATTATTTTTCCATAGTTTTACATGTGTAACTGATTAATGCTACTGTCTGCAGTTTTCAACGTCTGGTTTGATTTTATGTTAAGTTTCTTTTACGATATCTCTATCCCAGTGAGTTATTTAAGCGAAAAAAAAACAATTAGGATTGTTTCGTATGAAAAGAATGCATTCTTTGTAAAAAATCAGTTTGTAGATCATGTTTCATTGCTCTATTTTTAAAAGAGGATTTTGTTAATAGTCAAGTGTATAAGAAATTACTTTTATACTTTGTGCTTCTACCACAGTTTTGAGGGTCAACTATTTGCCCATAGCTAAGACTCTAATATTTGCGAGTACCCCATGTCAGGGTTGACTTGTGAATGACAGCGTTTAAGAGGTGTTTCTATTCTCATCAAAACCTCTCTCTATCATAGGCCTCTTCTGCTGTATGTAGTAAATCGGCATGCCCAAGATGCTCAACCACCAAGATCCCATTTTCCAGGCATTATGGGTAGCCACAGATTGCAATCAGAGGGACTCGTAGTATATAGAATGCTAAGTATTCTATATAGTGAAAATATAAACATGATGGTAAAGTATACAATAGATATCTTTGTCAGAAATAAAGATAAAATGCTAACGATTATTCTCCACTGAAAACAGTATAGAAGTCGACCACAGGTCGATGATAATTGTTACTTGTCAGGGAAAAGTGTTCATCGATGCCAGTGTTGTGTTGTGTTTGGATTAAGTGTTTTGATGTAGATGAATGTAATCTTGCAGGTTCGCATCTAGCAATCTCTGGTCAAAATAATACTTTTCTACGGCTTCGTGATGTGTCTGAGGAAGGGAAATTTCCCAGACTTTAGGTATTCGATCGCTTCTGCTGGTAACTCGATTTCGGACACCCTGGTCTACACTAGCCGAAAAGTTAGTTTTGTCATGCTTTTCGTCGACAACACCCAGCGAATTCTTCCCGGGTTTATTGTTTCCTGACCCCAGCAAAAAAGTTGATGTAATCTGATAAACATGGAGAATTAGAAACGTGGCTTAAGACGTTCAACCCTTCTTAGGTCTACTAGAATCATGATTGGTTAACTCTTATGGATTTGATTGCTTCCGACCACCAGGATTGGTTCAGAATGTGACAATTTTATTTGATAGATCCGTGTCAACTGACCCTGGATAAATACCATAACAATTACACATATGTAAAAGTCGCGCAGAAGACGAATGAACAACAATAAGAAAAGTAGAGCCCAATGAACAATTAGTAAAGACCAAAAGACAGGCCTAAATTCCAAGAATACTTGAAAAGGGACATGAACGTGTGTTACTTAATAGTTGCAACGGTTTCTAGGCAAAGAGTTATCCTAACACCTTAGGGGTGAAGTTGTTACGCAAAAACTTACATCGAATAATAGTTAAATGTGATTTTAAAGTTCAGGTACTGTTAATTCTACTAATATGAATCGAAGCTACTGTGTTTGAGAGATAGAATTTGCTTTAATGCCCATTAGACTAAAATAATTAAGAACCTCCTGAAATACTAACAGTGCATGTTAAAGTCAAGCGAGAAACAGCGAGTAAGCTAAGCTAATGGAAAGGTTACGACAAGAATGAGTAAAGGATTGGAAAAAGAATATGTTGGATCTGTATCCACCTCTGCCTCAGTTATTTAAAGAACTGTTTACTGGGGAAAGTCAATTCAGCAGACATTTTTGTCAAGGCTCAATGAGTACAACTCTTTACTTGCAATGTCTAGTTTTGGTCACAAATATTCATCTGTCCAATGTTGGAAAGTTACCATCGGAGATTATGACCGGCTATTATACTCCACGTAGATTTTTTGGCACTGATTTATAAAATAGTTAAACCCTTCACCGCCGAAGACGTGTATATACGTTTCTGCCGAAATTTTCTTTTTCAGACACGGACAAATAAACACGTCCCAAACATAACGTTCAAAGACCAGCTACAGACGGGTTCATACGTCAATCTGAAACCAGTCTAATTATCAACTCACTAGCAGAATAGCCCGGCGTTGTTCGTGTGTAATAAAAGCTTTAAAACTAATCTATGGTCCTGGAGCTCAGACTCTTTGGACGTTGGCACGAAAGACTAAAAAGCAATAGTTGTTTCCACGTAAAGCGAAACCGGAGACTGAAAGAAAAATGAATGGATGTAAGTCAAATTTTGATTTCCTGGTATCGATATCAAATTATCTGCACTATTGTACGAACTGAAACCTTGAAATTTCTGAATAACGTTTCTTATGTATTTGTCTATGAGTGTATCAAATTTGATTAAAATCGGACCACTCATTCTATAACACGATTTTTTCGATTATAGATTTTCCATATTTTTCGGGGGTACCTCGACACAAAACCTAGCTAAAACACTCGCAGACGCTTATAGTACAACAGTGTAAATTTTCCAGAGAATCGGTTCAGCCGTTTAGGAATCTATATGTTACGGACACAGACACACACACACACACACACACACACACACACACACAGATTAAGTTCCATTTGAAAGTTTAGATAGATACGACGCATAGATGGGTTATCCACCGTTCAGGGGTTTCAGTTTTAGATATTGCATTAAAGTATAGAAGTAGTCTAAGAATTAAACTTTTTTCATAACATGGAAAGCGTGGAAGAGTATAATGAGAAAGTTAAGGCGTGGTTCATTTTCTTTTACGACATATCATTCCCAATGGATTATTTAATGCCGACAATATTTTTACAAAAGATTTCTACAAATAGTATGTATTAATTGTTGGTATTAGTTGTCCTACAAAAATGTATAGATAGTATTCTTACTACAAACTTTGTTTATACTTTTACAACGCCATGTGTGCGAGAGTCTGGCGTAAAGCAAGCCTGGGTTCTTGTTCAGCATGTTGTTCTCTGCCATACTCAGCGGCGCATTCCGCGACAGTGAAATCGAGGTTGACTTCAGGTCCGCGACAGTGAAATCGAGGTTGACTTCAGGTCCCGGACAGATGGATAGCTCTTCAACTTAGGAAGTTGCGAGCCAAAACCAAGTTACGGGAGGACACTACCCGTGATGTTTTCTTCGCCGATAACTGCGCATTAAATGCTAGTACACAGTCTGTGTACTAGCATTTAATACAGGTGTGCGTTGTGGTGCAATGATATCGGCTCGGAACGAGAAATCGGGGAGCCGAGTTCGAATTCCAGTTGAATTCATTGCATTCACTTACGCGCAAATACTCTTGGGAAAGGTATTAGTCCGTCTCTTCCTTCCAGTTATGGGTTAACTAACAGGACAGAATGGGTTCAATAGCCTTGACCGGCAACCACTCCACCTCAGAAACGTAGAATTAATAGCGATAACTTTTTAAGAAAAAACCTTCAGATAAGTTATCGCCCTTAATTCTATGTTTTTAATTCTTCGGTATGGTCACTAGATGAAATGAGGATTCGGTTTACTACTTTCGGAAAGAAGTTTTTAGACAAATGACATTTACGGTAATTGATCAGATCCGGATAACTAACAATTAAAGTTTTGTCATTCTACTGATACTGAATCAGGAGCTATTTAAAATATCTATCATTGTATGCCATGTCAAAAAGCAGCGAAAAAGAAGCATGGCAAAGTTGGTTTATTTATGAGTATGTTTAATGTTAAAATCAGTTCAACCAGAAAACTGACAGCTTCTTTTTATTCGGGAAACTAAAATAGATAAAATATAAATATGAACAAAAGAGGAATAATGTCTTCACAACTGCTGGCTCCTTTTCTTTTTCACGTTGCATTTATTAGCATGAGACATCTTACAAAGACCCTGATTTTGACAAGTTGCAGAGACGCCATGATAACCGGAACACCTGGATGTAACTGGCGTGAACAGTGATCTATGTCGTGTTTTCTACCTGTACCAACTCAAGTTCCCCACAAAAAATATTTTGAAATAATTATTAACGTATGTATTTTCGATAGGACAAATATTTAAATGGTTTTATTTCTTATTATATATAACTGGTTTTTAAATATCCTTAGAATAAATACCAAATATCAGATAATATCAATACATAAATAGATGAATATTTCAATTTTAAATTTCCTGAAAAATAAAGATATTCATCATAGTAAACAAACAACATTTGATGAAATGGGTGTGGTTTTAAAATCCTATTCCGATATAATCACGTTTTAATTTCCTAACTTTTGATTTGCCAATGAAGATAGCCATTTAACTAGGTAAAATTCAATTTTGCATTTTAAGTGGCGCAAATTTCCGAGAAAATGACATTTGATCATCTGAGAGCCTCTCCATCTAATGATTCAGTTAAATACTGTTTTGACGTTTCTGTATTGACGTTTCTGTTTTATAAGTAAACAGTATATATCGGATTGCTTAAATAACAAACTGAATGCACAATAATAATGGTCTATAATTTTATAATACATCTAAATAACTTGAAGTGGCGGTCTATTCTGTTTTATAAGCATTACAAATGAACACGATATTAACAAAGATACACTGATGGTTGTGTTGATGACAGGCGCAGAAAATTTTGCAAGATTCCTAGAAATGTTGGTAGCGAGAAGCATTAAGAAACATCAAACTATTCATGAAATGAAGACAGAACGTATGGTTTTGAGCAACAACGGCATTATTAGTTAGAGACGTTAAATCACGCAGATATTTCGTAAGTATTATAAATAATAGAGAATAAAATATATGACACAAAAGGTAATTGATATCGAGAACTATGACTACAAAGCATTATGAAAGAATAATATTGTTAGAAAAAAGAAAGAAAAGAGTCTTACTATGTAATATTAAATTTCCATTATGGCGCTGATTGTTGAAAAGGTAACCCAGATAAGGAAAAACTTAAGTCGATGGAGATGCGGCTCTACGAAAGAATGACGAGGATAACTTAATCAAAACATGAGACCAACGAAAAACTTTAAATAAAACATTAATAAAAATTCGTTTGAATCAGAAAAGTACATTTTGAATCTTTGAACTTAAATATGAGTAAAGCAAACTTAAAACAGCGGGGTGGACAAAATAATGAAAACACATCGTGCCATAATAGCATAAATTGAAACATTTTATAACACTGTCAAAAGTTTGTCTATTTTAATGCTTGTTAATTGATTGATATCAATAGTACTTTTTTATTATTAAAATTGTTGTTTTTATAGATATTATTTAAACAAGCTTCTTAAAAATAAAAGCCAGGACCATTTGAGAATTTTAAGTGATCAACTTAATTCTATGTCTCAGGAACTGGTTCCGCAGGAAAACAGCATCTTTCAGGATGATAATGCATCCATTCATTCTGCTAAACTTGTAGCTGCATGGCACGGAAAAAATTCTAGTGAAGTAGAACATCTTATCTGCCCACCACCGTCCTTGGATATCAACATCATTGAGCATTTACACTTCATTTGAAAGAAAATAAATGAGGAGTCGATATTCTCCAACATTGATAGAATTGGAGACTGTGTTAGATTAAGAATAGATAAAATTCATCCTTAATAAATTCGAAATATGAACGAGTCAATCGCACGCAAAATTCAAGCTGTAATTACCGCCACACGTAGCTATACCCCATATTAAAATACATTTGCTTGAAATTTCAAGGTAATTCTACCATTTTGTCTATCTCCTGTATATTGAGGGGCATACATTTATTTTACCTAACTAATTTGGATAACCCAGTATTAAGGCCTTTGATTGGAAAGTTTTTGAAAAAATGAAATTTAATTGCTGTTGTTCTCATGTCCACCCTAGCCCAGAGTGGTGGCACCGGTTATGGTCCCAGCTATAGGCAAATAGTTAACTTTAAACTGGGGTCAAAACACTATGAAAATATAAAAATAAACTTTTATAGAAATATATATATTTTTGAATAAAAATTATTACAAACAATATATTTTTGAAGGAAATATTATTACAAATAATACTTCTTTGAATACAAAACTAGAAGACATCTTCGGTTTTTTAAAATAAAAAAAGATAAAATAAAAAATGTTCATCAAAATCTGACGAAATTAACCTTGTCACTATAACTGCACATTAAAAAATACCTTAAACCCCTCCCGTTTTTGCATTAAATAACCCACAGTGGTTGATATGCCGTTCAAGAAAACTCAAACCTTAACTTTAAGTTGGGTAAAAAATCGGTTCTAGAAAACTGACGTGTACGGATAGTAATGCGAAAAACTCTTCTTAAGGATAAGAATGTTGTGCTATAGTGTCATTAATACCTGCCCCCTGATTAAAAGGGGCATTGAAAAATAACTTAAAATGTGTAATTCCAAGAGAATTATCTTTCAGAAGGATGTAAGAATAATTTTGTGCGTTTGTATCTATGATAATAGTTTCAGCTGAAGATAATAGTAATATTAGCCGTTCACTTATGTGAAAACATAAACATTCAGCATGCATTAACCGAGCAGCCAGTGCTATTGTTAATTTTTATATATATATATATATAAGTTTCTATTAAAAAAGGTCACTCTGTCGGGTCAGAAAATCATTCTCGTCAGAATTTATTTATCACATTTATAAGTCTACCATTCGTCCATGCTTTGAATGCACCTGGCATATACGGTGGGGTTCTCCTACTATTCATCTGGAGGTTCTAAACAAAATCCAAATGGGGATTTGCAATATAATCGATCTTGACTTATTAGCTAACTTTCAATCTTTTTTTTTTTTTCACCGTCGTGATGTAATTTCCGTCTGTCTTTTCTACAAATATTTTCCCGGCTTCTGCTCTGACGAGAGTCTTTCTCTGGTTCTCCGATCACATGTATTTACTGAAGCTACTAGATTGGCATCTAAGTCTCATCCTTTTAAATATTTAAATGCAACCGCCAGTTCTAACCTAACAGTTTCCTTTCTTGCACTTTCCGCCTGTGAAACTTCTTTCCTATACTTGCTTCCCTGATAGTTACAATGTCCAAAAGTTTAAATGCAACGTTAATTACCATTTTCTATCTCCCTAAATACTATCCACATACTTAAATCCAATTCACCTCCATAAATCCAATCTTTATTCTTTTTTATCCAAGTTTTCCTTTCACTGTAGCCCCCTGCGCACCAGTGGCAATTTTTTCTTGCTTGGGGTGAAATGATTATAATAAAAATTATACCAAACATGTTTTCTAGGAAAATAGGTTTCTTTACTTTTATCCGTCTCTCTAGCAGTCATAGAAGTTTCCTTTCTAACTGTTTTGTTTGAAGAGTGTGGAACATCAAAATATTGAATATAGCATTATTCCATACGTGCTTGTTGCTGACGTTGGAATTTCTCGAGATAATGAAGATAAAACGGAAGAATATTATATTTTACAAGCGTAACCCAAAATGCCAAATACAGGTAGGAGATACCAGAATCAAGTACAAAAAATTAAATACCTAGGAAGTGTTCGAACAGGAGATGGAAAGTGCGACACAGAGATCCGAAGGTGAATTGGCATGGCGAAGGACGCGTTCCAGAAGCTGAGTAAAGTACTAACACACAGGAAAATTTCACTAGAAACAAATAAAAGAGTGCTGGATTGCTATGCGATGTCAGTTCTTCAATATGGCAATGAATGCTGGAGAATATCATCGAAAATGAGGACAAAACTGGAAGCAGCCGAAATGTGGTTCTACAGAAGGATGCTGCGGATATCATGGACTGATCATTCAAGCAACGATGAGGTGTTGGAAAGAATGACAACCAAAATAGAAATTAATACTGAGCATCAGGAAGAGACAAGTGAAGTTCCTGGGACACGCAGTGAGGAATGAGATCCTGGAGAACCTGACACTGACTGGCCAGATAGAGGGAAAGAGAGAGAGGAAGGCAGCGGATAACATATTTGCAGGGCCTGGTCTGGTGGATGACGGAATGGGGGTTGCCAGGAGTAACAGGAACAAACATACTAAGGGCCACAAGGGATAGGGAGACGTGGAGAGCCATGATCGTCTACGTCCTGATGGGACAGGGCACATAGAAGAAGAAGAAGAAGTATAAAAAGTGGACTATGATAAGTATTGTTATTGTGAGGGTAGAAGCAGATATATTTGTATCAAAACTGAAAAACAAAATCTGAAAAAAAGACTGAACGTATCATTAAAAACAAAACCAGAATGTTTTGTTGAAGGGACAGCACGAATTATTTATCTAAACTCAAGCGAATAGAAGCGAATGTACAGGGTGGTCCTTATCGAAACAGAGTGGCGGAAAGATGGAAAATGGATGTTGATTTGAGCGTCAAGGAAAGTGGGTCAGGCTGAGAGAGGTCAAACTGCGGTACAGAAGCTGGCCGCAGAATCATATTTAGAATCTTACGCCCAGATGAACACTGTCCGAAATCACACGGCAGAATGAATAGCCACTGACGACCGGCGTCAGAGAATAAATACTGACCATGCTCACCTGTCTTCCACATCTTTTACCCACTTTGAGTTCCGTTATCGAAGCTGCCACGGTATTAGTCAATGCTGTTGTAAGTTGGGCCTACGAATGTAACCGATGCGAAGCCGGGTGTTTATTGAGAGGGAGGTGAGAATCGGTGCTCGTCTGATAATCAAAACTAGAATATTTCTTATTTAGATTACTGACGAGGGATACTTTTTTCTCCCACTTCCCTAAATTCCTTCCATTTCAACCATCAAATTAATTCGCTATTATTTTTCTCACAGAGATATGCACATTTTCCACTCTTTTGAACTAAGGAAATCTCATTTTTTTCTTCTATCCTCTCTCTCTCTATATATATATATATCTATATATATATCTATATATATATATATATTGTCGAATTTATATTTTATATATATATATATATATATATATATATATATATATAGTGTAGAATGTATATATAATATATACACATATATATATATATATACACATATGCATATAGTATGGAATGTACTTTTTACATATATAATGGAGAATGTATATTATAAATATTCATGTGTGTGTGTGTGTGCGCGCGCGCGCGCGTGTGTGTGTGTGTGTGTGTGTGAAAATAGAAGGCAAAAGGTAAGTAATATACGTGAATATATATGGAGAGATGCTGAAATCTTCTCAATCTTTAAAACAAAAATTAAATGATGCTAAAGCACTTGACCATATTCTAGGAAGTTGTATTGTTCAAGATGATTTTCCTCATATATATATATGTATATATATATATATATATCGAAATAGAGAGAAAGAGAGAGCGAGAGTGAGAAAAGATTTGAAGTGAAAGGCAGACAGAGAGATTTGAGACTTTAAGCACAAAGCTTAATAAGGCAGCGGTCTCTATATAAAGATTGTGTTTCGATAATATCACTACGGCAAAATAACTTCACTACCATTAACAAGAAAATCAATCTCAATAAACAAATTGAATAGAAAATATAACAATATAAAGAAGTTCAAGTTAATTGCAATCGATAATTGCCCATTAATCTCTGTTTTAAACTAACCATTATATTGAATCAATTGCTAGGTTTTCCGCAAGGAATATTGACATCAAATCTAGTCTGATGATTTTCTCATGTATCTAGAGACTCATAACAGAATCTTTAAAAAAATCTGCAATATTATAGGTCCTGACCTGGCATTTCTGATTCAGTCATGTAGCTTTCCTGAGTTTTTTCTACAAATACTTTTATAATAATTGTTCTGATATTCTTTTCGCTTTATGTTGCTAGTTTTATCCATCCCTTAGGCAAACTGTACATATAAGAGCTAATTAGGACTTAATAGAGTCCTCGAGTTATTATGGTGGTGGCAGTAAGAATGATAAGTAAGAATTCGTTGTTTTGGTATAAGGAATACGGTGTTATGTTTGTGTCAGTGTTTGTGGTTAGCTAATTTTAATATAAGACAGACTGAGGTCTAGCATTCATCTGTCCGCTGTTTTGGTCTTGTACTACAATGTTTTTTTTTTGTTGTTGTTTTTAATCATCTCACCCCAAGCAATGCGTTCCACTGCCACTATTGCGCATGGGGCTACATAGGGGAAGGTAAAGAGAAGGAGTGGTTAGACATACGGAATGTCAGGAGGAATGAATGTTAGACCTAGGGAATATCAGGAGGAATGGGAGCAGGTTAGTGTGTTAGGAGGTGTCTATTGACCTTACATTTAAATTCCGGGAGATTGTATTCATCGGGGAAGCAATTGTGTGGAAGGGAATTCCATAGTCGGGAAGTGCGAGGAAAGAAACTGTTGGAGTAGAAGTTGCGGTTGTATTTTATCGGTTTCACTGTAAAAGGGTGGGATTTATTCACAAAAACATTTATTTCCCGTTTGTTCGTTCGAATTAGCAACGTTAAGCAACTAGGTCTCAGCATTTTACTGTTTAATTATTGTTAAGTGTATAATTTCCGTGCTACTGATTCTTTTTATTTCTTCGCACTTCTCGCTTATTGAACTCGTTTTTTGGGTATCCAAGTTTCAGACGTGTAAATACAAAGCAAATTGTCATCTCTCATCTAATTAATCCTGACCCTGGAATATTATGTCTCTTATCAAAGATTTTCTGGTTTGTTTTACACTCAGAAACCTTTTAAATCATAGTGGTTTTATCGCCTTGCTTGCGTGTAATCAAGAAAATAAAAATAGAAACAATCACAAAATATATCCACCAGAGTCTCTCCCCTACAAACTAAAACCAGTAAAAGCAACACGGGATGTATGTGTGTTGCACCAAAATTATCAGTTTAAAAATACAAGGCAGAAAATGAATAGATTAAATATTCACAATCTATCATTGTGTGAAACAAAGTTGACAAATAATAGAGATTTCATACGCGATTGATATCAGGGCAGATATACAGGCTGGCAGAAAAGAAGAATAAGACAACCTAACATAGTCAACTTTCTGATAAAATTTTCTTCGTTAAGCAGAAAAAGCATGTAATATATACATGATTATAATATAGGCAATAAAAGGTAAGAACGCAGAAAATGACATTTGTCAATATTTCTTAGATGAGGTAGCAATTATAGCTTTTACAATATTGTTCTCATCTTTGTTGTCATTTGTATGAAGTTGTAATAATATAGAGAACGCTACTGGAAAATGCGTAAACTTAAGGAATCAGCACATGTGCTAAGCTACAAAACTCTTCTAAGCCTGCCAAGCATAGAGATGAACACAATAATGGTACAATCAGTAGTACGGAGTGCCAGTGAAAATCATTAGTGTCAAAATTGCAATGTGAGATCTCGTAAAAAATACTAGAGAAAAACCAATAAATTCAAAAATACTAGAGAAAGCCATTAACATAAAGATGCAATATGAACTCTTGTAAAAACAGGGTTACCGAACATTAGGTTTATGAGTTCCAAAAATTCAGTTCCATGACCTAGTGGATATAAACGTTGGTTAGTTCCTGTGACTTAACGCAAAGAGTTGTGAGTTCAATACCAGGCTACAGCAGTGGTGAACAAGTAACTGACAGCGTTAAAGTAGATAACTCATGACTACCCAAAGAGGCACTACTACGCAAGGAATGAAGATCATATACTCCAGGGTTCGGTTCAAAATTTCTAGCACCTGAAGAAGGCCGGAGCGTACAACAGTCGAAACGTCGTAAAAGTGGCAACAAAGATAAGGACAAAAGTCCAAATAATGTAAATACAGAAAATAATGTTGAATAGGTTTGCCTATAGTCCTGTTCATACACTTCTACATTACTTTTCAACAGGACTATATGTTTTAGACCTTGTTTCCTGTATAGGATTGGGTTTTCTGTTCATTCTGCTTGTTATGTCTCTGCAATTTTTTCTTTCCAAGTAGAAGTACATAGATTTACCTATTGTCAGGTTCGCACCCCACCCAAGTTTTCTGAACACGAGTCAATGTTTATCTTTTGTTTCCTGTTCAGTATTGGGTTTCTGGTTATTTCTAATGTCTACTTCAACTCAATACATCTAATGTCTCTTCCTTTCCTTTATTACGCTAATATTACTTTACACAGTAGCTCTCCACATTGAGTGTCCCTTTTGCATTGTATCGTATAAAAATTAGTAAAAATATCTATTTATCTATCGATCTATCTAGCTTTTTCAGTTTGGTAATTCTATCTATCTATCTATCTATCTATCTATCTATCTATCTATCTATCTATCTATCTATCTATCTGGGGCATCCCAACGTGGTGTAATTATTAGTAAGTTTGTCTCAGAACCTATTTCTAGTGAGTTCGATCCACACTAGATACCCCATACTTTCGGCCTTGTACCACATCTAAGCGGCGCTTATCTATCTATCTATCTATCTATCTATCTATGCCTTTTAAGTTGTTCACTCATCTGTCTCTCTGTCTGCTTCTCTCTCTCTCTTTCTCTCTCTCCCTCTCTCTCTCTCTATATATATATCAGTCTCCTTATATCTATCTATCCATCTACGTTTGTCAATTTGTACTTTTTATCTATCTATCTATCTATCTATCTATCTATCTATCTATCTATCTATCTATCCCTTTTAAGTTGTTCACTCATCTGTCTCTCTGTCTGCTTCTCTCTCTCTCTCTTTCTCTCTCTCTCTCTCTCTCTCTCTATATATATATATATATATATATATATATATATCAGTCTCCTTATATCTATCTATCCATCTGCGTTTGTCAATTTGTACTTTTTATCTATTTATCTATCTATCTATCTATCTATCTATCTATCTATCTATCTATCTATCTATCCATTCCGATATCTTATAACTACACACTGCATTTATATAGAATATGTTGTTATATTAGTAATGCCTTATTTTCTTAAGATCTTTACTTAGATAATTTAGTAATTTATTTAAAGTTTTTTTAAATGCGTTTTTTTTAAATGCAGATTAAAAATTGCATCACCAAATCAATTATTATCTTCAAAATAAATAATAATAATACTAAATAAAATTGTCTGAACAATATTTAGATTTGGGATTTAAATAACCCATGTTTACGGGCAATGACGTTTCAATACCAAAATGTAATGACAGTCCTGTAAACGATTGAACGGCCTACTACAACTATACCTCACTATAAATGTCATGTTCATCGACAAGTCTAACACCATTCCAAATAAAAGATCTACAACTAACCGTATCTTAACATCAACGAGAAATCGAAAAGTTAGATGAACCCTAACAGAAAAAGGAATTCTAAATTGCTAAATCATCTTTGAAATAAATGTTAAGCAGACTCTTTGTTAATATTCCAAAATGCATAATACTCTATGAATGTGTACATAATATGAAGTTACCATAATTCATAAGGGTTTTAGCCTTCGATAAAAGTCTTCATCATCGACCTGAAAACATGATTTTTCATTTTCAACATGTCTACTCGTTACTCAGATGTACGTTCGGGTGTAATGAATATCACAATGAGTAATCGAAGAGCGGAATTTGAATTAAAGTTGAATTCTTTGCGTTCACCTTTGGGAAATGTGCTAATCCCTCTTTTCTCCCTCCAGCTGAATAGCAGGACAGATTGGGTTCTGGAGCCTTTGTTGACGATAAATTGCAGAAAAAACGATGGCCTACTGTGAGAAAATGTTCGACCATTTCAGTCATAGATAAAAAAAAAGACATGATCGCTCATGCGTGTATCATGTAGGGCAGTGACTAGCTACTAAGAATGTCCGTCTTATCAACCCACGCGTGTTTCTTCAACAACCACAGAGACAAAATTTTCTTACATTGCAGCTATGATGGGTGAGCTGTAAATACAATTATAGTATATGCTCATGTTCGTTTATTTTTATAAATCTGTCTCTCTTGTTTTCAAAATGTCGAATGAGTATGAATTTTTTCCATTTTGAATTTCGAAATTTATACCTTAAAAATTCCAACTTATTTTAGTAAAAATTGATGCGGATGTGCGTTGTGTTGCAGAAGATATCGGCTCGGAACGTGAGACCAGGAAGCCAAATTAGAATTAGAATTGAATTCGTTGCATTCACGTACACGCTTGCGAAAGGTATTAATCCGTGTTTTTTCTCTCTAGCTATGGGTTAATTAGTAGTTCTATAGCCTTGGTCGGCAACCAATTTACAGCAAAAAGTAATGGCAACCTAATGCGGGAAAATATTCTGACCAAGCGTATATCACGTATGACACTTAACCTACTATGATGGGGGAAACACACTTATTCCTCACATAATGAACACTCCCTCCTATATTAATAAGAGTTAACATGAAGTTAACGCGAGAACTTCTTAGGAGTTCATTGGAGTTCTTTAGACTTGGATTTCAGTAAAATTACTAGGCAGTTGATATTAGTCGGCAGTAAGTCGAAAACTAAGGAGTCAGCTTTCGGTGGAAGATTACCAAGTATCTAACATTTTCAGTACGTTAAGTCGATTAACAACTGACATAGCACGATTATAACCTTCAGTGCATTAAACTACTCCACAACACTTACTTAGAAAAAATAAAATCCGATGTTTTGTTGAATTCCATCGGTGAGAAGTGTTTCTTATATTCTCCGAATATATGACACCTGATGTTTAAACCTGGAAAATGCAATAAAAATCCAGAGAGTTACAGAAGAGAAAGAAATTGAAAAAAAAATCTTGATATCTATGAATATATGAACGTTTATCGTTTTTAAATTTTTACTTTTTATTTCTAGTCACATCAATATCAGCAAACGCCAAACATCGCACCGAAGATATACATTTTTGCCGAAATCTTTATTTTGATGAATTTCCATATCGTTCCACCATTTCTCATTAGATCTCTGTTGCAAAACTAAGAACCATTCGCACCCACATTATACATTTTCTCTCTCTCTCTCTCTCTCTCTCTCTCTCTTTTGGGGTGGGGGTTTCTTGTATAGTATTACCTTATTATGCTTGACTTCTTTCTGACAATAAAATCTAACCGATGTTGGGGAAAGCATTCTGCATCGGCCATTCACATAAAAGTAAATATCATTTCTTTGCATTCACTTTTATTTGGCTTGCAAAATGGTGCGAAATGCCACGATGGTTATCAAGCGAGATTTGATATGGGACTCCATTGTGCGCAGTAAGAGTTCCGCGTCGTTGCCTGATCCAGAAAAGCGTTAATTTCCTTTATTATTGTAGCATTTTACTTTATTTTTTGGTTTGATTGACGATTTATATTAGAAGTCCTGAGGTGTCAGTTCTAAGATGGCGTTAATATTTCTAATAATAAGATTTATCATAGTTTAATAATAACAATAATAATCTGACATGCCAAAAAGCCTAATATACAAAGAAAAAAATGATATATTCAGTGTATATTTAAATCTATATTGGAGAGTATTCGAGTAGTTTGAACATTAGCTTTCCGACCCTGAATAACGGGTTCGTATCATACCAATCCTTTGCTTCATCATAATGTCGATGAGCAGAGCGTGTGGCAATGTTGAAAAAAACATAAAACAAAAACCACTGCTTGCGTGTAAAATTCAGTGAAATTTTCTTTATAGTCATGTCGCCCCAAACAAGGCATTTTACTGCTACTTTTTTGCAATGGGTTACATAGGAGGAAAGAGTGACAGGTTATAGGGGGTATCAGGAAGTGGATAAGAGAAGGATGAGAATACTGATGAGAATAGAGTGGACGAGGAAAAAAAGCATGAGAGAGAGGATGCAAGTTAGTGACATAGGAGATGGCTATTGACTTTACATTTAAATTCTTGGAGATTATAGCTGTCGGGAAAGTAAGTAAATGGAAGGCGGAATAAATAAATCATTAAGAAGCCCGTAGAGTGTTGTGGTACCACGAACGTACAAGACATTCTTTTCTAAAATCCTACCATTTTGTTTATGTCCAGTTTAATTTGGTGTTGATATCATTATTGCTTAAATTCTTTAAATGTAAGTCATTTTCATGTATTTTTTTCAAATGTTTATCAGATTTCTTGATTTCGTTATCCACAGTTGAACTATTTTTTGGTTTTGTTTTATTTAACTTCTGAGAAAATGCTCTTATAAACCACAATTCCATGCATATGGACTAAATTGCTTTATTTCTTTAATTGTATTTGTCATTTCCTATCCAGACAAATAACCTCTCCAGCCAGTGTCATAGATAAGGTGGTTAGAAATACATTTTATCACTGCTCGATCTGGTTTAAGCTCAAAAAGTGAAAGTTTCCGTCAAATGGTCGTTATTTTCAAGTTTATTGGCCATTCCAATTTTGAGCTGCGATATTTTTTCCTTCTCCCCTCTTGTCTAAAATCCTACGAATTTGTTCACTTCCAGTTTGATTTGGTGTTGATTTTATTCTTAAGGGATCTTCTAATATTCTTATTCTTATTATTATTCTATTATTCTATTATTCTAATATTCTTATTCTTAAGGGATCTTCATTTAAGAGTTTTTATTTATTTATTTATTTTTTGATTGGGGTAGATAGACTCTACTATCACCGGTTCATACTCTTCCCTATTATTTTTAACAGGAGTAGGCTTAAGAAGGAGTTCCCGCTTTCTTTCTTCTAAGGATTAATAGTAGTGCCGTCGCAAAATGTATGCAATCTGTGTGGATGGTGGTGATGTCTCTTCATTCTGAGGGTAAGGGGTTTACAGTTTCCTGGTTGCTTCTTAGTAGTTAGAAGCCCGAACTCTTGCATCGCATCTTGAGAGGCTACTCTGATCAACAGTTGAATAATATCGGGGTTTTATGCTTTGCCATGTCGCAAGTGCCTCCGTAGGCAATCCTGGGTTCACATTATGCTGTAGTCTGTGACAGTTTTCTTTCCTACACGTTGCATTTTACAACCGACTGATGCTACAGCCCTACGTCTCTCCTTAACAAAAAAGTATCAATTAAAACTAAACCATCTAAAGAAAATCACCTAAACCTGTTAACATCTCTGGAAGATCCTTGTTATCCGTACCAACTTTGCAGCATTGAATACTTCTTCCAGGAAACTCACATTAGCTCTCTGTGAAACTAACCTTAACTCTTCTATTCCTTTCATTGATTTTTATATCCCTGGTTAACTTTCCCTCTTGGAATTGGGGTTTATTTCTCTTGCATCTCCAGACCATTCTTACATGTGTCTCTGCGTCACTGTTATCTATCTTTTCTTTCTCTACAACTCCCCTTCATCTCCTGACTGTTCTGTACGTTAGAGAATCTGGAACAATATAGCTATGGCTATTTACTCTCATCTGTTAGCCCATATATTTGTGTTTTGAGACTTTAATACCCACCAACCGGAATGGTTAAATAACACTGTCACAGATCTTGCTGTTGTCCATATTTTTTTTCATAAGCGTTTCACCCCGAGAAAGGCATGTCACTGCCACTACTGCGCAGGGGGCTACATAGAGTGGAGAAAGGATGATTAAATATAGGAAATGTCAGAGGGTGGGTGATAGGCGGGTAAGGATACAGAGAATGAGGGTTCTGAGAATAATTGGGAGTTAGTGTGATAGGAGGTGTCTATTAACCCTACATTTAAACACCTGGAGATTGTAGCTGTCGGGAAAGCAGGGATTTCCACATATCATGAACTTTTCTATCAGTCAATCTATTACGCAAGTGGTGGGTTTCCCTACGTGTTTCCTAATGACCCTAATGGAACTGATGCTCTGCTAGATCTCTGTTTCACTCTTATCCCTGACTCCACTACACTTTTCCTGCGCGTAGTAACCTCTATTTATCAAAATATCTTACGGCTACTGACTGGGATTCGTTCTACGATTTCCTGTGGGACATCCTTTGGCGTCTGAAGTGACGTCCCTGTGCGTCGGAGGTTTCCTCTTGAGTTAAATCTGGCATCAATTCTTTCTTCCCAGCTATGAAGTATCGACTTAAACTCCATTCTTCTCCCTGATTATCCCCTGCGTGCTCGGCCGCTATTGTCTACAGGAAACACTTGTCTGACCATAATAGGCTGTTTTTTACTTCCGCTTGTAATGAGTGCAAGAAGATCCTAAACGATGGTAAGCTGTTGTTTGCTGACGGAATGAATAAGCGTATAGCATCCCACAAGTTCAGCTTCAAAGACTACTAGAGGCTTTTGAAATATGTGTTCAACAACATCAACTCCTCAATCACCTTTTTAATCAATAACTTTAAGGTCTTCACATCTTCAACGGACAAGGCCGAATGCTTTGCTCGCCAATTCTTCACCAACTCAACAATTGATTCATCTGGGGTGTCCGCACCTGATTTCCCACCTACACCTGCGACTCAGTTGAGTGACGCTTACCTTACTTTCACGCTGAACTCTAACATAATTTCAAAATTTGACCCCCCCCCCCAATAAGGTGAGCAGAGATAAGAAGTACCAATTATTGTCCTGAATAAATTGACCCCTGAACTTTCATCTGTCCTCTCCAAACTCTATCGACTGCTTCTCTGCTTCTTGCTTTCCTGCATGTTGAAAATTCTCCTGTGTGGTTCCTGTATTTAAGAATTCTAGAGAACGTCCAGACCCTTTTATTTATCGCACTTTCAGCCTCCTACCAATTTTTTGCAAAGTAGTCGAGGCGACTATCAATGCTGAAATGGTACTAGATCTCACACCCCACGGCCTCTTCTCCGAGAAACTATGATTTCCTCTTTACCAGATCTACTATTGATATGCTGACGACCAACACAGAGTATATAAACAAGGACCTCGATAATAACGCAAAGCTAGAGCTGTTGCCCTGCGTCCAAAACATTTTGCACGGTGGCCTTCTCCCTGTAATTTATTTTACTTTCTTATCACTGCCCTTTTAAGTAATCCCTTGTGCACCAGTGACAGTACTGCCTTGCTGGGTGGGGGGGAATGATTAGAAAAGAAAAAATATTATATATCTGTGTGAGTGCGTGTGTCAGTGTGTGAGTGTTGGCGTGCATAATATACGTTTCTCTGTTCAGAGAAATGTCACGAATGAAGTGATTTATTTCCGAAGGAAGTTTTATCAATACTGGATTCTGTTCTAAAATTTCGGCGATGAAATAATTTACACGGCAAAAAACTAAAGCCGATAATAAAATTTGAAATTTTACCTTTTTGAAACATTGAATTATGGTAAATGTTATCATGTTCCTTATCACAAACACGCAGACACGACACACACACACACACACACACACACACACACACACACACACACATATATATATATATATATATATATATATATATATATATATTGAGGAGATTGACTCGAATACACATCTTAGGCAATTTGGGTAAACTGACTCTTCACACATTTTAAGAACACATTCTTGTTATTTCCAAGAATATTTTAACTCCCCACGGGCGCAGATAGATAGATAGATAGATAGATAGATAGATATACAAGTTCTACAATATAATTTTATTGAACACTTTTTATACAACTGTGTAGTGATGTAATTTAAATGGGCAAAACCTGACTAATTAACAATTATATATATATATATATATATATATATATATATATATATATATATATATTTCCATATCCTACGGTACTAACACTGTTGACTCTCAGGGTTCTACCCTAGGCCCAATGCTCTTTCTTAATTTCCTAAATGTCCTATCAGACGAGATCAACAGCCAAGTAGGCATCTCCGCAGATGACACCACAGTTTACTTCCGGCGTGGCGGACAAACATAATCTCGCTGCTGATCTTGAGAGTGATGTACATTCTGTGGTGAACTGGGGTAAGAAGTGGCTTGTAAATTTCAATGGGTCTGAGACCAAGCTGCTGTCTGTCAATCATAACAGGCAACCTCTCCTGCCTCCCATAAGCATAGACCATGCGAGTTTCTTAAAATTTCTCTGAGAGTAATACACTGCGCCTCCTCGGCCTTTTCCTATCTTCTGATTTCAAGTGGAACCACTACATTTACTCAATAGCTAAATTCACTGCTATGATCACTGTGTCGGGCCAATATGTTTTTCCCGCCTCAATTCATCCTGCATATATACAACTCAAGTATACATCCGTGCATGGAGTAACTGCTGCCATATATGGTCAGTCGTCTCCGCTTTTCATTCTCTTCTATTTATTTGCTTTCCTGGCAGCTGCAATCTCCGAGAATTTAAATGCAAAGTCAATAGTCATCTCCTATCTCATTAATCTGCATCCTCTCTTTCTCGTGATGCTTTCTCCATCTACTCCACTCTCATCAGTATTCTCATCCTTCTCTTATCCACTTCCTTACACCCCCTATAACCTGTCACTCTTTCTCATAACTGGCAGTAAAATGCATTGCTTGGGGTTATATGTTTATAAAAAAAATCTGGAAATTCTGGAATTCTACAAAAATTTGCTATGTTTGGGGACTTTTGTGTAAGTAGCGTATTTTGTTTCATGCGAATTAAGGTTTTTGAAATATCATTTTATTTCTCCATCTACAATGTGCTTTTAGAAGTCATTAATAATGAGAGTCTGCTTAATATTCTTCTATTGCAACCAGATGCTCGATAACTGGAACTACCTTGGACACATAATGACGAAAATTGGCCTGGAGAACTTAATACTCACAGGTCGGATAAATGGAAGGAGAGACAGTGAAAGGCAGCGCGACACGTACTTGTTAGGTTTGTGTCAATGAATGGCGGAGCGGGGCTGAGAAGAGATATCAAAAGAAAATTTTTGAGAGCGAAAAAGACAGAGCCAATTGGAAGTCCATGATTGCCTACGTTCTGAAAAGACATGGCACTTGAAGAAGACACAACCTCACAATAATAACACTATTATAGGTAGATAGGTAAAGAGGAAATTATATATATATATATATATGGGGGGCATAGATAGATATAAGTATACATAGCATTCTAGGTTTTATGCCCAACTCAAAGATTCATGCTATTTTGAAATAATTAGGTGCATATTAAACTCAATTTTTATTTATGCACCTGATGTTTGAAACACGCATAAAATGTGGGATAATACGTGTGTATATATATATATAGATATATATATATATCACTTGATTTTTACCCTTTATCGCACATAGAAAAACACAAACATACATACATATGTGTTCCTGTGTGCATGTTACCTGTTTACTGCTATTTCAGCTTACTTTGGTTGATTGATGCAACAAAAACAATAACAAAGTTATCGTCCTTAGTAACATCTGGAAAATAAATGTTAAAATAAACGAAAAACAGCATTAAGCCATTCCCTTGATGATTCAGATTTCTCGATGCTTACTCGATAGTTTGGGGAAATTAGAGATAAAAGAGGCTTTTATTTCATTTGGAACTCTTATTTCGTTTATAACTTTATTTTCACGTTTGGCTTTGAGCTAATTTCTTCCTTTTTTTGTTTCCTTCTTTTCATTTTTCTCTATTGATCTCTCGCTTTCATCACGTTTCAAACGCACAAATCACATCAGGGCAATATAGCCTCGAACCATAACACCGGGCAACGCCATTAAATGAAATTTTGGTCCAACTAGACGGCGGTAAATCGCCTTTCCGATTGGCCGCTTTATTTCCAAGAAGGAAAAGAAAGTGGGTGCGTCAGTTGGGGAATAATTTCCAACAACTAAATGTGTTACATGCACAAAGATGAAAAATACAAATTCTTACATTTTCTGCAAACATTAAGAAGAATAAAAGAATTTTGGAGAGCCGTGTTTGATTACGAATTACTCAATTTATACTTACTATGCACTAGTATTGTCAGAAAGGTTATAAATCCATATATCACTACGATTTTTTCATTACCTGTTATCTGTTTTTGACACAAGTTCCCACTAAAATACTTAAGTATTTTTCCACATGAATCTAATCAACATCTGTATAATATCAGAACAAGGAAACTAGTGAGAAATACAGCCAATGAGTGAAAGAAAAAGGATATGCATGCAAGTAACAAGGAAGTTTTAAAGAATATTGATACAAAACCATATCTGACTCTTACAAGATGAGGTTGAAACTTCTGAGACAAATAATGAGCAAATAATTTTGTTATAGTACTCTATTCTAAAGGAATGAACTCTTCCTCCGTCAATAAATAATAACTTGGGTGACTTTCGGGAACGCAGCTAAGAGGCAGCTCTGAGACAGTCAAGACGCAGGGCAACTATACTGTTCAAAATTGCACTTCTATTTTGCTGATTACTAACTCTCTTACTTGCATATATGTTCCGTTGTTCTAATGCACTATTTGAACCTACCTTTTTTTGTTTCCGTGTCTTACTTTCCGGCCCTCACAGGCCACATTGCTACAAGAGATTTGATAAACTTTCTTCTCATGTCAATTGATGTTGAATAAAGCAGGGCAATACACCGAATAAACTATTTGTTCTAGTTCGAACAGATTGCAGGTCGTCTATAACATAAGGTTTCGTAACGTTATTCTAAAAGTGATCTTTTCGTAACTCGCTATTAGCGAGTTATAATATTTTATTACCTTCGCGTAAAGTCAACGTACTAAACAATTTTTTCGAATAATACGCAATAATGTCGTCGGAATAATTCTCTCGAGTAATTCACTCAGAAACAATCCCTTCAATGAGGCACATCACCGGAATGATGCACAGGACGATATCTACTAATCACCACTAGGGCGTATGCCTGAGACGGATGAGACATAAGGTCATTTAAAGTGAGAAAATCGAACCTTGAACGTCTGGCCTAAATTTATGGTCTGTGCTTCCCGAGACGAGAATTTTGCCGTCGGTAGAGCCTCGTCTGGGTTCCTCTGCACAGCACAGAAAAGTATTTATCTGCATTCCCAGCGAGGCATAATGTGGCACAAGTCATTTTTATAGTGGGGTATCCGGGCCTTAAAGCCCGGAGAAAAATTTCCGTAGACCCTGCACATGGCAAGATCGGACACCTAGTCTAATTTTTGCCAGACGAGACTCTGCCCTTAAGCCGAGCCCCTTCTGGGTTTCTTTTTACCAGAAGTCAATCTGATAAGTTTAGCATTCGTGATGATGCACAACACCGAATTATATTTATCTGCATCCTCACTGAGGCGGAGTGTAGCGCAAGGCTTTTTTATAGTGAGGATCCGAGCCCTTAAAACCGGGCAAAAATTTCTCATAGACCCTGCACATGGTACCTGGTCTAATTTTCATTAACGTGACTCGCCTCTTTGTATTTTTCTCCTCCTGAAAATAGAGAATCTGACGAGGTTAGTTCGTTCCGAGTCGATATCCACAAGGCACATCCATGGAAGTAGTGATTGAATAAGTAGCCGTTCTTGGGAATATGCACTGTAGTAGAACGCCCTTCTTACCAAAAGAATACGTAAAACATAAGGTTAATTTAACCCAGTGGAATTAGCAAGTCGGGTGAAAGGTGTTGGTCATAACATTTGCAGTGGAAATGACGATAGGTTCGTATCTTTTGTCGGCGGGATATTTAGGATGAAAATGCTACCCTCATGTCTATTGTAATGATCAAGAATGGCAGAAGATATCCAGATACTTGCTAGAGGTCTACAAGAAACGATCATTTTTTCCGGAAACATTAGCGTTGGATTGTATATATGTGTTCTACTTGAGATCTGGGATGATCTTCTGTCGCCATAGACGTTCTGCAAAAAAAAAACTCATTTTAGTGCAACCATGGATCGTGACTGAGATTGTTCAATATAAAATAAATTCATTTAACAGAAAAAAAGGATGCTGCCCCTTTCTTTTCTCCTGGAGTAATTATTTTTTAAACACAACGTCAAATGGTATTTTTCTGTCTCCCCACAATCTGGATTGTAGCACAAGACCGCTTTATCTTTTGGAATACGGGCCTAAAAGCCCGGATGAGAATTTCACATAGACCCTTCACATAACAGAATCTGGTAGGTTGTCTAATGTTTCCCAGACTAAACTCTGCCCTTCGTCTAAGTATCGTCTACGTTCCTCTCCACCCGAAGGCAAAGGGTCTGACGAGGTTAGTTCAGGTTGAAGCACAACGTGTAATTCCATCAGAATTATGTCTGAGTGCATTATATATTAAATATTTATGGTGAGATGATCCCAGTAGCACAATTCATTTAGCGGTTACGTTTGTCGCATGGAGATCCGTGTTCAACCTCACGTGTCGGTATCCACACTTTCTTCCTAAATAACACAAACAAATCCAAAGAATATTAATTGTTCAAATTTCCTTAGAGCAAAAAAAGGGAACTCTAACCATCTATTTTCTTTTTTTAAATCATATTACTTTCAGGAAGGTTGATAATACTACGACCACGCAGAAAGTCACACAGATTAAAAACAAACTAAGAGGACTTTAGTGAGAAGTGAAGAAAGGACAAAATGGAACAGTCTTCAACATGATGGCTACTGATATGTCTTTGAATATTTTGTAGTTTGTAACTATCAAGAAGCAAGATAGTGGCAGGAATTTCCACAGGTGAGATGTGCAGAAAAAAAGGTTTGAGTCGAAGTGGTGGTTGTATCTAGCTACGGTGAAATTTATTTTTCAATCTAGTACTACGCTTAAAATTCATGTAGTCGAGGAACCAGGAAGAAAACTCGTTAGAGAAGTTGCCATGAAAAGACATAAAAATGTCACATCATGGTGATGAGAAATTGTTTAATGACGAGATGTTTTATGCAAATAAATTACATTACAGTAGAAACATTTACAAAAATCTCCGCCACAATAAAGTAAATGCCTAAAATGAATTTTAAAAAATGAAAAGTTTTTATTGAAGGTTTCAGTTTTAATGGATTACATTTCATATTTACAATGATCAAAATACTTTGCTGTATTAAATTCACTGGAAGGAATATCAATTTTTTTATTATTATTATTATTATTATTATTATTATTATTATTATTATTATTATTATGTCATTTTTCATTACAATTCGATTTCTGCTATGTTCGCATTAACTATCAATTTTGAAGGAAGACCTAAAGCAGGTCGTTGTGTGTTGTTATGGCTATATTTCATGTTTTTTTATATCTCCCTAACATCCCTAGCGTTACATAGACAAAGTTCTTCTTACTTTGTGGACTGTACTTAACAAGACAATTTTTTCTATATCTCTTAAGCTGGGGTTTCCAGGGAATCTTTAAATGTATTATTATTATTATGTCATTTTTCATTATATTTCGATTTCTGCTTTGGTCTCACTACCAACCAAGTCTGCGGGGAGACCTAAGGCAGGTAGTGGCGTGTTGTTATGGCTCCATTTCATGTTTTTCTATCTTCCCTATCATCTCCAGCATTACATAGATAAAGTTTTCCTTAGTGTGTGGGCTGTACTTAATAAGACAATTTTTTGTATATCTCTTAAGCTGGGGTTTCCAGGGATTCTTTCAATGTGTTGTTTTGTTCCATTTTTTATCATTCCAAGTGCACCTACTGTCACTGGCACAACTCTTGTTTTCAATTTCCACATTTTTTCTATTTCAATTTCCAGGTCTTTATATTTTGACAGTTTTTCAAATTCCTTGATTGCTATGTTACAATCCGCTGGACAAGCCATATCAATTAATAGACAAGTTTTCTCCTTCTGGTTTTTAACAATAATGTCTGGCCTGTTTGCTTCAATTTTTCTGTCTGTGTAGATGGTGTAATCCCATAGAATGGTTACATCTTCTATTTCTGTAACCGGTGCTGGGTGATGTTCATACCAGTGTTTGCCTACAGCTTTTCCATAATGTTTGCATATTGCCCAATGTAAATATTGCCCAACTCTATCGTGGCGATTTTTATATCCATTTGGGGCAAGCACAGAACAGCCTTAGATTAGGTGGTCTATTGTTTCTTGGTGTTTATCACAAAACCTGCATTTTGGATCCATATTATTATGCATAATATTTGCCTGAAAGTTTCTCGTGAAAAGACTTTGGTCTTGTGCTGCAAGAATAAAGCCTTCAGTTTCGGACTTTAATCCAGATGCACGTAACCATCGATGAGTATTAACTTTGTCAACATTGGATTTATTGGCACGTACTGGATATTGGCCATGCAGAGGTTTGTCTTGCCAGCGCTGTTTCATCTGTTCAAGAGCTTTATCTTTGGCTTTCATTTTCATATTCTTTGCCGCAATAGTCGGCTCTTGGCTTCCGTTCTGCTTTTCTACAGAATCTACTAACTGTAAATCTTGTTTGAATTTACTGCCTTCTTTTATTATTGAATATTTTTTCTTTCTTTCTTCATGTTGCCTTACTAATTGTAACATCCAATCCTTTGTTGTTTCTATGTATGTTAGTAAGCCAATAGTTGTTGTCTTGTATGACAATTCCAGCTGAATAAGAACTCTTCCACCTTCTTTACGGGGTATGTATAGACGGTCTACATCAGCCTTTGGATGATGCATCTTATGCTTAGAAAGAAGCTTTCTTGTTTTAGCATCCATTCGACTGATGTCGTTTAGAGTCCAGTTTAAGATGTTAAAGCTATATTGGACAACTGGAATTGAAAGGCTATTAATGGCCATAACTCTGTTCTGTGAATTTAATTCAGTTTTTAATATCATTCGTAGCCTACTATAGTACTCTTTACGCACTATTTCTTTCATTTTTTATGGTGAATGTTTTCGCTCTCATTTACACCTAGGTATTTATAAGCTTCTTCTGGTTTCAATTCTTTTATTGTTACAGCAGGGTCTAGGCTAATTGAGGATGTTTCTTGTATTGATCCACGTAAAACTGTAGCTTTAGCACATTTATTCAAATTAAATTTCATTCCAATGTCTTCGCTGAAGCATTTTACAGTTTGCAGAAGACCTTCCAGCTCATTATCATTCTTAGCATATAACTTCAAGTCATCCATGTAAAATAGATGGCTTATTTTCTTTTGTCCTATTTTATAACCACATTCTGTCTTATTAAGTTGACTGGTTAGTGCTATTAATGATATGCAGAATAGTAAGGGAGATAAAGAATCACCTTGAAATATACCTCTTTTGATGTTTATTTCATCAGACTTATAGGTTCCATTTATATGATTGAGGTAAAGGGTTGTTTTCCATATAGACATGCACTGTTTGATGAAATTGATGATGACGGGCGATATCTTGTATATATTTAAAGTCTTTAAAATCCAGTCATGTGGCACACTATCGAATGCCTTTTGATAGTCTATCCAGGCTGTACTAAGAATTTTCTTTGTACTGTAGCAGTTTTCCAGGATCATTTTGTTAATCAGCAATTGGTCTTTACAACTATAACAGCCACGTTTGCACCCTTTTTGTTCAAGCGGTAACATGTCATTTCTTTCTAAGAATAAATATGTCTGCTTTGTTAAAATAGATGTTAATAGTTTATATGTTGTCGGAAGACATGTAATTGGTCTGTAGTTTTTCGGATTTTTTCTATCACCATTCTTGGGTAGAAGAAATGTAATTCCTTTTGTCAACCATGCAGGAATTTTAGTGGGATCGTCAACCATTTCTTGAAGTTCTTTGGCTAGTTTTTTATGTGATGCGCTTAAATAATATAGCCAAAAGTTAGGAATTTTATCTATGCCTGGGAATTTTCAATTGTGTGTTTTTTTAGTGCATATTTAACATCATCTTCTGTAATTCCAGACCATGTCTGTTCGGGTTTATTTTTCATTCGTTCTGTCTCTTGCGTAATCCAATGTACTTCCTTGCTAAGTTCTTTAGGGCAAGCCCATATCTTTTCCCAGAACTGTGTGACTTCTTCCATTCTGGGGGGTACTGTCACTTCAATTCTTTTTTTACCTATTTCCCTGTAAACTCTCTTTGTATCAGTCTGAAAAATCTTGTTTTCTCTGTAAAATCTTGCTCTTTTTTCATAGCGTCTTATTCTTTGAGCCTTCAGCTGGATTTTTTGCTTTATTATCATTATTATTATTATTATTATTATTATTATTATTATTATTATTATTATTACTATTATTATTATTATTTGCTACACTCGCTAATTAATGCCCTTTAAGTCGTTTGTCATCGCAATATAATTCTGCTAATTAAAAAATCATCCAAAAATATACTTTTCTGAATCTACATTTGAGGAATATTATTTGATTTTGAGTATAGTTAATCTGTATTGATGCATATATTATTTATTTCAACTAAAATAGTGCAGAAATTCAATTTTAAACCGACAGTAGCTGGGTTCTTAACTCGACAGTAGATGTTTTACATATTGATCTCCTGATGACAGATTTAATATAGTTATACTAACTAGTAAATTTTAGAAATGTTTTAAATTTAAATCTATTATAGCTATCGCTCCTATTTTCAGATCGTTTTTACATACAATAATCGGCCTGTTTATATACACACAGAAAATTAAAAATTATATTTTTTATTATCGGTATAATTATTTAATTTAAACGTATTTATGAAGTGTTGGATTACTGAGTTATTCACCTTATGCTTAGTTATATTTTTTAAATATTCACTTCAATAATATTTATCTCATAACTGATATTGAAAATACTGAAATCACAATTACGTATTTTGTACTGAATTTACATCACTCCCTATTTGTCTTGAATTAGAATTTTTAATACACGGTCAAAGAATGAACTCATATTCACATCTTTTGCAATGTTCAGTTATTTCAAGCCCTCTTTCAAAAGAGCCTGGATCTTTAGTATACGACCTAGGAATTGAACTCACATTTAATTATTTTAGACTAGACAGTTATTGCAAGTCCTGTTTCCACTCAACATCTTTAATACCCGGTCAAAGGACTGAACACACATTGACCACGTTTGAACTTCACGATTATTGCTCGATCGGTTTCCACTGTGTTTGGGAAAAGTAGTGGCGTGTTTAGTACTTCGAATTGCGACTTGGTTTTTTATTGTTTTTTTTAGGCTGACTACCACCAAAGTCTATATCGTCAAGTTTGCCTTATTATATAACCTAAGGTGATTTGAAAAATCCATTCATGTCTTTCGCAATGGGTATTAGTCTAAAATGAACTCCTCTGGCTTGAAAACAAACGACACGCTGATGCCACTTTCGTCTCCAGTATTTCTTACTTTATACGCACGTTAGCCTCCTCCTCTTCTTCTTCTTCTTCTTCTTCTTCTTCTATGTGCCCTGTCCCTTCATGACGTAGGCGATCATGGTTCTCTATGTCTCTCTATCCCTTGTGACTCTTAGTATGTTTGCTTCTGTTACATCTCGCAATCCCCGTTCTGTCATCCACCTGATCAGGCCCTGCAGATATGTTATCGGCTGCCTTCCTCTGTCTCTTTTTCCTTCTATATGGCCAGTCAGTATCAGGTTCTCCAAGATCCACTTCATTATTGCATGTCCCAGGAACTTCAGTTATCTCTTCCTGATGCTCGGTATTAATTTCCTTTTTGTTGCCATTCTTTCTAACACCTCATCGTTGCTTGCATGAGTCCACGATATCCGCAGCATCCTTCTGTAGAACCACATTTCCGCTGCTTCCAGTTTTGTCCTCATTTTCGATGATATTGTCCAGCATTCACTTCCGTATTGAAGAACTGACATCACATAGAAATCCAGCACACTTTTCATTGTTTCTAGTGAAATTTTCCTGTGTGTTAGTACTTTATTCAATTTCTGGAACGCGTCCTTTGCCATGACAATTCGCCTTCGGATCTCTGTGTCGCACTTTAGAAAGTGTTCTAACAGGAAATGAAAAGTGCGACACGTTAGCCTCAGTATCTTAAAAGGGTATAACAAGCGTAATACAGGCCTTTCTGTATGATGTGTTATATACAGTATATCAAACCATCTATGAGATTTCAAAATCATGTATTGAGTATACGACAATGTCATTTTCAGTGTCGAGAATGAGTAACGAATTCAGCAACAGAGTGTACCGATTATAAATTTTCACCACATGACTGCCAAGTATCTAACAAGTAAAAGATACGTGAAAAACTTCAGAATTAACGAACATCATTTGATTACAAGAAATTCATTTGTATCAACAAAAACATATTTTAACAATTATAGCAAAATAATAGCAATTATGGCATTTATATAACTTATGTTCACAACGGTATCTGTCATCAGTGTACAAGTTGTGCATATTCTACCATAGATGAATGGGATTTTCTTGAATATAATTTAATTTGCATTACATCAGCCACGCATTTAGATCGTATTGCATTAATACGAGTATCACAAAAGGTCTACCATTGGATCTGCGTTATTCCTAATTTTCATCAAGAAATATCCCAATAGCATCAGATCTATCTTTGCTGATTATAAATCTATTTTCTCTTGTCCTAATTGTAAGTTTAATCTGTTCGATGAGCTTATATTGATAGCAGGTATCTAAATGATCTACAACATATTGTTAAAAAGGGCAATAAATGACTTGTCAATTTTAATGCCACTAAAATTTAACTGTATTATTTTAATCGTCTTAGTGAAATTTTGTGCCTTCAATTAGTATAGTTGATGTTTACCTAAGGGGATTGACTTATTACAATATCTCGTTCTAACTTTTTATACTGACATGAAGTGGAAATATTATATTGAAATATTTTCATGGGTGGCTGTTAAGAAAATTGTTTTTTTTGTGTTGAGTAAGAAATTTCTTTCACAACAATTTTGTATACCATTCATCTATATCTCGAATATTGCGCTCACGTCTTCAGCCTCTGCAAAATATGGCGATTTTCTAAGCGCAGCTTAGATGTGATACAAGGACGAAAGTAAAGGACACCAAGTAAGGATCGAACTCACTACTCCGTTGTAATGATTCTGGAGAGACAAGCTTGATAACCATTAGACCACCTTGAGGTAACCAGGTTCTGCTATCTAGGTAAAGATTCTTAATCGAAGAAACTGCATGTTATTGGCATAACCTGGTATCTCAATTAAATTATGTTTACTCTGCCATTGCGTAGCTTTTCTATAACATTTCCATAAATTTTTCCATGATAATTGTACTGATGTGGATGTGCGTTTTGGTGCAGTTGAAGTCGGCTCGGAACGAGAAATCGGATATTCAAGTTCGAATTCCAGTTGAATTATTTACATTCACATATGCGCAAATACCCTTGGGAAGGCTATGAATCTGACGCTTCTTTCTTCAGCTATGGGTCAAACAGGAACACAGATTGGGTTCTGAAGCGTTTGTTTGTAACCACTCTACATATATAATGGCAAACCTAATATTGAAATATTAACAGCCCAATCAGCCATGTCGCTTTCGTGATATGATCGCCCAAGCGTGTATGAGGTATAGCACTTAACTGACTGAGTTGTTCTGAGTTGTTCTGTCACCTAGATTTTACGAGTTTAAGCGAAGTGTTCGTTTGGCCAATAAATCTGATAATTTTACAGCTTTAATATTTCGAAAAACGTAAGTTTTTTACTTGATAATTTTAGCATTCATTCGTTAAGTATCTGATGAAGAATACGCCGTTTGGGGATTTCGGAGAAGAACTAACATAGAGCTTGGTGATATTAAACTTTATTGGCTGCCTATATTCATGTTTGGATGTGCGTTGTTGTGCAGTGGTTATCGGCTCAGAACGAGAGATCAGGGAGCCGAGTTCGAATTCCAGTTGAATTCCTTGTATTCACTTACGCCCAAATACACTTGGGAAAGGTATTAATCCGTCTCTTCCCTTCAATTATGGGCTAAATAATATGACAGATTGGGTTATATAGCCTTGGCTGGCAACTCGTCTACTGCAGAAAGCAATGGCAAACTACTGTGGGATAGTCTTCTTCTGCCCAGTCAGTCATATCTCTTTCGAGACATGATCGCCCAAGCGTGTATCACGTATGGCACTTAGCTGATTGATATTCATGTTTAGGCTTAGTTCAATACTATTACTGCAAAATTTTTAATGGCTGAGGAAAAATCTATTACATATATTCAACATATTAAAAATCTATTAAACATATTAAACATATTAAATATCTATTATACATATTCAACATATTAAAAGTCTATTACACATATTCAACATATTCAAAATCTATTAAACATATGCAACATATTATAAATCTATTAAACATATTAAACATATTAAATATCTATTACACATATTCAACATATTAAAAGTCTATTAAACATTAAACATATTAAAAATCTATTACACATATTCAACATATTCAAAATCTATTAAACATATGCAACATATTAAAAATCTATTAAACATATTAAACATATTAAATATTTATTACACATATTCAACATATTAAAAGACTATTAAACATATTAAACATATTAAAAATCTATTAAACAGATTAAACATATTAAAAATCTATTAAACATATTAAAAATCTATTAAACATATTAAGACGTAAAAACAAAAATTGTGTTACAGAAAAATTTTACGTTTAAACACCTCTGATGTATAATTTAAATCAGCTTTTTTCCAGTCTTTGCGATATCACCTACCGGTGGATGATTTTAGCTGTTTACTGTGTGATGAGCAATTGAACAGAAAATAGCAAACGACTGGAAATTTTGGAGAGTGATAAAGGATTTTTAGTATTAAAAATTCATTCCAACATAATTCTAAGAAGGGTCATTAACATTCAAATACTTCTTCAGAGTAAAATCACTTTTTTTCAGATATACTTCAGACAAGTTATGATGATGAAAAACCAAAAAATATTGATTGAATTTTTATTAGTTGCTCGTGTATATTTTTTAAGTTTTCAGTTATGAATAAAAATATTTTCATTTTTTTTTTCAACTCTTGCTACACTAATCCTGACCATAAAACTAACGTTAAGCATAAAACTAAATTATATACAAAGTTTTAAATGGTCAAGTTTTATTGGGTCTTTTTTATCATTTCACCCCGAGCAAGGCAGAAATGCCACTGATGTGCAGTGGGGCTACATAACTGTAAAAAGATTAATTAGAAAAGAGTGAGGAGTACAAACTAGTTAGAAAGGAGGAATAGAAAGCTGAGAAAGCAGGTGCGATGACAGATAAATAGGTGGAGAGAAAGGGAAGGTTATACGGGGATGGGGAGAGAGCTAGAGTCCAGTGGTTAGTAGATGAATATTGACTTTGCGTTTAAATTTCTGGAGGTTGTAGCCATCAGGAAAGCAAGAATATGGGAGCGAGTTCCACAGGCGGGAAATGCGAGAGAAGAAGCTGCAGGGGTAGAATTGTCGTCTGCATTTGGCTAACCTGACTGTGAATGGGTGGGACCCAGTTGCCAGTCTGGTTGCACGAGTAAACACCTGTTGAGGAGGCACCAGTGACTTAAGTTCGTCCGAGCAGAAGCCATCAAAGTATTTATAGAACAGACAAAGGGAGGCTACATTTCGACGGTGGGGAAGTGGCTGCAGTCGAGCCGCCAGATCAGTACCTATCACATTACAGACTCTCCTTTGGAGCCTGTCAAGAACACTGAGGAGAACGGCAGGGGCGCCTGACCATAAATGGCAGCAGTACTCCATGCACGGACGGATGGTTGACTTGTATATATGCAGGATGGATTCAGGTGGAAAAAACATCCTGGATCGACATAGTGACCCAATCTTCTTAGCAGTAGATTTTCACTTGTTCTTTAAAACTGTAGTAGCAGTAGTGGCGTTATTACTTTTTAAGTATTTTTATTACAGGCTAAATTCAAATCATAACCCAGTAACAAACTTTTACCAAACAATCATGGTATACTTTTAATATTTAGTCTAGAAGTAGAATGGTATACTGTTAAACAAATCAAGCAAGCAGTCATAGAGCAAAAGAAAGAGTGTTTAACTGATATGTTTATGAATAGACTTAAATCGAAAGACATCTTGTTCGGTCGACTAATACTGAGAATATCATAGACGGAACATGTGAATAACGAGAATATGTTTAAGGGGAATAAATTACTGCTAAAATTAAAAACAGGCAACTAAAATATAAGGAACATATAATGAAGAAATCGGGCTTGGAGAATTTGATGCTCACAAGGCAACACTAAATGTAAGAGAATTGAGTAAAACAGAAAATAACCAACTGGCAAGCATTAGTTAATAGGTATTAAAACAAACGCATAGTGAATAGAGAAGTGGTAAACAAACTATAATTACAGTAAGAAAATATCGGAAATTGTGGTGGGTCATAATCACAAAGAAGCACATAGCATACATAGCAATCTACAGTGAAGCAGTAAAAGGATAATGTAGTTAGCAAGTTTGACAAGATGGAAAGAGAAGCCAAAAAAGAAAAGGTTATGCTGAGACTGACAAAAGACAGCAACTTGGAAAAGACGTCTTTATCAACACCCTGGATGGATACGCTACAATGAAAGATATATAGATTGTTTATAACTTAAGAATAACGTTATTTTCATACTTCATAAGAAGATTAATATCTTTCCTGTTCTTGATTTTTTTTTTTTGAGAAAAACATCTTGATACTGAACAGTATCGATTAGTTATTGCCTAATCTATTTGAGAATAGACACCCGCAATGCACACACATTCATCGAGTTCAGTTTAGATTATCGGAATGACTATTCCTCAAATGTCTTTCGCTGCTTCCATTCTAACCTCTGATTCCTCGTCATTAAATAATATTAATAGGTTTTACGATCGACGAAAGAACTTCAGCTTGGCGATAAATCATAAGAGTTTTCTGTAAAGAAATAATAGAATTCTGATTGCAAGGCGACTTCAACAAATTATGTTCCCCCTACGTTAATTATATCTCTTGTCTGTGATTTAAAGACATAAACTAAAGCAGATGAAACGATAATTTCAACACACAAGTACTTTAACAAAGGACGAAAATTAGGACACTGAGATCTGAAAAAGTATTGCAATGGCCACAGACGCATTTTAAAAGCTAAGTAGAATATTAAGAGACAAGAAGTTTTTCTCTGAAAATTATGAGATATCTTTCTTCCTGTATGGCAAAATATACTGTACAATATTTTCAAACATGAAGAAGAGATTTTAAGCAACAGTAATTTGGTTCTATGAATGATGCTGAGGATACTATGAGCCAAACATGTGAGCTACAACAAGGTTTTGTAGAAATTTAAAAAAAAGAAAACTCATTAAGGCGGGTAGAGCAAAAATAAGATGGAGGAAAGCAGAGGGTAACTTGCTTGATTAATTTAAGCAAACAAATAGGGGAGTAAGGTTTGGGACAAGTAACAAAAAGTCCGAATGTGATGTCAGTTCTTCAATACGGAAGTGAATGTTAGACAATTTCATCGAAGATGAAGGAAAAACTTAAAGTAGCAGAGGAAATGTGGTTCTACCGAAGGATGCAGCGGATATCTTGGACCAAGCATGCGAGCAATGATGAGGTGTTTGAAAGAATGGTAACGAAAAGAAAAATTATTAGTGATAGTGAGTGACAACTGAGATTCCTGGGACATGCAATGAGGAAGGAGGGCTTGGAGAACTTGATACTGACAGGCCAGATAGAAGGAGAAAAAGACAGAAGAAGGCAGCGGATAACATCTTTGAAGTGCCTGATCAGGTGAATGACAGCCGGGAAAGGGATGAGTAATAACATTTCCTACGGCCAGTAACTGGAAAAAAGTTTACATTAACCTAACAAATCTCAACATCTCAGAAGAGATATTGAACTGATTTTTCAAAATGGATATCGGCTTTTTTTTTTTCATTTCACCCCAAACAAGGCATTCCACTGCCACTATTGTGCATGGTGTTATATAAGGGAAGGTAAAGAGAAAGATTGGTTAGATATAGGAAATGTCAAAAAGTGCGTGATATACGGGTAAGGATACTGAGGCTGAGAGTTGGATAGATGGGAAGAGTGTTTGAAAAAATGGATGCGAGTTATTGTGTTAGGAGGTGTCTATTGACCTTACATTTAAACTCCTGGAGCTTGTAGCCGTCGGAGAAGCAATCATGTGGAAGAGAATTCCACAGTCGGGAAGTGCGAGAAAAGAAACTGTTGGAGTAGAAATTGCTGTTACATTTTATCGGTTTCACTGTAAAAGGGTGGGACCTAGTTGCTAATCAAGTCTCTCGTGCAAATTCGTAGCTAGGGGGCACGAGTGATATAAGTTCATCTTGAAACGCGAAATCGGAAAGCCGATTTCGAATTCCAGTTGAGCTCATTGCAATCACATATGCGCAAATATTTTTGGGAAAGGTCTTAATCCATATCTTCTCTTCACCTATGGGTTAAATAACAAAAGAGATTAGGGTCTATAGATACGGTTTGCAACCAGACTACAGCAAAAATAAATTGCAACCTACTGCGGGAAAATCATCTGCATATTCAGTCATGTCTTTTTCGAGACAGGATCGCACTTAACCGACTAACCCTTTCGCTCTACATTCCATTCGTATCCACAAAAATAACCAACGTCATTCGTGTTTTATTCATTAAGTCTCTTCCTTCTCTTTTTTTTAGTTTTCGAGCTACCTGAAAGATTTTAAAGCAAAAATTTTTCTAGCTTTTAACTCTTTACTATTTCATTTTGAACTAATCCTTATGGATTTCTATCCAGATAAAGAAAAAAATGCAGGCAAGAAGAATGTCAAACTTATGAGGAATTGAGCATTTTAGGAGAAAAATTGTTGGGATATGGACATTTCATGTAAGTGGGGAAAGAAAAACTTAAAATTAAAGCTTGTTAATCCAAAGTCAGTAATTGAGTGGGTGGTGATTGTGGGGCAAGACTAGAGGAAATGTCTCTTTTTCATGATGACGAATCAATGATTATATATGTTTGTGCGTGCGAGCATATATGTGCGTGCGTGTATGCAAGCTTTGTGTGCGTGTAAGTGTACGTGTGTGTATGCGTATGTGTGTATATATATATATATATATCAAGTTCTACTTTGAACGTTGTGTAAATAAAAAAATGCTCAATGATGTTGAATATCTACAGATCAAATGAATAATCTACAGTTTAACGATTTTCACTAGTTTCCGAGAGTAAAGTGGATGCGGAATTCATTATTTATGTACTTTTGCTATCGTTGCGTTCGACTTATGACACCATGCGTTGTTTTGGTAAAAGATCACTTTCCTTTTTCATTTGTAATCTTTTTTGGCAATTTCTTCCTTCAAACGCACCAATAATGCTATATAATATTCGCTATTAATAATGTTTTACACTCAAAGTAAGCGATAAACAAAATACCTTGCGCATCTCAAAATACAGAGGCCAAAATCTTGCCTTCTATTGTTTGCGTCTTTGGTCGCATTTGACGGCTTTTGCCTGCTGCTGTCTACTCAGCTGATTGCCGATTTGACTACAGAGGGAAGTAGTGGAACCATATTTCATCTTTTGTCATATATTTACGCAAAATCCACTCCCTGTTTTGTAGAAACATTTACAAACAACGTTCTGAATTTTAGACGTGTTGTTTTTGATCGACTGTGAGGAAACGCGGCGACCACTTGGAACACAGCTTTTTCATTGATAAATATTAATGTAAAATGATGAGTGCACTGCCTTCTGATATATTCAACTATTCACCTATCTCGCGCATCTTCAATGTACGATTTGTAAAAACGAAAGTATAGCTTTTTGTGGAGTTTTCCAAGACAACTGCCGATTATTTGGCGAACGTAATTTGTGTCTGTACAACCGCGTTTAAAGTCAACATAACACCTCTTAACCATTATTTCTGACCGAGCAGAGTCCAAATAATATTTATTAAGCCATTGCTTTGCTTGAACAGCATTTTTCTCATCTGAAAGCATTGTTTTATCAACATACGAAATTCAGATTTTTCCATGGTTTTGAAAATTTGTAAACAGTAGCTTCACTTAAATAACTGTAATTTGCAAACTAACAATTCGACTGGGTCGAAATTTTGTAACGTACCATTTGATAGTAATTACTTCATAAAAATCAGTTTTTATTACTAGTGCCATCTGCATTTCAGTCGGATGCGTCGTCTCTTAGCGTTGTCTTTCTTTCCCGACCGTATTCTCCTTTACGTTTTGGACTGGTGGATCTACTTTGTGTCACACCATGATGACATGGCTGAGAATTTAAGAGTTGCCATTAACAATATATCCGATCGCTGTATAAGGCTGTTTAGTTTGTTCGTGCAGTGTTACGGTGTTTGTATGCTTTCTTGAAATAACGTCCATCGCTGACAATAGCCACAGCACAACTACTTATGAGTCAAGACAAGGTATGAGAATGATAAAGACTTGAGTAAAAAATAAAAGTCAATTCACTCTTTAAATCCAGTCAGTCAGTTAAGTGCCATACGTGATATAATATACGCATAGGGCGATCATGTCTCGAAAGAATATCATGTGCGTAAGGGAATTCAAGGAATTCAACTGGAATTCGAAATCGGCACCCCGACTTGTCGTTCCGACTCGATATCCAATGCATCACAACGTACATCCGTACGCCCTTTAAATCCACTCGGTCTAAAACCAATAGCATGAAGAAAGAAAAAAATCTAAAGCAGTTGTTGCAATTAATTTGCACAAGAGTATATATTTTATGGCAACTGGCAGAACGAATACATGTATTTAAACGAGCTTCTTAATTGGAATCTTATTTTGGAATTAGCTAAATGCAAAAGCAACTTCTGCTCAATCTAAAACTTAGTTTTCTCGCAATCGTTGCCTGTAGAAATCCCGTGCAGTTACTTGGTTCCTTAATAAATACAAACTTCAAATATTTTAATGGAACATAAAACGCCATCACGTGTCTTCTCAAATCTCGTTCATCTTTCTCCTTTCTTCAATCCTCCATTTTCTCAGTATTCTCTTTCATTTTCACTCCCTGTAACCCACTGCGCACTAAATTCTCACCTTGCTCTGGGTAAACTGGTTTTAAAAATATTTAAATAAAATTATGTACACAATATGATTATATATTCAAGTCATAAAACTGCGTCCAAAATACTTATATTTCGGAATTATAGACATATTGAGATTCCGCTAAACAAAAGCAAACCATTATCTGAACCTGGGTCCAAATGAAAACAGTGGTTTATATTTGAATCTAAAGATAGCCCTCTTTGTTAGTTTTGAAAGCGTGCACCTGACGCCCGTATGATAATCTATGGCTTGTAAAGGTTAGCTTATTTTAAGTTATGAAGTGATGATACCGTAGATTTGGACTAAAATCTATCATTGCTAGCTGCAAACGTACTCCGAAAATTAATTTCATAGAGATGGCACCTGAGCTTAGTCACATAGAGACAAATTTTCAGATAGATTCCAATACGTTAGCTGATAGCAAAAACAAAACTAGAGATGAGATTCTACTTACATAACTTTGAGCGAGTGAGTTGGGATAAAAATCTAGAATAATTTGAAGAAAGCTAATCAGAAATGAATAATAAAATCTTTCATTTCATAATTCAAATAAATTAAGAAGAATGAACGTATTTTCTGAATTTCGCTTTTAATCATATTTCAGTATGCTCGCCATTTTCAATATGGTCGCCATTTTTACAGCACGCGCATTCGAGATCACTTTACAACAGTGGGTAATTAGAATGATCGATGGACTGATATTGTTTTAATCACTTTTGTCATTACGAGGGGAAGAGGTTCAAGAAAGAACAGGTGTCTCGGCTGGGTCTCAAAAACAAAAATAATCTAATAAATTTTGATTAGGTGAATTGATTTGCATTTGCCCAAGAGAACTTGTCGTAAAAAAAGAAAATCAAAACAAAAAATCAAACACATATAAAAAAAGGTATTTAATTCTTTTTTTTAAGACCTGAAGCTTTTACATAAATTTTCAGAAATTATTTCATTGATATAGGTTTAAGTTCAGGAAACTTTAGAATTAATGTAGACATTTATGGACGAATAATATTATCATCCACCAACACATACGCACCTCAAAAAAACACACGCACGTATTCACACGCACTCACACACACACATATGTAATGCAATATTCATTCAAAACAATTATATTCTAAAATGTGTTTTGCCTTTAAGTAACTCACAAAGGGTTGATAAATTGTAAAGAAAATCTCAAGAACCAATGTTGCTTTATAGTTGACTTTTTACTTATATAACCGCGCCCAACATTCCTTTTAATATAATCATTCTACCCCCAAGCAAGGCAGATAAAAGCTGGTAATTGACGTTACATTTAAACTTTTGGAGATTGTAGCTATGTGGGAAGCAAGCAAACGGTAGGGATTTTCACAAACGTGAAGTGCGAGAAAAGGAACTTTGAAGTAGAAGAAGCGGTTACATTTAAGTATTTCGACAAAAAAT
The DNA here is from genome assembly GCA_037127315.1 of Ascarosepion bandense. Classification (NCBI taxonomy): domain Eukaryota; kingdom Metazoa; phylum Mollusca; class Cephalopoda; order Sepiida; family Sepiidae; genus Ascarosepion; species Ascarosepion bandense. The sequence goes on from JBBBDQ010000932.1 coordinate 4,782,676, forward strand.
GGGTAACAAACCTAGATGCCATCTAGAAGCACGACAAAATACGTGTGATCGGGAAAGTAGGAAAACAGTTCGTCAGAGCAGTTTCCGTAAAAATAGTTGTAAAAAAGACATAAATTACAAGATTTCGGAGATACACCAAAGAAGGTCGAATCTACTATTTATTTTATATATGAAAAATATTAAATTGTGGTGAAAAGTCGACCCTACGTACAAGACGAATTCTGAAGTATCCCTATAACTACCTTATAGGTTGACCCCAAACATACATAAGCTACCAATTTATCAGCCCTTGGACCCAATACAGGAGGTAATAGAATGTATAGCGGTAATAGAATACTCATTATGTTAACTATATTGATTTCTATATTAATATTCCAAATATATTCAATAAACATAAGTTTTAGTGGGATTTCTTTGTGGAAATTGGTATACAGTAATTGGGGTTAAAGGGTTTATACCCGTTATATAAACCTATCCCATTTGTGGAAATGTATTTTTAATCTTGAATAATCGATTCTATGCTGGAATTGGCTTGAGCAACCTTACATATTCTTGATAATCTCTCAATTCAAACAAATGCCATTTAATTGTATAGTATAAGTCAATAAATAGAAACAACCTCATAAATTATTTGGACGTTGTAGTTATCTGCTGTAGCCTGATATTGAACTAACAACTCTTTTGGTCAAATCACTAGAATTCACAAACGTCTATATCCACTGGGCCATGTGACCAGCGAAGGTGGTAAACAAATAACGTAGAAGAGTTAAGTTAAAGGGAGATAAGTACATGGTTACCAGAATTGTCATCACTCATGGAATGAGAATAATATACTCAAGTGTTCCTAATAAAAGGGTCGGTTCAAAATTCTTAGCACTTGAAGAAGGCCTTAGGGTACAACGGACAAAACATCGTAAACATGAGAGTAAAAATTGAAGACAATAGTCTGAATAATATAAGTAAAGGAAATGCTTCCTCATCTCAGAAGTATGTACAAATAACCTCATAAATGTTTATTTATATCGCAACAGTATATAACTAAATAAGTCCACTAAGTAAATGTTATCATGGCTGAGACTAAGAAATACAATTATACCTACTTAGAACCAAACCCGAAGCAAAAACTAAAATAAAAGGGCCGAAAAAATACAGACATACAGGCAGATAAACAGACACACACACAAACATCTTGCCTTATATATATATATATATATATATATATATATATATATATATATATATATTATCGATTTTCTGCACTATTGTAAGAAATACAACCTTGAAATTTCTGAATATCGTTTCTTATGTCTGTTTCTATGAGTGTATCAAATTTGATTAAATCGGACCATTCCTTCTATAACCCGATTTTTTCGATTGTCGATTTTGGATATTTATCCGGGGTACCTCGACACAAAACTTAGCTAAGAACACTCGCAGACGCTTATAGTGCAACTGTGTAAATTTTCAACAAAATCGGGAGAGCCGTTATGAAGTCTATAGGTAACGGGCACACACACACACACATACATATACACACAGAGAGAAAGTTCCATTTATAAATAAATAAATAAGGTTAAATATTTTTGTAGAGTATTAAGAGACAGGAAAATTTCGCTATAAACAAAGAAATGGTACTGGATTGCTATCTGATGTCGGTTTTTCTCTGTGGCAGTGAAGGCTAAACAATATCAGCAAAGATGAAGGAAAAACTTGAAGCAATATAAATGTACTTTTACTGAAGGATATGAACAATGATGAGATTTTGGAAAGGATGGAACTGAAAAAGAAACTAATACTGAGCACCAGGAGGTGACAGTTAAAATTCCTGGAACATGCAATGAGAAATGAGGGCTTGGAGAACCTGATACTAACAGGCCAGATAGAGAAAAAAAGAGACATGGGAAAAGTAGCTGATAACATTTTTGAAGAGCCTGATCAGATGGATGACAGAACGAAGGTTGTGTGTTGTAACAGGAGAAAGCGTTATAAGAGCCACCATGGAAAGCCATGATCGCCTACGTCCTGAAAGGACATAGCACATAGAAGAAGAAAAGAAAACTGAACAAAATTCACAAAACTAAAGAGGGTGAACGGAAACAGTTCAATAGACTAAGTACGTTGCGTAAATGCTTTCGAACCAATGAATTTCAAAGGAAATGTGTTCATCACAGTATAGGAATGATCAAAACACGTCCAAAAGATGTTGAACTTGAATCATGTTAAGCAGAATGCAAATTTTATATCCTACAATGGCGGGGAGCCATTAAAAGAAGCGTATCTTCTCCCATTTACATTTCCCCCATTATGGGCAATGTTAATACCGCATTTCAGGATGTGCGCTATGGTGGGGATGTGGTGCAGTGGATTTCGACTCGAAACGACAAATTGGAGTGCCGAGTTCGAATTTCAGTTGAATTCTTTGCATTCCCTTACGCACAAATACATTGAGAAATGCATTAATCCGTCTCTTCCCTTCAGTTATGGGTTAAATAATAAGACAGATTGGGTTCTATAACCTTGGCTGACAATCAGTGTATTACAGAAACCACTGGCAACCTACTGAGGGATAATCTTCGACCCAATAAGTCATGTCTCTTTCGAGACATGATCGCCCAAAGTGTGTATCACGTACTACACATAACTAATTCACTATATCGGTGATATAATAATACCGTATTTCACTTACGGAACGTATTAGCTAAAAAGATACAGTATGACAAACGTGGTTTACAACGCCCAGAGAGCGTTTTATAATGCTAGGACGTGTACAATAAATATATAAACATATCTTCCATACACGAAAACGATAATATGCAGTCAGTCACAGTGCCATGCAGGATACACGCTTGGGCGATTATATCTCGAATTCTAGTTCCGAGTTCTATGCCCCTTCCGTACATTAGAGTGTAAGTTATCTCCCTGTAACCCAACTCTCGCAATTATTTCAACTCTGCTAGTTATTTAGCACACATCTCTTTGGTCACGGGATTCAACTAATGCTTTTATCCGCTGGTTCATGTGGCGTTGACGACATCAGTGAGAATTTTGGTGGCTTATAAATCTAATGACTCAATAATAAATAAACATTTACTAGTGCTGATATTACAATTCTTTTTTATTATTAAGTAACATGAGTAATAATATTGACTGACTACGGGAATGATTTTTCCGCGGTAGGTTGCCATTATTTTCTGCGGTAGACTGGGTGCTGACGAATGCTATAAAACGCTATAAAACGATGTTCTATACATAGCGACTTTTTGCTTCACTAAACCTTCAGGATCAGTTATAACAAATGTTCAATCATTTTCTTCTCACTAATGTCGGTTTCATTGTTGTGAAGTAATAATTATTTCTTTGATGATGCAAGCATTTCAACCAAGAAATTTAGAAAATATTCTAATATATATATATATATATATATATATATATATATATTATTTTATTTTATCCTATTTTAATTTTTATTTAATTTGAATTTTAAAATTTTAACTTTCCTTAGATTTTTATATATATGTAATATTTGATTATTTAAATTTTAAAGACACATGATTTACGCCATGCTATGCATCTGGTGACGTAAGAAAGCAATCCTCTACTATGAGATTCTATCAAGTAACTAGTAAATTGATTTTGGACAATACTACTTGCAACTAAACGAATTATATATATATATATATATATATATATATATATATATATTAAACATATGCTGTTAAATATAAGAGACAATGAATGTCTATTATGTTTAATCATGAGCCGTTCTAAACGTCGTATTTTTGCTTTAATTTCAGTTGAAAATAAAGAAAAAATTCTCCAACATTTGGATAATTTTTTATTAATTTGATTCTAAGCTTTCGGCTGACATGAGCCATCTTCAGAGAGGTTATAAGGACGGTAACACAATAACATCCGCCATCACCGACGATTTTATTTTGTGTTGACATAAGACTCCGCTAGAACCAAATTAATAAAAAATTATCCAAATGTTGAAAATTTTTTGTCTTTATTTTCAACTGAAATTAAAGCAAAAATACGACGTTTAGAACGGCTCTTATATTTAACAGCATATGTTTAGAAAATTACTTGCTATAACAACAATATATATATATATATATATATATATATATATATATATATATATATATATATTGTTGTGGATTTTTGTTTAGAAAACCACCCAATATAGTGATAACACAAAAAAGATATGAGAGGAAAAAAGGTAAGTGTATTGAACAAAAGATATACAACCTCTACACGGTTAGTAGATTCAGGAATACTTGTTAGTAGAAGTCAAATATATACAAAGAAGTAAGTCCGGTACTAAGTCTATATTTCTTGCTGACCAACAAGCGGCGGTTGAAGTGCTCTGACTAACAACAACAACTCAAATGAAATCAACTCAACTCAATTGCCGTTCTCTGTAGGCAGGATTATTAGTAAACTATTGAAGCGTCCATAGAGTTTGTAAATTGGGGTGACTCCCCACGCCCACTCCCTAGTTTTTTACGAAGGCTGAATATTTTTTTCCGTTTTGGATCTATAATTAAAGGCTCTGTGAAAGTCCGCTTCCTGTTGGTTCTTCTGATTTCCGTGTTAGCTTTTGTTGTCTGGATGTCAAAAGCTTCGAAGATTTCCTCAATAGAATCTTCGCATTCTAAAGGTGAGAAGCTTGGTTCTTCACCTCTTCGTTTTTGGATTTTAATCACGTGTCTTCTATGCATTAATTTTTCCCCTTGATAGTACAAGGTTTTTGTATCATCGGTGGCAATTTTGCTGCCGCAGCACATCCCTTACACTTTTCCACCATCTGTGCGAGATCCTCATCCATTTTTGGCCAGTACACATAGATTCTTTTTATTGCTTTCATGCGATTTTTCCCGGGATGTCCAACATAAAAGTCTTTTAAGATTCTCGTTTGAAGTGACTTTGGTATCACGACCCTTTCATTATACAGTAATACATTGTCACAAATTGAGAAATTATCCCGCAAATTTGTGTCTCTGTCTTCAATTTTTTTTTGTTGTGTTAATAAATTCATCCACTTCTACGTTTCTCCTTATCTCTAGCAATGTAACCGGTAGTTCTTTAACCGTGTTACTTAGTACTTTGCTGATTTCCTCCTCTGCTCTCAGCGCTGCTATCACTGAGTCTTCCAATAGTTCACTTTCCTTAGGAATCAGCTTTCACAGTCCATCAGCATGCCTTATTTTTTTCGATGGTAAATATTCTAGTTTGGAAATGTAGTTTATTAGTATTATGTCTCACCTCAGGCGACTATTCGCTGTATATACAGGTAGTTCTTTCTTGAATCCAAATATGGTAAGAAGCGGCAGATGGTGCGTTTGTAGTGTGAATTCTCTACCGTATATATATCTATGAAATCGAGTTATGTCAAACATAATTCCCAAAGCTCCTTTTTCAATTTGTGAATAATTTTTCTAGGCCGGTAGTAATGCCCTCGATGCATGGCCTACCGGCTTTTTAATACCATCCTGCATTTTATGTAAAATGCATGCTCCCACACCGTGTGAGCTTGCAGCTTTTGCTACAATAATCTCCGGCCTAGGGTCGAAATGTGTCATGATGTCAATTTATTTATAAACGCCTTTTTTCACTCTTCGTTAAACGCCTTTTTTCACTCTTCCGACCAGTTCCACTGGACATTTTTCTTCGGTAATTCGTTGAGGGGTGCCCTCAATTTTTGCATACTATCAACAAACTCTCTATAGTAATGTGAACATGAAAGGGCGACTAGCGGCGGCTCTGGAAAAAAGAGAGTTCGTTTGTGTCTGGCGTGTAGAGCAGTAATCTGTTCCAAAGAAAGAAAATAATAATAATACTCACCGCGGTCTTAATAATCCACCTTCAGCTCATTCTAAAGGAAAAAAGAGAGGAGGCCCTCGAGTGGAATTTTTATAGACTGAGGAAATGGATTATGGGTAGAGAAATGGATTATAAAACTGACCGACCAAGTTCACTCGAGAATCAGTGGCGTCAATTTCTTGGCGAGAAGCTGACGCAGAGAGACGCAGTGAAAAGGTGGAAGGAGGAAAGTGGAGTAGGAAGAGGAAGAGGCGTAGCAAGAAGCCAGCTGGGAGAGCGTTGAATTGAAATCCAACGGTCTGCGGTTCGATCCCTGGTTCTGCACTCACTAGAAGAAAGTGTGCAACAAGCTATTTCGGCGTAATGGGGGACAGGTTCGACCTGAAATTGATTCCAGAGTTCAGTGGCTCGACCCCAGTACTTGACTGGGTGGAAAAAGTGGAACTGCATTGTCTCTTGTCTGGTGTCAAAAACATTGAACATGTGATTCCTCTGCGTTTGTCCGGTGGGGCTTTCGCTGTGTATCAACAGCTCAGTGCTGAGGAAAAACAGAATTATGAGAGGATCAAGGCAGCCCTATACAAAGCGTTTGCTATCGACCCCGCCACTGCCTGGGAGCAATTTGAGGCAAGACAATTACATCCTGGCGAAACTGTGGACGTATATTTGGCCGAGCTGACGAAGTTGACGGTGTTGTTCGGTGGGCTGCCCGAGCGGGCCTTGGCATATAAATTTCTGGCGGGGCTCCCAACCGGAGCAAAACAGCTCCTGCGGGCGAGCTCAAACATAACCTCGTTGCCCCTTAATGACCTGGTGGACCGAGCCAGAACCGTGATGAAGGATAATTCCGAGCTGAGAGATCCGATAATCGCCGCTGCACAATCCACACCGAGTGATGATAAACCGTCTCAGGGCCTTAGCCCGCGTGGTGGGGTCGTGTGTTATAGGTGCGATGGCCAGGGCCACATTGCAAGGAACTGCAGACGGCGAGCGACAGCTGTTCGCTGCTACCGGTGTAATGAAACCGGACATATGGCCCGGGATTGTGCGGGAAACGGGGCCGGGGACAAGGTGCCGGCGTCGACCTTTCCCCAAAGCAGAAATTAGAGGCGCTTCCGATCATTCAGGTCTATGTCAACGAGACATTGTGCTCAGCACTCCTCGACTCCGGGTGCTCCCGCACCATAGTGTTCGTAGACCTCTGCCACACTTGGAAGGAGAAGGGTGTCAGGGTAACCACCATCAGTGGAGAATCGCGGACATGTTGCGGGGTGGGTGCGATAAACATCCGTACAAGAACAGGAAACTCGGCCAACGTCGAGGCGCTAGTAGCGCTCAAAAAACCACTGAACTTTGACCTGCTTCTAGGCTATGATGCCATCAGAGCCCTAGGTGGTGTTCACATAACGCAGACGGGGGAAGTGCAGTTTCAAGAGAGGACCCCAGTGTGCGCAGCGCTGAGGATCGACCAGCCAGACTTTAGTGTCGAATTTGACCAGCACCAGAAGGCTTGGACCGCCTCATGGAAGTGGTCGGGAAATCAGGAGCCAGCAAAATTGCGGAACGAAGTAGCCGAGTACCATGTGCCCGACCAAATAAGGCCTGCATACGAAGAGGAGCTTCGTGAATGGATCAAGGATGGCTGGTTAATTCCTTACCCCTATGAGAAACTTGGACCTCCCAAAGGTTTGATCCCGCTGATGGCGGTTACTCAGCACAACAAAGCAAAAGTGAGGCCAGTGATGGACTACCGCGAACTAAATGCGCATGTTGATGCATTTACGGCAGATGCTGATGTTTGCGCCAGCAAGCTACGAGAATGGCGCCAGCAGGGTTCCAATGTGTCCCTGCTGGATCTAAGAAAAGCGTATCTGCAGGTCCGGGTCAGCGAAACGATGTGGCCGTTTCAGACGGTGGTGTTTGCCGGCAGAAGGTACTGCCTTACCAGACTGGGCTTCGGGCTGAACGTGGCACCCCAAATAATGAAGACCATAGTCAACGCTGTGTTGTCACAGCAAGAAACAATGAAAGAGGGGACATCGACGTACCTTGATGACATATACGTGAACGAAGACGTTGTATCATCATCACGCGTAAGGACCAAACTGGCCGAGTTTGGCCTGATTTGCAAGGACCCGGAACATTTGGAGGATGGCGCCCGTGTCTTGGGCCTGAAAGTTCAAAAGGAGCGGGGGACCTTGAAGTGGGGGCGCGGAACTGCAGTTCCTGAAGTACCCGAAGTCTTCACGAGACGAGTGGTCTTCTCCCTGTGTGGAAAACTTGTGGGGCACCTACCAGTGTGTGGATGGACTCGTGTAGCAACAGGCACCATAAAAAGGAGGGCAAGCGCAGTCACCAAAGACTGGGATGATGAAACGACGGACGATCTGTTGGTTCGTATGGTGAAGGAGACCATCGCAAGGGTAAAGCAGGATGACCCCGCAAAGGGAGACTGGTGTGTGCAGGAAGACGAATTGAGCGTGTGGGTGGATGCGAGCTCTGTGGCGATTGGTGTGCTGCTTGAGGAGAACGGAGCTGCGATTGAGGACGCCTGCTGGCTGCCACCGACGAATGACGCTGCTCACATCAACCTGGCAGAGCTCGATGCGGTGACGAAAGGCATTAACCTGGCACTCCAGTGGAAAGTCAAGAAATTACACATACACACAGATTCGCTGTGCGTTTACCACTGGATATCAAACACACTGACAGGTAAGGCCAGGGTGCGCACCAAGGCGGCCAGCGAGATGCTGATCAGACGGAGGTTGGAGACCATAAGAAAGCTAGTAACAGAGTACAATCTGTCTGTGGATGTGGTACTTGTCACCTCAAACTGCAACCTCGCTGATAGGCTCACTCGGGTGCCTCAGAGATGGATTGATGCCGTGAAGAAAGAAGCTGGGCCAGTACCGTTACTATGTGCTGCCTCTGTGGAGGCGGCAGACAAAATCAGGGAAATACACCACATCAGTGGGCACCCCGGAGTGAGACGGACATGCTATTTTGTACAATTGACCAATCCGTCAGTGTCAAAAAGTGCAGTGAGAGCGGTGGTCAAGGAATGCCAAACATGCCAGTCAATCGACCCCGCCCCAGCGAGATGGCGGAGGGGTCGGCTGGGAACAGACATGACTTGGAGCCGACTGGGTATGGACATAACCCATTATGGCAGCCAGCACTTCCTCACACTGATAGATTGCGGACCGACGAGGTTTGCGATCTGGCGCCCGTTGGCACGCCAGGACTCCTCCAGTGTCATCCGTGAATTGGAATCCATATTTTACGAAAGGGGGCCGCCTGAAGAGATCCTCACGGACAACGATACTGCCTTCTGCAGCGTAGAATTTAGGCGTTTTGTAGACGAGTGGGGGATCAGGCTCAGACACCGATGTGCATATGTGCCGAGTGGCAACGGCATAGCAGAGCGGTGCCACCGAAGCGTGAAGAGGACCGCGGCCAGGAAGGCGTGCACTATTGCAGAAGCGGTCTATAGATATAATGCAACACCGAGGGATGCTGTGACTGCTGTGAGCGCACCCGCCAATGCGATCCATCGCTACCGAGTGCGCATCAAGGGCATTGACGCGCGTCTGCCTGATCGGCGGGGAACAAGAGGGCCGTATGAATTAGGGGACACCGTCTGGGTGAAGCCTCCCAATAGCCGGTGCACCACCAGTTTTCGAAGGGGACGAATCACCGGCATCGTCAGTGAGCAGGCCGTGCTGGTTGATGGTACTCCACGCCATGTGAGGGACATTCGGCCCGCCCTGAATACGAATTCGTTGACAAGTAGCGGCAGTGGTGAATCATCCAATGACGAACTGTGGATTCGACCTACGCCCCGCGAGTCTGATGGTCCGACTGCGAACCCCGACGCTGTTGCCGATAATTCCGATGCCACTTCTGAGAGCTCAGATGAAGAAATCCAGACAATCCCCCTTCGTAGGAGTGCCCGCAACAAGCGGCCACGTCCGCCTTGCCACATGTGTGGTCTTGAGACCAGGGGGGAGTGTGAACATGAAAGGGCGACTAGCGGCGGCTCTGGAAAAAAGAGAGTTCGTTTGTGTCTGGCGTGTAGAGCAGTAATCTGTTCCAAAGAAAGAAAATAATAATAATACTCACCGCGGTTTTAATAATCCACCTTCAGCTCATTCTAAAGGAAAAAAGAGAGGAGGCCCTCGAGTGGAATTTTTATAGACTGAGGAAATGGATTATGGGTAGAGAAATGGATTATAAAACTGACCGACCAAGTTCACTCGAGAATCAGTGGCGTCAATTTCTTGGCGAGAAGCTGACGCAGAGAGACGCAGTGAAAAGGTGGAAGGAGGAAAGTGGAGTAGGAAGAGGAAGAGGCGTAGCAAGAAGCCAGCTGGGAGAGCGTTGAATTGAAATCCAACGGTCTGCGGTTCGATCCCTGGTTCTGCACTCACTAGAAGAAAGTGTGCAACAAGTAATTAGTAAGATCAAGGAAGCTTTGCAAACCTGCGACATCTTTAGGCTCAGGCATGTTTCTGATTGCTGAAGCTGTCTCTGGGTTAGATTTCATTTATCATGAGGCCTAGATATTTTATTTCTTTCAAAAAGAAATCACATTTCTCTTTAACGTTTAACCCAAAGTCTTGTAGTCTTTTAAAAATTTCCTTGATGTAGGTGGCATGGTCTTTTAAAATATTGCTTTTGGCAATATCGTCCAGGTAAGCTCTGGCGAAATTTTGCCCAGTCAACATAGTATCTATCGCCTACTGAAAAATCACAGTCACTACTTTTATCCCGTATACTTTTAGCCTGTTATATTTGTATAGACCTTTGTGCGTATTTATGCATAGTAGTTTGGAACTTTCTTCCGTAATTGGAATCTGCAAGTATGCTTCGCTTAGGACAATCTTTGAGAAAATTTTTCCATCATTTTGTTTAGTGAATAGTTCTTCTAGACTAGGCAACGGATAGTGATGGTCTTTAATTGCATTATTCAGTCCCGTGGAAAAATCTGGACACACGCAGATTTTTCCCGATTTTTTCTTAACGTAAACAACCGCTGCCGCTCATTCATTGAAGTCAGTATTCGAAATAATCCCAGCTTGATCTAGCCTCTCCAATTCTTTATCTATTTTGTCAATTGTGGCAAAAGGTACGCCTCTCTTTTTCCTAAATACAGGTTGAACATTCTGTTTAAGCTCGATGTTTGCTTCAAATTTGTTACAACGTTCTAACCCACTTGAAAATACTTCTGGGAATTCTTTGTTTAATTCCGCCTTCAGTTTCGTTGCTTCCAAAAACTCACAGTTTATTCTTTTACAAAATGAACTAATAGGTAAATCCCTTACATTGAATTTATGCATCCACTCCTTTTCTACTTGGTTGTCTGTATTTCTCATCACATAGATTTTTAATTTTTTTATTTCTCTCTGGAATTTTACGTTCACTATAATTTTGCCTGTGTAGCATGGGCGGACTATTTAACTTCCGCCATGTTTGTAAGTTTATAATCGTCAAATCAGATCCCGAATCCAGTTGAAATTTAATTTTTTTATTCAGAATTTTCATTTCAACGTATTTTCTGATATTTTCCTTATTTTCATCTTCCACTCTAGTAGAATTTACCCTACTAGGTTTATTTTTATTTCTGCATATGGCAGCTTTGTGTCCCATCTTACTACATGCTCGGCAATTTTTGTATTTAAAAAGACAATCTTTAAACCAATGCCATCTACCACATCTGTAACATGCAAAACAGGGAGGCTTGTTTGTTACTGGATTCTTGTCAACCGTAGTGCTGTATTTTTTTCTTTGGCATTATAATTTTGTTTTGTTTGTGGGGAGGGTACAAAACGTAAACTTCTTTTTACCTTTCTAATGTACGCTACTCCTGACTCTTCAATGTCCTTGTTATTTTTCTTTATACTGAGGCATTTCTGGCAATCTTGTAAAGTTAGACCTGGCTCGTTTTGCAGTTTGGTTAGCATGCGTTTCCTCATTTCGCTGCCTTTAGTAGCAACTAGCCCTTGGACAAATAAGAGGCGCTTGAAATTGTCTGGGGTAAGTTCCGAAAATTTAAAATCGTCGCAATGTTTATTGACGATAGCTGCAAAAGCAGAGTAGTCCTCGTTTTCGTTTTTTCTGATATTAAGGCATTTCCACCTTTTATGGAACAACGAGATTTGGGGGATAAATAGTTCTGTTAGATCTGTCACTGCCTCGTCGAAAATTAGATCATTAGTTTTTTTTAGTGAGAATATAGTCTACAAACTTGGTGTGTTCGTCTGTGCCTAATTTCATGAGTAGAAGGCTTAATTTTTTTTCCTCTCACTCCAGTGCTGACAGTCGATTATAAAAATATCCTCGTATCGCCTGTAATACTCTCCGAAATTTTTATCTTCCTCAACTGAGTATTTAAAAAATTCAATCGCATTCTACACTGCATTTTGTAAAAATGTCTCCTTCTCCGTGTTCCTATCCAGGGCTGTGCTTGTTAATTTTAATAACAGTTCTTGCAGTTGTGGTTGTCTTTCCTCATTTGCCTTTTGCATTTCAATTTGTCTTTTTCAATTTGCTTTTGCATTTCCATTTGTCTACTTTGCATTTCTGTTTGTCTTTCTTCATTTTGATTTTGCATTTCTATTTGTCTTATTTTGTTAGGCTTTTGCATTTCCATTTGTCTTATTTTGTTAGCCTTTTGCATTTCCATCTGTTTTATTTCTAATTTATATTGTCTTTCATCAGGTCTTTTTATAATTTTGAGTATTCGCTTTTGGAAATCTTCCATTCTATATCAATCAATATGTAGCACACTTTGTTACAGTTATTCGTGGGGAGGAGAGAAAACATTCGTCACTTGTACGCGAATCTGTTTCGCCAATTTGATGTTGTCGACTCCTCTTATGTGATTTTCGAGGTCCTCGACGTTTATTTTTCTTCTTGGTGTTCTGCGTAAGTTGGGTTTTTTGTCGCCAATTTGCTTTTTACGACTTATGTGACAACGTTCTTTTCCCGTGTGCACTTGTTAGAATCTTCGTCGCCAAATTGTTTTCTCCCGCGGGAACTTGTACGAATCCTTCTCAGCCAAATTGTTGTTTGCCGACTGACTTGAGAACGTATTCTTTCCTCCGCGTGAACTTCTTCGAATATTCGTTGCCAAATTGTTGTGGATTTTTGTTTAGAAAAACACCCAATATAGTAATAACATAAAAACGATATGAGAGAAAAAAGGTAAGTTTATTTAACAAAAGATATACAACCACTACACGGTTAGTAGATTCAGGAATACTTGTTAGTGGAAGTCAAATATATACAAATAAGTAAGTCCGGTAATAAGTCTATATTTCTTGCTGACTAACGAGCGGCGGTTCATGTGCTCTGACTAACAACAGCAACTTAACTCAACTGCCGTTCTCTGTAGGCAGGGTTATTTGTATACTATGGAAGAGTCCATAGAGTGTGTAAATAGGAGTGACTCCCCAACATATATGTATATAAACATATATTACTTTGAATAAAATAGACGTCATTATACTAACTCAACCTGAGGAACCTTTCGGCCAACACTCTTCAAAGGCTTACGTTGGCTTTATTTTAGATGGTAAATGCAGGACAATGAAATCACCAAAGGATTACTTACAAAAATGGTGGGAAAAGATGGAACGCGTCTAAAAATAAACTTTAATCAATAAATTAAAATTCAAGGGGGGGTGATAAAAAGAAAAAAATGTAACACTCACAAACCCTCCAGTAATTGCAAGGAACGAATAAATCGCTCTTTCTGTCTGCACAGGCTCGGCTGATTGAGTTTAAGATAAACAGCTTCCAAAATGCGTAGATGATGAGCTGATCGAGCACTGTACAGAACAGAAAACCAATTGTCCTCATAAAGAGAGGCACATGCTTGACTGTGAAGCAGGTGCTGACCAATAGCTGACTCCAGAACAGCCTGAGTTGTTCTTATAGATCGTTGAGAGCTACACGAACGTATATTTGTGTTGTGAAACCCGCGTCTACAACCTAAGATTGGTTCCTATGTAAACCGCATCGCAGCGGCATTTAAGGTTCTTTATAACCTATGACCTTTCGCTCAACCACACGTTTCACTACATTAGTAGGATAACCCTTTGCCTCAAAAATACTTTGCAAGTGAAGAAGTTCACTGCTTAAACAGTCAGGAGAACAAATTTGAAAGGCACGGTGAACTAAAGTTTCAATCAGTCCTATCTTACGGGACTTTGAAACAAACGAGTTTCAAGTGGTATATAAACCAGTAAAGGTAGGCTTACGAAAGGCAGAAGTAATGAAATCCCCGTCCCATCCCTGAACTGAGACATCTCAAAATGGGAGACACCAATGGTGTGATATTGTGGAACAAGACTTGTGATTGGTTCGTTACTCTATGTTTATGATTGTTTGTTTTTTTAGTTTTTTTAAGTATCTTTGTTTAATTTATTTTTTGGTGTATGCGTGAATTGTTGTTTGTTTAGTTGGGATGGGCCCTATTTCTTTTGTTGATCTCGGTTTGATCTTTTTTGTTTACTGTGTTTATTTACACTACACGTTTCATTCGTGACAAAGAAAATCGGGAAACATCCCTCGAGTGATCCTTATCGTTTCTCTTACGTACCTTCGTAGGAGCTGCAAGAAATATTTATATATTCTAATGTAGATTTGTCTTTGGAAAGATCAGATGTTATGCTACCTTTCTCAGAACAGGGCAAGTCACATTTGCGACCCATAATTGCCTGATTACAGTGACAGCTGTTTATAGTCTGGAACACTTTTATACCATATTAATATTACAAATGATCACCATTTGTTTCCTGCTGCGCAGAAATATGCAGTGTCTATACAGCCTGCGCATTATACTGTGAAAGTTTTGTGAAATTCCGATTCGGAGTTTTTGGACAAAAAGAAAAGAATAATTTGAAATGCAATGAGTGTGTGTATATATATGAATGCGAGTTGTGGTGCAGTGTATATCGGAAGGAGAAAGCGGGGAGCAGAGTTCGAATTCCAGTTCAATTCCTTGCATTCACTTATGCGCAAATACCCTTGGAAAAGGTATTTATCTACCTGTCCCTTCACATTATGAGTTAACTAACAGGTCAGAATGGGTTCTATAGCCTTGGCTGGCAACCAGAAATTAATGGTAAACTATTGTGGGATAATCATCTGCCCAGTCAGTCATGTCTCTGTCGAAACATGATCACCCAAGCGTGTATCACGTATATCAATAACCGACTGACTATATATATATATATATATATATATATATATATACAATCAGTCAGTTAAATGACATACGCATGCCGGAGTTAAATAGAAGGACAGCCTGGATCCTACACCCTTGGGTGACATCTAGTCGAGGAAAAGACAACACTGAATTCGGAGTAGAGTAAGGTTGTTTTGGAATCTTGTGACACCTTGTGCAGCAGTTCTCGAGATTAATCTTCTCTAAAACGTTGATTCTAAGAATGAAAGTGCTTGACCCTCATACATCGATAAGAACGAAAGAGTTCAATATATATATATATATATATATATATATATATATATATATATATATATATATATAGATGTCCAGTCCGTAAACGGCGAGGATAATGCAACAAGATCAACTTAATATAAAATATTAAGTATCATATCTATATAGAGAGCTCAATGGATGTTATCCAGAGCCATATGATATTTATAAAGGAAAGTAAACACGTCATTTAAATTGGTTATAAATTATAGTTCATTTCAATGAGCTAAATTAGCTCATTTCATTAGACAACACAATATTCTTTTCATTTGGTACAAAAATGTATATGTAGATCCGAAGTGGTAATATACCAAGCAACCATCTCTCCTAGTGAATACAATAGCCAGGAAAAAATATATATAAGAATTTACGCCGGGCCATGGACACAACACCTATATAATCACAATTAATTATTTTCTAAACCACACCTAAGAGATCAAACCACTCTCTCTAAACATTTCTGGGAATTAAACGACCGAAATCTTTCCCCTCACATTGAATGGAAAATTATAGTGAAATCTCAAAACCCTAATAGCTTTAGAAGCAGATGCAATTTATGCTTAGACGAAAAGATTAAAATTATCAAATTCAGAGAATCTAGCCAATTATTAAATCAGAGCAATTAAATAATTTTCAAATGCCGCCATAAAAGTAAATTTAAACTGTCTAACACATAAAATCTTAGAATTACCCCGTTCGGACACAGTTACCAGCTCTTTAATATTTTGTGTGGATCATTCGTTGGAGAATTTTACAGACCAAATAAGTGAGGATAAAGTTCTAACATACAATGGGTTGACATGCCAATTTAACAACTTTATATTATTGGTGTACGAAGTTAAAATATCCTGTCTTAAACTATGTAATTATAAATGATTTTACTATAATGACTTCGATATAAATATTTCACGTGTATAATGGTGCACCTAATTGTAAGGTGAGATGTTTTTCATGTATATAGTTCACCTAAATTTGTGCATGTTTTTCATACAATTTTGTGCAAGTATATACATATTATTGTATGTATTATTGTGTGTATAAAACGTACCTAAGTATAAGTGTATTTCATGTATAAGAGTAAACCTAATTATGTATATGATTTTCCATCATGTGAGAACACCTGATTATATGTGGGTTGTGTTAATCTAGGATTTAGTGAATTGTGCATTCTTGAACTATTTATACCTTCATATACTGATCATTCTACCCATATGTGTACAGGTTAATATCAAGATATGAATGATATATGCCGGTATATATGGATATATATGTGTAATTTTTGTTAAAGGAAAATATACCCCCACCTTTGGGAGTTAAAATAGATGGATAAGTGTACACAGGCGTACATTGTCTTTATTTATAGGGGTATATAAATGTTGCTTGTATATATATATATATATATATATATATATATATATATATATATATATATTTGTGTGTGTGTGTGTGAACAAAATAATTGTATGCGGATATAAATAGATAAATATATGTATGAAGTACATATTTATATGTGGGCACGCATGCATGTGGGGGTGCGAGTGCATCTATGAGTATATATACGTATGGATGTGAGAATGTGTGCAAGTATGAAAATATGTGCGTAATTTGGGAGTATGTGTGAGAATTATTAACTTACATATATACAATAATATTTATACTCGCGGAAATCTCGGTTTTATAAAACATATATATGTGAGTATACGAACGCAAGAATCGTATGTAGTGATGAATAAGTGTAGGTCTGAAAGTATGTATAAGCATAAACACAGCGACATTTGTACGTATATGTGGGCATGTGTGTGCATATATGTGTATGGATATAGGCTAGTCTACATGGGTGGGGGAATTTGTGCAGGTACACATACATACGTATCCATAGAATTCGAAGAAAGCGGATAATAACTTAATGGTCACCCTCTTCGCGAATGGTCTGAATACCCACAACTGATATGACAGCAATATCTCTGTCCTGAGTCTCTTTTCTTTTTTTTTTCTTTTTCTTATTTATTTTCATTTTTTTTTTATCTTTCTCTTCAGTTAAAGAAAATGCATATTGCGGAAATTTTTTTTGTACCAAATGGAAGGAATATTGTGGGGTCTGATAAAATGAGATAATTTATCTCATTGAAATGAATTATAATTTATAGCCAAATATAAATGACGTGTTGAGTTTTCCATTGTATATATATATATATATATATATATATATATATATATAATGTGTTTAAATACTATTTTTAAAAGATTCTCATATTTGATCTGTTATTATATCAAACAGTATGTTTATTTACTTGCATCTACTGAAATTCTGTTAGAAAAATATGCATCCTCTGATAGCATTCAAAGCACATATATCTCAATTATTAGCACTAAATTCCCACGGATATATCTGCATAATTGCATAGATACGCGTGTATAGCTGTATAAATATAATTAAAGCATATTTATATGTTTTTATGTTTCAACTTGTATATGCATTCATGTTTCTCTGAACACGTATGTATTTGTATCTGTATGTATGTGTATCAGTTTGTATATTTAGCTAAGGATTTATAACTGAATGTATGATTGTGTTAATATATGACTGTTTATGCGTATTTGATTACTTCTTTCTTTGTTTAATAGAATTTAATAGTTTTTTTATCTAATTTTTCTTATTTTTACTTTTAAATGAATATATGATTTTTTATGTGTGTATCTAGAGTCAAATAAATGCATTTTATCCAAACACGGTCAGCATATTATGTCCCTTTCATAGTTGATTTCAGAGAGTGCTGACTTTTTCTTCTTTTTTTTTTGTTTATAAAAAAATGCTTACATTTTTTAGCCATTATTTCCTCAGTTAGATCCCATACAAATACACACAGAAACATAACAAACTCCATCCAAAACATACCCGTAGGAAATCCAAATATAATATCCACATCGAGAGGTTAATTTGTTTGTAAAATTTATGTTTAGAAAGGAAAAACAATAAAAACACAAAAAATTCAATAAAAACTAGACTGCAGCTTCTTTTCAGTCGTTTTTAACGGAACCTGTACACACACACACACACACACACACACACATATATATATATATATATATATATATATATATATATATATACACTATTAGGCCACCCCCAGTGCTTTAAAAATATATTTCAGTCTATGTTTTAGTATTTATTGGCAAGTGAATAATTCTAAATGAAAATAAAATGGTTCTTTTGTTAATACTTCACAATAAGTTTGGCATAAAATGAATTTTTAAATATTTAATAATGACCTATATTGCAGTTTCATCTCTGAAAGAAGGAAGAAAATTTACAGTGGTTTGTACGAGTTCATCTTTGCTCCCTTGCCTTGTAAAATTTTGCAAAATAATAAGAACAAAAGAACCATTGTATTTTAATTTAGAATTATCTACTTTGCAATAAATACTAAAATAGTGGGAAATACATCATTAAAAGAAAGCTGGGGTTGCATAATAATTATGGCTGGTAATGTATATATATGTATATACATATATATATATATATATATATATATATATATATATATATATATATATATATATATATATATATATATATATATATATATATATATACTCGTTTAGCAACAAGGTTCCCGACAGATCTCCCTCATTGTAGCTCAATTCGATCTTATTTAAATACATATGGAGATCAATCAAACTCTATCTGTAAAATACTCATTGAAAATAGAAATAAAATAACATTATCCACATGTAAAAATTATTAATAATAATGGAAGCATTATTAATAAAAAAAAGAAAAATTGAGTTAATTATATCAACTATGAACACGGAGCATATCTGCTTAATGTGTTCATAATATAAAACATAATTATTACTGTCTAAACACATCATATATTCAGATAATAATACAATATAATTAATCCCTGATAATCGCTGAAAAAAGCCGAATAGTTTTGGGGAGATTAAAAACTCGGACAATTTTTATATATTGATGTTTTATAAAGAAAAAATTATAACATCACAAGAACAATTTTATAAAAAACTTAACTGTAACACCTTGTTTTTTATTAGTTCTGTCTCATTTATATATATATATATATATATATATATATATATATATATATATATATATAAATCATTTCACCACAAGCAAGGCAGCATTGCAACTAGTGCACTGGGGCCTACAGTAAATGAATAAAAAAGGTAAAGTGAATGTCGAAGAAAAAATAAGTGATGGATAGGAATCAAGTAGATAAAGATGACAACTGACGTTGCGTTTAAAATTTTTGAGATTGTAGTTGCAAGGGAATCATATAAATGGAAATGAGTTTCACAAACCAGAAGTGCGAGAAAAACAACTTACAGTAAAAAGGAAACTTGCATTTAACTAGTTAGACGGTAAAAAGCTGGAATTTAAAACCAGCCTAGAAGATGAGTAGATACAGGTGGTCGAATACCAGAGAAAAATCTCATCAGAGCAGCTATCATAAAAATACTTGTAGAAAAGACAGTGAGAAGCCACATCTCATCGGTACGAAAGTGACTGAAGTTGAGCCGCCAGGTCAGAATCGATTATATTGCAGGTAATCCTTTTGGTTTTGTCGAGATCCTCAAGATGAATAGCAGAAGCACCTGACAAGATATGGAATCAGTATTTAATGCACCGACGAATGGTAGATTTATAAATCAGCAAAATGAATTCTGATGTGATAAATTTTCTGGCGCAGTGAACCAACCTTCCCAGCAATAGATACAACTATGAATTTAATGTAGTCATTAAATTTCAAAGTCGTTTGAGAGTGTGATGCAAAGGAGACAAAGTGCGTTGCTCTCGAGGAGACTTTTGTCATCCATTCCGATGGTAGGCAGGAATGTTTCTCTGTTGTGTTAAAAGAGAGATTTGTTTTGGAGGCATTAAAAGTCACGCAGATTTCATGCCCAACTCACTCACAGATTTGAAGTGCTTTTGAAGTGTAGCAACAAGGTTAATTTTGTAGTGTCTTGGCAGATGTCTTACTGAGACGGGCTTAAATGGTAGTGTCATCTGCATGGATGCATACTTGGGAGTGATTACATGAGGAAGATCATTGATAAAGATCGTAACAAGCGTAGGACCCAGGACAGAGTCTTGAAAGAGGCCCAAGTTTGTATAAAAAGATCTCAAAACAATCTTCATTTTATGATTTGATGGGAACAATTGGTCTAAACCAAATAATTTCTCAAAAAACCGTAGCTTTGGAGCTTGCACTGAAGGACAGCATGCCAAAACCCTGTCAAATACTTTCGAGATATCAAGAGCAACAGCTCGGGATTCGCCGTTTTAATGAAGAAAATACACTATATATATATATATATATATACAAATGTGTGGGTATGTTTGTCTGTGTGTGTGTACACGTGTGTGTGTGCGTACGTGTGACTGGCAGTTGTCTCTGTACTTTTATCTATGTGTGTCTTTTCGATTAGCATGTTAGTGTGTAATTCTGTTTTATAGATCTTCGAGAAGAAAAATAGGATTCGTGTCGAATTATGCATAAATTCCACTCCATTCTTCTATCTAAGGATTAAATAACAGAATTAGTACGGAATTGTACATGTGTGTATTTGCTTATGTGTAAGTTTATAGTCGTTCGTGTGTCTGTAAGCCTGTGTAACGTGCGTCGTCATTTAGATTAATCATATTCAAAGCCGACAAACCGCATTTGTCGAGTTTATCATGCTTTCTCCAAGAAAGATTTAACTTTAGTATTTACAAACGTCGGCTCAATTCACTGACCGCCATTCACAGATCACACCCTGGAACGCCTGTCTAAAGATATTAATCCATTGAAGCATCTAATCGACCATCGAACACAATTACGCTCCACATTTGCCATTATTTGAAAGGACGTATGACCAGAAGTCTTAAAACGAAGAAAGACTTGCCCATTAGACTGATTAACCTATCCTGGTATGTACTAACGGAACCGGAAATAGATCAGATTTTACAAAAATAAGTCTAGACGTAGTTTCATTTCCTCTTGTCGACTCGTTCATCAATTCCGGTTCTTAACCATAGAGCTGTATTTAACAAATGAAAACATTTACTCATATTTAGAGATTAACTTTCGACGCTTCTTTACACTTGTCCTAAGAGCTCGATTTCTTGATGCGATAAAGCCTGTCTGTCATTGAACAACAATGATGTGGCTTTAATTCGAGCAGCTCTAAGAATGCGCTGTTTTTCAAAACGTTTCTGGCAATCTTTTCTGTGTTGATGTATGCAATCTGAATCGAAATATCTATTGACAAAAGAATTACAAAGATTAAAAGAGAAAGTTTTACTAGGAATTGAAACCGGTATGAAGATTTAACTTTCTTTATAGTTTTCCCGACAGTTACAATCTCCAGGAATTTACATGTAAGGTCAATAAACATCTCCTATCTCACTAACTGGCATCCATTCTCACAAGCTCTTTTTTCATCTACTCCACCCCCATCCTCGGTATTCTCATCCGTCTATTACCCTCCTCCTGACATTTCCCATCACTAACCAGTATGAAACCCCTTGCACAACAGTGGCAGTAGAATGCGTTGCTGGGACTGGGGCTGAGATGATTTAAAAAAAACTTTATTATAATGGATAAATAATATCAGTTACGCTTCTCTATAATCGCAAGCATTATCAAACAATTTACGCGTCACGACATGGTGTAATCGTCAGCAATCTATCTCTAGCTTAAATCGTTACAGTTAAGCAGTGAATTTGATCCTTACTGAGTGCCCCATACGTTCAGTTTTGTTCAACATCTAAACTGCGCTTGGAAGATCACCATTGGAAAGCAATTGCTTAATGATTTTCAATCGTTTATTATTAAACTCTTTTCAAATATTCCCACTAGTAAAATCATCATCAATGCTTTTACATTATACGTATAAAAGCCTATTTTTAAATAATGCTTGCATTAATGTGTATCCTATATATTGACTTTCTTCAATATTTTAATTCATATATGTCTTAAAATCATTTATAATGTATTTTCAATTAAACTTTGAACAAAACAATCTTTCGCAATGCATTTTCCATTGTACAGATTATCGCCGTAGTCTATCGATAACACTCGCCTTTATTCTCATTTTCTTCTATTAATTCGTAACCACTTACGACAAACGTCAAATTGATTTTTATTACTTTTTGTTATAGCCGAAACCCTAGAAATACGTTCACTTTAGAAACTGTTCTATTGTGTTGTTTGCATTGATATCTGGGCGCTAAATAGCCCTGAATCCAAGTTTCTAAAGCGTTTCTCTTGGCAAACATTACTTTTCATAATGCACGTAATTGCGACTTTTTTATTGGTGGTTACAATCTCCTAAACATAATATATGCAGTTGACAGAACGCCAGTGGTGAGCACAGAAATGTGTTTGTTTAAAAAATAAAATAAAGGAATAAAATCTTTCAAATTAAAAATGAGAAAATACCTGTTAAGAAATTCGAAATATAAAGCGTAACTGAGATTCTGAAATAGGAAACTTTTTGTGAATAATAAAGTATCGGTAAAGGTTTAGTCACCTGATTCCGATGCATTCCTGCCTAGCCCCGCCTAATACTCAGACACCGATACAGTCAAAACCTATTGCTATTTTGTTATCATTTTTTACTATCCTTACTTATTGAGTTGCTTGAATGGATAATTATATTAAGCTTGAGAGACATCAATGTTAAAGAGTGTATTTCCTTTTTTTTTAGATGAATCTAAATAGTAGAATTAATAAGCTATTAAATTAAAATAAATATTAATATAAATTTTATGGGTAATTGATAAAAATTATATTAGATTTTTTCATTGACCGTGCTATACTAAAGTCAGTTAGAATTTATAAAACTCTTAAAGATGATATTTATATTAGCTGTTTCCTTACAGTGAAACATATGAACTTCATTGGCCAAACCGTCACAGTCATTTTTGGTTCCGATTTGTATTAATTTCCTGTTAAAATAATGCTTCAGGAAAAAAGCTTTTTACCAGTCTAATGGTTGTTAGTGTTCCTTTTACTATAAGTGACGATTTCCTTCCTAACTTTATGTTTGGTATAGTGTAGAGTTCCAACATCTTGATTATACCTTTTTTCTCATCGAATCATATTTTCTATCCATTCCAGGTATGGAAAATCCTCAAGAGATACTATTTCCTTTTATTTAAAACAATTATTTTGTGTGACTCTGTAGCACCAATCTCAAGGTTCAAAGAATCGTAGCCTTCACCAAAATCCGTGGGCTTAGATATTGATCTTAAAAGCGGTTGTACACAACAAAATTTATCAGTCAAACTTAAGTCACTAGTGTCCCTGCCATATGAGTTTACTCGTGCAACCTGACCGGCAACTAGGTTCCACCCATTCACTGTTAGATCAAACAAATGCAGCAGACAATTCTACTCAACCAGCTTCTTTACTCGCACTTCCTGCCTGTGGAACTCTCTTCTATATTCTTGCTTCTTAAACACTTGGCTCCAGTTCTTTCTACATAACCCTGTATATCTTTTCCTTTCTCTTTGCATTTGCAACTGCCATCACACCTGTATTCTCATCCTTCACTTGCTCCTTTATCTGAACCTACTGTAACTGGTTCGTCTTTCTCTTTACTCTACTCATATTTAATCTTTCTCTCTTCTGTAGCCTCCTGTGTATCAGTGGCCTTACCTCGTTGCTTGGGCTGAAACGATTAAAAAATAGTTAAATGCCATACGTAATATACGCTTGGGCGATCATGTCTCGAAAGAGTCATGACTGACTGGGCAGAAGATTATCCCGCAGTAGGTTGCCATTAATTTCTGCAGTAGACTAGTTGCCAGCTAAGGCTATAGAACACAATCTCTCCTGTTATTTAACTCATAACTGGAGGAAAGTGACGGATTAATACATTTCTCAAGGGTATTTGCGCTTAAGTGAATGCAAGATATTCAACTAGAATTCGAACTCAGCTCCCCGATTTGTCGTTCCGGGTCGATATCCTCTGCACCACAACGTACAATCTATAGATAGTCAGGAACGTGTTTGGCGCCATACATGACATCGGTATTAATGTCTCAATCTGGCGATACTGTTTTAGAATATGACTCAAGTTTTTAAACTTACTTTTTCGCTTTATAGCAATTTGCGATGTTGTGTAAAACTATTTCTGTTACGACCTATTTCATGTTCAATTTCGTTATCTCCCAAGTAAAGTTATTTTAATGAAACCACACACCGAGGTATTTAGAGTTTTTCGTATTTACTAATTTCACATCCGGTTTCAGGGTGTTGGCTACCATTGTTTCTCTTCCAACTTTTATTGCAGAACATAGTTTCTGTTTAGAAAGGATTTAAGTTTATTTGTTGGAAGAATTGGTAGAGGAGATTGATTTTCTGTTTGCGATCATTCTTATTCCAAATATGAATCCTTATATCATCGATATAGTTAGTACGTTGTCCTCTCAAGGAAATCAAGACCCTTGTTTTATTGGATGAATGAACATATTTTGGCAGAAAATTAAGGGTTCATTTATATTTTCAGCTGATCACTTGTGTTTTGTTTTTGTTTTATCTGATGTGCTTGATTCGTATTTTACGGCTTATCAACCATATTTAAAGTACTATAAATTGTAAAGGAGAATATGAGACAGGTCTTACTAACTAATCTATAGCATGGGAGAAGAGAGAGATATCTTTGTGAAGCATATGAGGGTGTAGCGAAAAAAAGTAGTATTTTGACTTAGCTCTCCGATTCAAATTTTAAGTAATTATCAATTACACAACTCCTGTATGAAAACTTACAACACCTTTTACTCACAAGCGATCACCCATCAACCTACTCACCAGGATTGACGTTGCTTAACTTCGATGACTGTAGACTAACAGGTGTTTCTACGTGATATAGTCGTAACCTTTTATTTTTTAAATTGTTTGTGTTTTTTTAGTTATACTGTATCATAATTCGTGGCGTGAGATTTCATGTCAAAATCATAATCTTAGCTAATTTATTTTATGAAAAACAAATTTCAGAGTAAAATTAATCGGTCAAATTCAAAGTCCACATTATAGTAAAGAAATAAACATGATTTGTAAAAAGATATAACATAAATTACTGGTCATAATTATTAGCCCCCCCCCCCCCCAGTGTTTAAATAAATGTTGTATTTCACAGTATCTTTTAGTATTTATTGCCAAGTGAATGATTATAAATGAAAATAAAATGGTTCTTTTGCTAATATTGCACAAGATCATGTGCATCAAATGACTTTCTAAATATTTAATAATTACCTATATTGCAGTTTCATCAATGAAAGAATGAAGAAAATTTAGGGTGATTCGGGCGAGTTCATCTTTGCTTCCTTGCCTTGTAAAATTTTGCAAAGTAATAATAATAAAAGAACCATTCTATTTTCATTTGGCAATAAATACTACAATCTCTTTTTAAAAAAAACTAGGGTGGCCTAATAATAATGGACAGTAGTTTATATTCGCTACATCGTGGAAAAACCCAAAATATATGTAACGAATCGGGGATTCAAAATTAAAATTATTAACGTAAATGAAGTTACCTACCTAGGAAGGTTATATGATGTAAAACGTTGCATCAATATTCGAAGATTGACTAGAATAACGAAAACTTTACGTACGATGCAGGATAAAAAGTGGGGTGATCATGTCTCTTTCGATTCCTAAAACTGATATTCAAAGATTGACTGGAATAACGAAAGATTTAAAATAATGAACAAGGAAACGAAAAGTAAGGAAATAATTTCTCACCCATACAATCAATTAAACGATTGGAAACTCTGTCAAAACTGGAAAGTGATGATTGGAAGTATCAAGAACATATATGGCAGCAATATTCCATTTTGAGTCTAATCTTGTAAAGACAAGGAATAAAAGCAGGAGCCAGAAATAAGTCTGACTTGAACTTGATTTCTAAAAGATATTGAAAACCAGGAGTTTCATTCAGAATAAAACCGTTCGTCATGACTGTAGAATATTCCTCTGCTCGTTGAAAAAATGTTATTAGTTTGGTTTTGGAGATTTCAATAATTAGCCATGTAAGTTTCTTACAAGAATTATTTATAGTACATGAAAAAATTGTGGCGAAAAATATTACGTATATTAATGGTGGTGAGAATTAGTCAGCTATTTAAGGACCATACGGGATACACGGTTAGGCGATCATGTCTCTTTCGAGACATAACTAAAGATGTCCTCGATGTAGTATTCCATTACGTTCTGTAGTAGATTGGTTGCCAGTAAAAGCTATGGAAGCCAATCTGTTCTGCAATGTAGCCCCTATCTGAATGGAGAAGAGATGGATTAATACATTTCTCAAACCTATTTGTTCATAAATGAATACAACAAATTCGACTCAAATTCGGACTCGTATCTCCCATTTATTGTTCTGAGCTGATATCCAATGTCCCACAACGCACATCAAAAGACTAAATGCACAGAATAACAGACCAAACGACTTGCTATACTAGATAACATTGATTTTAAAAAATTAACAAAAGAAAGTGTAAAACATTTGTTAGAAGTAAATTGCATATGCAACGAAATGTTCATAAATATGTATGAGTGGGGTTTACTGTGTTGGTGTGTTTTACTGTGTAAAGCTTTCACAGATCTTTTAGCTCCAGCATAAAAAGTAAATTTCAATAGCTCAAAAGAGTAAAACCCAGAAGAAAGAGAAGTTTACCTTCGGATTCATGTCCTTTTATATTTTAGATGTGTTGCTGATGTTGTATTTAAGAGCTGCTAATGTTAATAGTATGTTTAAAGGGTGCGATTAAAGCGTACTACAGTACTACCTTTTAAGCAAGATATTTTCAAAACAATATCAAGAAATAGATGTTTTAATAACTAATGTAAAAATAACTTCTTAGGTTATCTAATATGTCGATCGCATTTTGAAGTTGTATCTACTTAATGACTTATAAGCAATATTTTGTAAATGTACCAGAATCTTAATGAAAAAATTGTCTAGTCTATTATTAATTAGAATTGTGAAATATTTTTCTGTATGTTTTCTTAGCTTATAAAGATCTCTGTAAAGTGTTGTGGATCCCTGAAATGGTGTCCGCACAAATAAATGAACAACGACTAGTAATTGAGATAGAAAAAAAGTGTATTAACGTCAGGATACATATTTGAATGAAGATTAGTAGTCAAGGAATGCTGGTTAGTAAAAAAAGTGTATGTACAAGTCTCTGGAGGTGAAGCTGTAGCATATTAAGTATGTCTGTGTCGGAAACTGACGGGTATTGCTTTTTTAAAATGGGTTTCTCGGGGACATATAGCCCAGCAAAAAATATCTGTCTAATTTTGCCAAGTCATGACTCTACGTGGAATTCTCCCGTCTCGCTTCTATAGCAGTAGTATAAGTATACTTTCGACGAGTCCATCTTTTTGAAAAGGGAGAACTACACAACATGAAGGATGTTTGGCCTTATTTTCTTTACTTACAAAAAGTTGAAATTTTTTAGTATTTCTGATATTAATGTTACATGAGTCGATTGTTTAGCAGTTGTGGGTGTTACTTGAGACAGCTTCAATTTTTAAAATATTTCCAAAGGAAGAAAGATCTAAGAGTGTTTCATTTTGTTTGATTATTAACTCGCCTGGTAGGTGTAAAGAGGGGCCATATACAAGTTCGGTTGCAGAACTCGGGAAATCAGATTTTACAAATGTTCTTAGACCTAAGAGTATTAATAGAATATTATGAAGCTAAGAAGTATAGTTCTCTGCTGTTTTGAATAATTATTTCAGGAAAAAGTAAAGACGTTCTCTCATGGCGTTAGCTAGTGATGGTAAGCGAGTTTACGATTTCTGGTTTTTAGGGGAGTTACAAGTGAGTATTCAAATTGTGTTTCTGTATCCGTGGTGATGTTATTAAGAACAACAAATCTGCTGACTCAACCAGTTCAACTGATTTCTCGCTGATATCAGTAAGGGGAAATATCTCAGAGCAGTGGGTGAATTTATCCATACAAGTGAGGCGATTGTAATATTCATGACAGGGCGGAGATGATCCAATGATGTCGATATAAACATGGTAAAATCGATTAAAATAATTTGGAAATGATTTCATGTATATCACTAATTTGTTTTTGTTTTTTATATGGTACACAGTAACGTTTCCAGTCCCTTGTATCCATGTTTATTCCGGGTAAGATATAACTTTTGCTAATTAACCTGCAGCGAACTTTTATATTTATGTGTGACATTGAGTACAAAGTGTCAGATACTTTTCTATAGATACTTTTCGGAATGAAAGACAAACATTTCTAGTTGCATCAAATGGAATATATACTTCTTTCATTTGCAATGAAGAATTATTATCCTATGGAAGAAATTTTCATTTTAGCCTCAATATCAATGAGTTGACTTATATAGATTGTAAAAATATTCAGGAAGAGAGTATCTATTAAAATATTTGTAGAGCCTGTGATATGTGGAAAATCAATTGCAAATTTGCTGATGAAATCAAGGTGTTTAAGTTCCCCAGAAGAATAGCTATTCAATTTCTCTTTGATTGCTCTGATTAAAGCATTATAATCTGTGAGCACGTAAAAAAAACTAACTTCCAAGAAAGTTTGAAAATGTCGTATAGCACAGTACATTGCCATTAACTCTTGTTTGAAAATTTTCGACCGATTAACGAATTCTGATAAATACTTTCAGAAGAAAATCGTTCATAATCAGGAAGAGTTGCGATAATCACCACAAGGTCTCCATGAGGATGACATCCGTTTTGGTAACATTTGTAGAAGTGAAACTATTCGTTTTTCGAATTACTCCAAAGTTATTAAAATGCTAGAATTCCTGTTTAGCAACTTTGAAGCAAGTTGACGAGGTCTTCAGATGACAGGTGAACTTGTTTTTAGAATGCAGTATGTGATATCATGTTTTTTCAAAGCCGTGTTGAATTTTACTTCGGTTATGTCTTGATTATAGGACAATATTTCTGAAAATTCAGAATTTTCTTCTGTTGATGCGACTTTAAGATTAGAAAGCGTTGCAGACTGTAAACAGCCAATAAATTTGAAGTCAGTCTTTGTGTCAATCAATTTTTGTTTTTTAATATTAACATACCATAATAGTGTTAGAAGTCCTCACCCAGTATTAGTATACTGATGTCAACCCCGATAAACTCGATTTAAAATCGCATGGAAGCAACTGCTATGCATTTATGTATATATGTCTTGATGACCAAACAATTTACTCTTTCTTTTTGCCATGAAAGTTATAATCGTGCTATGTCGGTTGCTAATCGATTAACGCACCCAAAATGTTAGGAACTTGGTAATCTTCAACTGTAAGCTGACTCCTTAGTATTTGGTTTACTGCCGACTAATATCAACTGCCTTAGTCCAGATATGTCCAAACTGGAACTAACTGATAGTTCTACTGGACTCCAATAGAACTCCCAAGAATTTCTCGAGTTAACTTCCTGTTAACACTTATTAATATAAGAAGGAGAGTCCATTCCCTAGCTAGAATGCTCCCTCAATCTGTGTCCTATTAAAATATATAAGAGGTAATCTAACGACATCTAAATTCTCAGATGACCTGTGTTGCGGAGTAGTTTTCATTCTGAAGATTGCTAATCGATTTAACGCACACAAAATGTTAGGAACTTCCACTCTAAGCTGAAACTTTAGTTTTCGGCTAACTGTCGACTTAGATCAACTGCTTAGAAGTCTTACTCAACTCCAATAGAACTCTAACAAACTCTCTAGAACTTCTAAGAACTCATATGAACTTCCTTTTAACTCTTATTAATATAGAAGAGAGAGTTCATTATCTGAGGAATATGTTTCACCATAACACCTTCGTAATGTGAGTTTTCACGGATCCTTTATTTTGTCTGACTGGAAAGCTGGGATTAGCGATATTTATGCTCCACTATCGATTAGGAATATTCTCCTTGAATTTCTTGCAATTATGTGAGAGAGATAACTTGAGTTTGAAATGCCAACCTGTCTCAACGACGAAAAGTTTTTGACTTATTCCTTTCTCTGGGATTTGTAATTGTAGTTTATTGTGCATTTTATAATCCTGTCACCGAATCTCTTGAGATCTTAACAAATATCCTTTTGGTTCCCGCAACATTGTCTTATTCTTGACGAACTACGATGCTGGTATCATTGCACTTACTGAATTTTTTTCATCAATTTATTTACTTCCTATTTTTGGTGACATCAATCGAAGTTCGTGCAATTGCAACTATGTTGTCTTGTGTCATTATTCCATCAATTCTAATTTAAACGACGCAGGAGTTGAGGTGTTTTTCTTAATCTTCCAATGCTTTAGTTCCGAAAAATTGTTGCAGTCTCCTTCTTTTTGAAATTATTGTAGGTTGATTTGTGGTGGATTTATCAGAAAAAAAACTCTTAGATTCATGGTTGTTTCTTGAAGTAGTGCAGAAACTACACAAGCAAATTTCTGTTTTGTAATAAAATATTTTTCAGAAAAATGGCTTCCAGGCGGATGAAAAACAAAGTCATTGTTAGAGAATACAGTTATGTTTTCAAAAGCAATTTTCTGAGTTTTGTAAAAGTCAATGCGCATGCATAGACAGTATTTAAAGGTTATAGTCCGTAAAAATATTTTTTCTCCATTTAATTATATAGAATATTATTTTGAAAATAAATATTATGAGAAGAACTCTCAATTAAAAACAATATATAACCCGATAAGGAGCTTTAAAATAAGGTGAAGACGTTGCTCATTATTAAATAAATTTAATTATTTTCTTATTGTTTATCCAGTTTAAGATAATTTGCTATTTACCTAAAACACTACCTTACTTAAAAATTAAATAATTTAGTAGGCTCGATCAATGTGTTTGAATCGTATCAATTAGAGCAATTAATTGATGATGAGAGGAAAAAATGGCAAAAGTAAAATTGGGTCACTTGGTCAGTCAATGTCAGCGTTATACCCGAATGATTTGATTTTCTAAGGAATTTTATGAAAGGTAAAAATATACATTCATTTTAGCGTTATTACGAGTCGACGTTGAAATATATAAGATATTTTATTATAAAACATTTTTAATTAAATATCAAATCCAATGAAAGATTTTTTGTTTTTCTTCAAAAATTTCCAGGAAAAAATGCTGTAGGAAACGAGTTCAGAAAAGAAACACAAAAAAGAAAAATTTATCTGTAGTTAGTACAAATAAAATTTTACAGAAAGTTACCCAAGTTTATGGATTTTAAAGAAAATCCGTTTAAATTAATTCTTGTGAAACCTTGGTCGTAAGAAGTTTTTATACACTATTTTTATAAATAAAAAAAAACGCGTTCTTTTTTAACATAATTTTTTATGTTTTTTTTTTTTTTGTAGAGGTCCCCAATTTAATGATTAGCTTCTTTAATAGTCAAGTGTGTAACGTTCCTTACGGGAATATTTTAAACAACATAAAATGATGATAGTGATAAATAGTACATGCTATAATGGTGGTGAGATGCACAAAATAATACAATTGATTTGTAATGCAATATAACATAAGAGAAAAGCCTGGAAGAGACAGAGTTACCTTAGTGTTCATGTGTTTTTATATTAGACAGCTCCTGCTGATATCATTCTTAAAAGTTGCTATTGCTACTATTGTGTTTAAGGGTTGCTATTGATATTAATGACTACTACAAAAGTAATATGCATGTTTCCTCCGTTCAGCTGTTAAAGCTAGATCAGAGAAGATATCCTTTAATAAACACTGAGTGTATTGAATTTGTTAGGGTCACCAGAAAAATAGTATCTTGGGCATAGACATTTAGTTATGATCTTATAATATTTCTAAGCAGCTCGCTGCTAGGAAGACAGTATGACCTAAGATATACCATTGGCCGACATCCGCAGTGATCTCATGGGCTTTCTTGTCACATTACCGTAGAGATTTCTTTCCGGTTTACTACAGTCCTCATTTTATTCTGATTCGTGTATTTGCACATTAGTAAGACTGACTACTGGCTGTCTATTGGTTTTGATCAAAATGATTGACGAGTAGTCTTTTTGTTATTTTTTACTGTTATTTTGTATTTGTTCATGCTACTGTCTGGACATTTATTTGAGTATGCAGACTAGAGCCATCATAGAAGATTAAACCAGGAAAAGAAACAGTCGATGATGTTAATAGAAAAACTTCTATACACTCGACGACGCTATTTTATACCCCGAACTTTCAAGTAGTATTTGCAATCATATCTCAGATGTTAGTCTACTCTAAATCGAAGTCCGGCATATACTGTGAAGGGGTTAATCTGGTCTGCTACCTCTTTCTCATCGTTAAACTACATAGGAAGAATAATTTTACAAACATGCGACTTTAAAAAAATAGATATAGAAAAGGGTTGGAATAAGCTGAATCAATGTGACGATGTCTAAATAAGGATAATTCATTTTTTTTTATTAAGAAAAAGTGTAAAACTTGCAGCAATGGCTCATATAGAGAAAGAACACTATATATATATATATATATATATATATATATATATATATAATCGTATCACCCTAAGCAAGGTGGTAACGCCACTGATGTACAGGGGGCTACGTAATAGTGGAAAGATTAGAAAAGAGAAAGCCGGAAACCACATCCTAAGCAGGGAACAAGGGATGAGCCTCTTAACCTGTTCAATAGACGTGGGTGGAGTGTGAACCAGGCGATAGATAGATTTTTCTACTCCAATTGAAAAAAAAAAAAGCAAATTGAAAAGATTGGAAAAGAGAAAGCCGGAAACCACATCCTAAACAGGGAACAAGAGATGAACCTCGTAACCTGTTCAATAGACGTGGGTAGAGTGTGAACTGGGCGATAGATAGATCTATCTACTCCAATTGAAAAAAAAACAAAGTGAGAAGATTGGAAAAGAGAAAGCCGGAAACCACATCCTAAACAGGGAACAAGGGATGAGCCTCTCAACCTGTTCAATAGACGTGGGTGGAGTGTGAAATTAGAATATATATATATTGATCTTTTTATCGTTTTTTTTTTCCTCACGTTTTGGCGTTCATGCTTCATTTGGAAAAAAATGTTTGGGATTTTTATTTATTTATTTATTCTATTATGCGAAGCTATCCTGGCCCAGGTATCAGCAGCCACGTGTTACCTCTCCCCGCTATTGTCTGTTCTTTGAATTCATATTTACCAAGCAGCTTAACTCGATGTTGATTTTTGGGAAAAGCAAGAATTGAAGAGTGAAACTTTCTTAATTCAAATTTCCTGTGTTAAACTGTGAGGTATGTTACGAATTGTTTCTTAAATCTGTATTTTTTGTTTTTTTTCCTCACTTTTTGACGTTCATGCTTCATTTGGACATTAATTAAGTTAAAACTTAGTTACCTCTCCACTTTAGGAAGTTTGTGTTTTTTTTTTTCTTTTTTTTTTAAATAGGAGTAGATAGGTCACACTATCACCCGGTCAATACTCCTCCCACGCCTATTGAACTGGAGTAGAGGCTTGCCCCTTGTTTCCTGTTTAGGATGTGGTTTCCGGCTTTCTCTTCTCTCTCTTCAGACCTTGGTATTGGTGCTTCCGTGAGTTTCCTACGATCTGGCCGGTTGGTAGCAACGGCTCATCATTGTGAGGGTACCGGGTTGGCAGTTTCCTGATTGCTGCTTCCGACTGGAACCCTAACTCTTGCGTAGCGTCAAGAGCGGCGGCTCTGATCAACAGTTGTATAATATCGGCGTTCTTGTAGTGCCATGTCGCGCATGGATAGGTGTCTCTGCAAGTGCTTTTGGTGGTCAACCCCGAGGCCACACTTTGTTGCAGCCCTAGCCAGTTTCCCTCCCAGCACAGATCGTGGATAATGACCGCCTGTATCCTCTACCCTAGGTCCCTTTTTACGAAACATATCAGAAATGACCCTAAACCAGTTAAATCCAAACCAACTAAACCCATTAACCTTTCCTTCACTAATATCCAGGGCATTCGTACTAACTTTCCTAGTGTAGAAGCGTTCCTGCATGAAAAGTCCTCTGACATCCTTGTGCTCTGCGAAACTAACCTCAACTCAGCTATTCCCTCCTCTGACCTCTTAATCCCTGGTTATCTTCACCCTCGCCTGACGCCTGTCAAGTCTCGCAGCTTTGCCCTCTCGGCAACTCCGACCACGCTGTAGTCTCTCTCAGTATTTCTTTCCAATCTCACTCTCCCCATTAGCACCCTCCCGATAGGACCTCCTACCTCTACCAAAAAGCTGACTGGGATGCCTTTCGCGATTTCCTCTGCGACGTCCCTTGGGGAAAAGTGTTCGACCTATCAGTTAATGACTGTGCCTCTGAGGTCTTGTCATGGGTGAAACCTGGCATTGATGCCTTCATACCCACCAGGATGTATTGCTTAAAACCTCATTCCTCTCCGTGGTTCTCTCCGGCCTGCTCATCCGCCATTGCCCACAGGAACCATTACTTCCGTCTATTCCGGAGACAGTCAACTGATCACAATAGGCGCCTGTTCACATCTGCTCGCAATGTGTTCAATTCAACCCTAAATGACGCCAAACAGTTGTTTGCTGAGAGAATGCGACAGCACATAGCTGACCTCAAGTTCGGCTCCAAGGACTATTGGAGGATTTGTAAACGCGTGCTCAACAATAGGAAATCCTAAATACCTCCTTTAATCCATGGATTTGAGGTTCTCACGTCATCTGCGGACAAAGCTGAGTGCTTTGTCCACAGATTCTCATCCAACTCCACATTCGACTCGTCTGGAGTACACCCACCCGACTTCCCTATTAGAACTGAGGCCAAACTGCCCGACGTATATATTACCCCGACAGTAGTAACCAGAGTAATTTCAAAACTCGACCCCCATAAGGCGTGTGGAGACGATGGAATCCCGGTGATAGTCCTTAAGAGGTGTGCTCCTGAACTTTCCCCTGTCCTCTCTAAACTATTTAAGTATTCGAGGCTATAACCAATGCTGAAATTGTTCATTATCTCACCGCACACAAACTGTTCTCCGACAGGCCATATGGATTCCGCTTTGCCAGGTCCAAGGCCAACCTGCTAACAACCGTAACGGAGTTTATGCTACAGGCCCTTGATGAGTCTGACGAGGCTCGCGTGGTTGCTCTGGACATCTCCAAGGTTTTCGACAGGGTTTGACACTCTGGCCTTCTATGCAAACTACGTGTTTATGGTATTACCGGTCGCCTGCTTGACCTAATCCAATCTTTCTTAAATAACCGCAAAATGAAGGTCGTTCTGAATGGGCGTGCCTCTTCGTCCTACAGCACGAATGCTGGTGTCCCACAGGACTCTATCCTGGGCCCGACGCCCTTCTTTATTTTCATCAACGACCTCCCAGATGAGATCAAGTCCCAAGTAGGTATCTACGCAAATGACACTACAATATACTCCCGCACCAGTAAGAAACCTGTCGTGGCGGACAGACATAATCTCGCTGCTGACTTTGAACGGGATCTACACTCTGTGGTGAATTGGGGCAAGAAGTGGCTTGTCAACTTCAATGCGTCTAAGACCAAGCTGTTGTCTGTCAGCCATCACAGGCAACCTCTCCTGCCTCCCATAAGCATGGACCAAGCGATTCTCCCGGAGAGTAATACACTACGACTCCTCGGACTTACCCTGTCCTCAGACCTCAAATGGAAGCACTATATTGAATCCATATCAAAATCTAATGCTAAGAAGGTTGGGTCACTATGTCGATCCAGGATGTTTTTTCCGTCTGAATCCATCCTGCATATATACAAGTCAACCATCCGTCCGTGCATGGAGTACCGCTGCCATTTATGGTCAGGTGCCCCTGCCGTTCTCCTCAGTGTTTTTGACAAGCTCCAAAGGAGAGTCTGTAATGTGATAGGTACTGATCTGGCGGCTCGACTGCAGCCACTTCCCCATCGTCGAAATGTGGCCTTCCTTTGTCTGTTCTATAAATACTTTCAAGGCTTCTGCTCAGACGAACTTAAGTCACTGATACCTCCTCAACGGGTGTTTCCTTGTGCAACCAGACTGGCAACTGGGTCCCACCCTTTCACAGTTAGGTTAGCCAAATGCGGACGACAATTCTACTCCTGCAGTTTCTTCTCTCGCACTTCCCGCCTGTGGAACTCGCTCCCATATTCTTGCTTTCCTGACGGCTACAACCTCCAGAAATTTAAATGCAAAGTCAATACTCATCTACTAACCACTGAACTCTAGCTCTCTCCCCACCCCCGTATAACCTTCCCTTTCTCTCCACCTATGTATCTGTCATCGCACCTGCTTTCTCAGCTTTCTATTGTTCCTTTCTAACTAGTTTGTACTCCTCACTCTTTTCTAATCAATATTTTTACCCTGTAGCCCCCTGCACATCAGTGGCGTTTCCGCCTTGCTCGGGGTGAAATGATTAAAAAAAAAAATAACTGAACTAGGAGATTGAAATGCATTTTTAAGAATGAAGCGAAATATGCAGTTTCACAAAGTATCAAAAGAAGTAAATTTAAGTTATTAAAATAAAATATGAAATGCTAAATTAAAGACCAAATGAACGAAGAAAATAATGAGAGATGAAGATTTACAAATTAAGAAAGAAAATAGTCCAATTAAAATGAAAAACATTCAGATGTAAAATTAAAAGAACAAAGTACCAAATGATATAAGAAACATACTAGATTAAAACCAACGTAATAATCAATAAATATTTTTGGTTACAGTTTAATTTTTATAGTCTTAGTATATAAAGAATATGACAATTATAAGTCACTTAATTCCGATATTATATTTTATTGCGAGATTTGGTGTTTACTTTCAATAATGTTTTTTTTTTTTTTTTTTAATCATTTCACCCCGAGCAAGGCAGAAACGCTACTGATGCGCAGGGGGTTACATAAATGTAGAAAGATTAGTTAGAAAAGAGTGAGGAGTTCAAGCTAGTTAGAACGGAACAATAGAAAGCTGAGAAAGCAGGTGCAATGACAGATACATGGGCGGAGAGAACGTGAAGATTATACAGGGGAGGGGAGAGAGCTAGAGTCCAGTGGTTAGTAGGTGAGTATTAACTTTGCTTTTAAATTTCCGGAGGTCGTAGCCGTCAGGAAAGCAAGAATACGGGAGTGAGTTCCACAGGCGGGAAGTGCGAGGGAAGAAACTGCAGGAGTAGAATTGTCGTCCGCATTTGGCAGTCGAGCCGCCAGATCAGTACCTATCACATTACAGACTCTCCTTTGGAGCTTGTCAAGAACACTGGGGAGAACGACAGGGGCACCTGACCATAAATGGCAGCGGTACTCCATGCACGGACGGATGGTTGACTTGTATATATGCAGGATGGATTCAGGTGGAAAAAACATCCTGGATCGACATAGTGACCCAA
Organism: Ascarosepion bandense; assembly: GCA_037127315.1. NCBI lineage: Eukaryota > Metazoa > Mollusca > Cephalopoda > Sepiida > Sepiidae > Ascarosepion > Ascarosepion bandense. The sequence continues at coordinate 4,820,324 of JBBBDQ010000932.1, forward strand.
TCTTCTTAGCAGTAGATTTTGATATGGATTCAATATAGTGGTTCCATTTGAGGTCTGATGACAGGGTAAGTCCGAGGAGGCGTAGTGTATTACTCTCCGGGGGAATCATCTGGTCCATGCTTATGGGAAGCAGAAGAGATTGCTAGTAACCTTTTTTCCAAAAATGTACTTTGGCAATTCTTTTTATCAATTCTACTATGAAAATGTTTCCTAATGTATATTTATATTTTCTCTTTTGAGCCCAGTTTGGGGACTTCACTGTTTATCTATAGTTTTGACCTTAACAGGTGCCGTCTCTCTGATCAGGGTAAACCTGGGGACAACAGCAATTAAATGGTTGTTTCACACTTCTCAAAACTTCTCCTTTCGAGTCCTCGCTGTCGGATAGAGGTTATCGTCATACGCAGGGTGCGATCAAGGTTACATTTAGATATACAATTTATCGTAGGTACGTGTATGCAAAGTCCTATTAAAAATGTTAAGATTGTAGGGGCCTCAGGGATGAATTGGCCATGCGCAAAACACGTCCAAAGTCCCCCACAGTATAATTTCAGAAGGTTGAAGGTTGGTTGTTGATATGTAAAAGGATAAAATACCTCGTATGTACATCGAAGCAAAGATTTATTTACAGAATGAGAAAAGTGTAAGAAGAAAAATATAATTGAAATTTTGCTAAATGAACAATATAATATATTTGCAAAAAAGAAAAATGTTATTTGAGAGAATGCATGCAGTTTTGTAGTTAACATTGTCAATAGAGAAACGTAGGCATTTAAAATGTCCGCAAAAGTTTAGAGTTCATGGTTGTGTAGTAGCCTTCTGCTACTAAACAACTATGAACTACTACAAAATGCTACTACACAATGTTGTTCTTTGTTCCTTCCTGTTTTTGTTAAATCGGCGACAGGTTGAGAGAGAGAGAGATGGCAAAGCAAATAAAGAAATTGTAATTCACACGTTTAGTTTGTCATTGTTTTTTACTCTTTAGCGGTGTGGTGTGAAAGTGAAGAAAAGGACGTTGAAAGAAGAGGTCGAATAAAACTGTGGCGTGCCCTACGTTCGGTTGGGCGTCGAGTGAAAAAGAAAATCGGCCGCAAAGGCGAGCCAGCATGAATTTTCTTTTTTACATGGTGAGATGCTCTCAACTACCTCTTCCATCTTACTGACTTTTGACATTGTTTAAATAGTGAATCTTCTCTTGATGCCGGCTCCAGCAAGCCTTTATACATCTAGGCTTGAAAATATGTCATATATGAATTTTTTCTAATCATAATTCAGAATTTGATTTTCGCACTGACTTGTGAATTTTTCTTAGTTGGGTTTTTACCAAAGTATTTTGAATCCACTTTTGTGGGTGCGCAATTTTACTTTGGGTTTTTCTCAAATGTTGGTAGTTTCAATTCAATTTTTTAATTAGTTGTTGGATTATAGAGGATTTTTATCCTATAAGATGCTTAAATATGAGATGAATTCCTTTTTGGACTTTTAGAATTAATTATGCCTCTATTTATTCCTAATACATCTGTATGTTGTGTATTAAGTTGTATAGGCAATGAGCAGATTTGACTATTTCTTCACGATAACAAAATATTCTACAATTTATGTCAGGGTCAAAATATTTTGTAGTTATGATCCTGGAAAAGATATCTGTTGAATACGGTTCAAAGCATATGCAAGAGCTTTGAAGATTAGACCGTATAGTGTAACTACAATCATCGTTATGGAAAAGAAGCTGGATCATCTATTCTACACTCTAATTTTATGGGCGAGATGTGACACGTTCTGAAATCGTCATATGTTTTCAGATTTTACCTAATCATGGTAGTCAATTATGATTCCTGAGTGAAATAGTCTATATAACTTTATTATTCCTTATAACAGAGATGTTCATATAGAAAAATGATTCAAACAATGCTCTCTGACAATTATCAGGTATTTATTGTTGGCTGAGAATGGGTTCATTGTTTCATTTTATCCATGGATTTTTTTTCTTCTGAATTTAACAATGTGTTCAGTGATTTAACTTACATCCCCCAGATGACAGTACACATATATACACATATGTGCACCTGGGTCGTGGATTTAGGTCAGTCGACATTGTTAATTTTGATAATTTTCACTATGCTATTCTTAAAGTTGTAGTTAACAATGTCCATAGAGGAACGTAGATATTTAAAATGTCCGCAAAATTTAGAGTTCACGGTTGAAACTTCAAATAAATAGAGGCATAATTAATTCTAAAAGTTCAAAAAGGAATTCTTCTTGTATTTAAGCATCTTATAGGATACAAATCCTATATAATCCAACACCCAATAAAAAAAACACAGAACTTGGAGCAGCTGAAATGTGGTTCTACAGAAAGATACTGCGGATATCATAGACCGAGCATGTGAGCAATGACAAGGTGTTGGAAAGAATGGAAATGAAAAGGAAATTAATATTGAGTATGAGGAAGCGACAAAATAGTAAGAAAGGAGCAATAAATCAATTAATTATGTCGATAAACATTTGTCTTGATTTTTTTTAAATATTAGTATATTAAAAATACGAAATATATTTTCATGATGTTGCAAAAAATTGAAATTTTTTACAACAACATGAAAATATATTTCATATTTATTTCGTGTGCGAATAGTTTTTAGCTTTTTCTAGAATGAAATCATAGTTGGAGATTATTTATTTGATAGATGTAATTATTTTAGAAATATTGAATTAGTATTTTTTGACTGAACTCTCTTCACTCATGTTTGCTTCATGTCGATTTCTATGAGTAGTTTAGGTGTGGCACGGTGGCAGAAAGTGTGTATCGAACGTGTTACTCAGTTGTAATTGAGCTAGCAAGATAAATATGCTAACCATTAACACACGGGGAAGTGTCTCACAAGTCCGTCTCGTGATCTGCATGCAGACTCTCTAGCATTCCACACAAATAAATACGTAAATAGCTAGCCTGTAAGCACATTGTTTTAGTAACATTGTTATTCCTCGACATATTTAGGAAAAACTTTAGTGTAATTAGAAATCTTCACTGGCAGCAAACTGCGTACAGGGTTAGGGTTAACGAATTCAACAGATAAAAAAGAAAGAAAGGTTCTCCCAGGATTTGTCGTCGGAGATCACAATTTGAACAACATAAGATTGCAGACACGGAAAGGAAACTACAAAACCTCATACAGAAGGTAGCTGAAAAGAGTGACAAGAAAGGACTACAAGTAAACAACAAGAAAACCGAATGCATGGTAATCAGCAAAAAGAGCAACCCAAAATGCCAATGAGTGATATTAAAATCAAGCAGGTACAAAAATGTAAATATCTGGGAAGTGTTCTAACCGAAGACGGAAATGCACACAGAGATCCGAAGGTGAATTGGCATGGCGAAGGACGCGTTCCTGAAGCTGTGTAAATATTAAGACACAGGAAACTTTCACTTAAAACAAAGAAGAGAATACTAGATTGCTATGTGATGTCAGTTCTTCAATATGGCAGTGAATGTTGGACAATAACAAAGATGAAGAAAAAACTTGAAGCAGCTGAAATGTGGTTCTACAGAAGGATACCGCGGATATCATAGACTGAGCATGTGAGCAATGACGAGGTGTTGGATAGAATGGAAACAAAAAGGAAATTAATATTGAGTATGAGGAAGAGACAACCGAAGTTCCTGGGACATGTAATGACGAAGGAGGGCTTGGAGAAGACTGATATTACCAGGCAAGATAGAGTGGAATGAGAGAGAGGAAAGCATCGGATAACATACTTAAAAGGCCTGAGTAGGTGGTTGACAGAACGGGGTTGCTAGATGTTACAGGAGAAGGCGTGTTAAGAGCCACTAGGGATAGGGAAACGTGGAAGTCTATGATTGCCTACGTCCTGAAAGGACAAGGCACATAGAAGAAGAATATATGTGAATTTATTTTGCAAGCAAATACTTGATAAATATAACAAAAGAGATTCTATCTATTTCTTCTTCTTTTTTTAGTCTATGCGCTGTGTCCTCTGAGAGCGTAGGCGATCATGGCTATCCACATCTCCCTGTCCTTTGTTTTTCTTAAGACCCTTTCTTTTGTTACTCTTCCCAAACCCTGCTCCGCAATCATGTGCGTAATGCGTTGCTTTCTCTTGTCTCTCTTTTCCTAAACCCACCCTGTGAGTATCAGATTCTCCAAGCCCTCTTTCATAATTACATGTTCCAAAAACCTTGACTGTCTTTTCCTGATGTTAAATATAAGTTTACTTTTTGTTTTCCTTCTCTCCAAAACCTCGTTATTGCTAACATTTTTGGTCCATATTCTTCTGTAGAACGATATTTTGGTTGCTTCAAGTCTTTCCTTCATCTTTGATGAGATTTCCCAGCATTAGCTGCCATACATTGAAGAAGACGCATCACATAAATCACTAGATTTTCCCGTCTTTCGATACTGTACTCAAATGTTGGGATTTATCCATGGTCATACGAATACGCCTTCAGAATTCAGTGCCGTAATTTTTGTCTTCTGTTAGAGAAAAATTCCCAGGTTTTTAAATGTCTGGACCTGGTTTATTTCAGTATTTCCTAATTGTAGTTGGCATTTCGGACTCTTGCTTTTACTGATGTCCATACATTCAGTCTTCTTGTTTAGTCCTTTTTTTCATTTACTTTCTTTAGTTACCCTTCTGTAGGAGGTATTCTATTTTCCCTTCCATGTCTGACTAGTTGTATAATCGCTACTCTATTTTATTTTTTATGTTTCTCAATGCGCTAAACATTTTTTAAAAAGCCAAAATCATTGCCAGCAACCACAAAACGTTTCTACATTTTCTCTTTATCGATGCATCCGCTCTCCTTATAAATCAAAGCTATACCAATTGAACGGCTTAATAACGATGCCATAATACATGAAATAATAAATATTCCTAAAAGTTATGATTATTAAAAAAAAAACAGAGAAATAACGTGTATAAGTCTATTACAGTCACATTAACTCTCCCTTAACAATATATGAAACCAAATAAATTCAATTACTTTGTTCTAAATTACATTTCGATGGTTTTAAAGCTTGGTTATCTCTCTTTTGTAAAGGTTTCCCGGCGCTGCCTTTTTTTTTAGAGAACTTGGAAACAAAATGCTTATTATTTAATATTCAACTCACATTTTGAAAAAAAGGAATAAAAATGATTAAATTTAATAAAACCTGAATTCAATTCTGAAACAAATGCACAATATTAGCAACGAAAAACTATTTTTTGCAATATGCAGAGTTGAGATACATTTAATGCGATTATTGTGAGGTTGTAAAATGAGGAATTACGAAATGCAGATTATGATGATACATAAGAAGAAATAAAGGCCACAAAAATGTCGAATATAAATATTTAACTTCTGAGATAAGGTATTGCAACTTTTTCCACTGTTTAAATTGTTCGGAGAGTTGCCCTCATTTTATCGTCATATTCTGAACATTTCGGCCGTTGTACGGTCTGGACGGCTTTAGGATTTTCCTATATTTCTTAGTAGAGGTATTGAAGATATTTACACAACGGTCCCCATCTTTTTTGTCATATGCCCGATGTTTCGGCGATTAGAGATTGAAGTAATCCGCTGACATGACCCTACAGAGTTTGGTGTTCAATACCCGATCACAGCTTTGTTGAGTCAAAACTTGTACAGTTGAGTTACTAAAAGAAACATAACTGAAACTGAGATATCCAGAAAAGGCCCGGTACGTGGAACGAGAACTATCTACCCCGGTGTACGAACTAAAGTGTTTGGTTCGAACATTCGAATTCTAACTTATATTACCTGAAAAAGAGCAGAGCGAACAAAGGCTGAAAAGTCCAACAGGTTAAACAATATAAACAGGCCGCATAAATAACTTTTGAAATCTGCCCAAACGTGAAAGTGGAAATCACGCATTTCCAGCCCAGATATCGCAGTAATAAATCTTTTTTGTTCTATTCAGGCTCTGGTAACAGACGTCAAGTACATCTTCCAAAGAGATTCATCCATTTTCCATCATGTATTGCAATGGCTCGTACGCTCCAATCGAGGCCTGACGTGAGCTTTCTTCTAAATAGACGTCCATTTAAGGAACATCATCATGACTGGAGACATTTTACGCTTAGATACTTGGTATTAAAATATACAATCCAGGTATTGATTAACAGAATTCTTTTAATGTTGATTATTTTTAACTGGCATCCACCCCCGCTAAACAAGCCAGTAAAGCCTCTAAGACACAAAGATTGGGAAAGATTTAGAAACAGAATAATAGGCGGGAATAAAAAATGTAATCAGAAGGAGAGTAGATAACGATTGACGTTGGGTTTACATTCTTTCAAATTAACGTTGACTGGAACTTATTTCTTTCCTCGTTATATACCAGAACAAATATATCAGTTAATTGATACAATAAAAATTTTAATGTACTAAACTAGGATGATCGTGTTATTGATTCAGAACCAACAGATCTTATACTCTAATATGCTAACTCCAAGTTGTTTTTGAATATCCGTATGTATCCCCTTGGGACATTTAACATTGAAAATTACATGGGAAATCTATAGAAATGCCAATAAACAGTCGTTGTCTGGTCAATTAATATTGCACCCAAAGCAAGCAGAAGAAACACACTCATCAGCCTTGTCTCCAATAATGTAAAACACCTTGTCGAGAATAAATCAGATTTAGAAAGAAAAACTGCCATAATTTGAACAACCTAAAAAAGTATAGCATAGATATGTCTACAGTTAGTGAAGAACATCTTCCTGATAATTCGAAAATGATTCGAAAGTTGCAGAGATCTATAATAGAATCAATATCATTTTCGTCAGCGATTCTCTACTTAAGTTCGTCTAGGTTCTTGTAGGAAGTTGGGGATATAGAACTGTTTTTCGCATAGTCCCATGGAAAAGTCCATAAGGTTTCAAGTTAGGTGAGGCGTTGACCTTTAAAACAGCTCATTGCCATTATCACTAGCACGCCTAATTAATCTTCTTGATAGATTCTCCTTGAGAAGGCCACACTGAGCCGCTGAAAAATGTTACGCAAGACATGCTACAGCGTGTTTGGCAGGGATTGGACTACGGACTTGACGTGTTTCATGTCACATATGCTTCGCAGATTGAACATTTGTGATAACTGGTTATAAAACCTACATCTTTTTGAATATATTATTTGAATTTTGAAAAGTAAACCTATCATAGGTCAACAATTTAATTTCGTTTGCCTGGCGCATGAGTTTTCTTAGATATTTTCATTTTAAATTATTGAATTATGGGATTGACAACTTATATATTACTCAGGTTAATCTATATGTAAATCCTAAACATTCTTTAACATACTCAGAAGCAGTTAACGACAGCTACTACTCAGGCAGCGCAATAATACCTCCGGACTTATTTATTTCTATATTAGTTATTATTACCTCTTACTTTAAATGTCTTGTTTGTTGTTATACTAATACACTGGTTTTAACCTACCTTCTTGTTCCATGCCTTATTTCGGCACAAACAAGTGACTGCAAATTGCGGCGAAATTTCGCTACAGTTACACAACAAATTTGCAACGAAGATCCACAACAAGAACATGAATAAATATAACTGCTGATTGAAAGACAACCATTCACTTAATAATAAATGGCAAACGACATAACATACGAAGCTACCGAGACAAATGACACGCAAACAAAACGATTAACAAAGGAGCAACTGAAACATCCTTCAAAAAAGATTTAATAATCATAAAACATTACCGAACACAGAAAAATACAAAAACAGCACAACGCTATCTAAATACATATGGAACCAAAAAGAAAATAACATTACCAACAAAATTAAATAGAAATAGTACAAAAACCATCACCCCAAAGCAGCAGTGGCAAAAATTGACAATTATTACCAGAAAAGAAATAATCAGCTTTGAAAAGCTATGTAAAATATCATATGAAAGAAAGGAGATAGTGGGAAAATGTAGACTGAACAAATAACTAGGTTGCTACAAAAATAATAATAAATAACAAAAAAAAACAGACAAATAAAAATATGAATATAATAGTAAAAACACTCAATCAAAAAAGGTCGGAAAATAATACAACTACGAACAAACGGAAAACACAGATAAACCCGACAAACACAAATATACAAAAGAACACCAATACTCAACTATAACCGAAAACATTATTCGGGGTTGAGCTGTTTAAGACACGTCAGGTCAATTGACAGCTTCCCCTAGTAAACGCATGTTCGAATCCTACCAGAAAACTTATGTTTTTCTATCAATATTTCTCGATTATTCAGGCCAATAGGTATAAATGAATATACTGTTTAATTATAAGAAACGGAGTATATACTTAAATACCATCATCCATTAAGAATAAAGTTTATATATATATATATATATATATATATATATATATATATATATAATCATCCGCTGTGTAACAGCTCATCAGTACGGTAATCATCCAATTGTTTCTAGCCAGGAATGAAATCCAACGGAATTGACATCAGTCGGCGATTCTACCTCAGACCTATGGACGCTCAGTGGAGTAAAGCCGATTTTGACAATGTAAACACACGCTAGTAGCCGAGAGTGTTCAATTTTATTATTGAATAAACGATGCGTAAATTTGTGAGTAGCTTCTGTTTTTAAAGTCGTCTACCATCTCTCTATAGTGCTCAATGAGCGTGCGAGGGCGTAAATAGTCATTTTTCAGTTATGTTATGATTACGAGTAAAAGTGATCATTTCAGATTCTAACTATCAGTGTTATTTTTGTTTTCTTTTTTATTAATATTTCTTTTCCGCTCATGTGTTCTATCTATGGTATCTTCAGCATCCATCTATCCGGTCGCATTTATTTGTTTCTTCACGAGTTCTGTGTCCTTTCTTTTTTATTATAATGATTTTAATGGTAGATTTATTTTCCTATTGTCATCTGTTTTTGTTCCAGACACTTGTAAGTTATATATATATATATATATATATATATATATATATATATAATTGTGGAGTGCCATGATCATCCACATCCTGAGGAGACATGACACTTACACGTAGATCATTTTGGATTGACTCTTCTAAACTTCATAAATGTACAGAGTAGTGCAAAGTTAGATGGACAATATGTAGAAAAGATTTGTGTATCGGTTATATTATTAAAATGGTATTTATTCTTTCAAACAAGATGGGGCCTCTTCACCATTATTCAAGAGCAGTACGTGAGTATCTTGATGAAACATTTCCTGGGAAATGGATTAACCGAAGATAACCAATTGATTGGCCAGCACGTTACCCTGAGGTAGATATCTTGTCTATGTAGTACTCAAGAACAATGTTTATAGTCGAAAACCGGAAGTGTTAGTGATTTAAAACGTTACATAAGCGATACATTTCAAGAAATAAATACAAAAAGAGACTTGTACAAATATGTTTGTCGAAGCGTGAGAGATATATTTCAAGGCTGTGTAATTTGTGATGAGCAACAGTTTAAGGACCTGCGTTGATAAATATTTAGGACTTTATGTATTATTGTCCACAGGAAAATACAGTTGCCAATGTAATAATAATATTAGTGAATATGATTGTGCTTGGGATGTAATTGTGATGTGATTTTAATGCAGTGGATATCGGCTCGGAAAGAGAAATCGGAGAGCCGAATTCGAATTTCAGTTGAGTTTTTTTGTATTCACTCTTGTGCAAATACATTTATGAAAGGTATTACTCCGTCTTTTCTTCCTTCAGCTATGAGTTAAATAGAAGGATATTCTGGGTTCTATATTCTTGGTTTTGCAATCAGTCTACCGCAGAAAGTAATGGCAACCTACTTCGGGAATATCTTCTGTGCAGTCAGTTATGTCTCTTTCGAGAAGATCACAAAGGCGTGTATCACGTATGGCTCTTAACTGACTGAATATAATAGTTGGAAACATGATAAAGGCTTTTAATGAGCATAAAGTGAAGGACCGGTTTTCCATTGTTATGAAGTAATAAACTGATCCCCCATTACGAAATAATATCATCTAATCTCAAAATGTTATAACTTACTGTTCACCTGCATTTGGAGTACCCTGTACACAAACACACACAGCACACACACACACACACACACACACACACACACACACACACACACACATATATATATATATATATATATATATATATATATATATATATACCAGAGAAAACGACGGCGATAATGGTTGTGTTTCAGCCGTCTCAATAGCCTAGACATCTCGTACTAAATTTGAAAGGCGACCGACCTTCCCCTGCTGAAAGATTGGCTCTCAAGAATCACATATGATTACGTTGTTAAAGTTTTTTTTTCTCCATCGGGTTGTATGACTGTGGGTACAACGGACAATATAAAGACACTCCACAGTAAATGATCAGGAAACAATCGATGGAAGACAGACGAAAAATAACTTTGCAATGCTGGTAAACTTATAAATGCCAACAGATATATAAACACACGTACTAAACTATACAAGACAAAATAACATATGAACTGACGAATCAAATCTTCAACAATGATTACAAAAATTATAGTTACTTCCATAATATCTTTTCATAGAAAAATATATTTTCTTTATTTATTTCCCAAACTACAATAAAGATTTCCGATAGTAAATTTTGCAAGCAGCAAATATACTTTTTTACCATCTGTTTCATTGTCAGACTTGTTGAACTGAGAACTCTAAAATGGCCTTTTCTATCTGGGCTATTGGTGATATTCAGTCAGTTTAGTGCCATACGTGATACACGCTTTGAGCGATCAGCCCCCGAAAGAGAGATGACTGACTGGGCAGAACATTATCCCGTAGTAGTTTGCCATTGCTTTCTGCGGTAAATTGGTTGCCAACCAATACTATAGAACACAATCTGTCCTGCTTTTTTACTCATAGCTAGATGAGGACGAGATGTATTATATTATTACGTAGTAATTAGTGGGCGATCAGTTTAATACTTCATAACAATAGAAAACCAGTCCCACACTTTATGCTAATTAGAAGCCTTAATCATGTTTCCAACTATTATACTCAGTCAGTCAGTTAAGTGCCATACGCCATACACGCTTGGACAATCATCTCGAAAAAGACATGACTGACTGAGCAGAATATTATCCAGCAGTAGGTTACCATTGCTTTCTGCGGTAGATTGGTTGCCAGCCAAGGCTATAGAACCCAATCTTTTCTGTTATTTAACCCATAACTGGAGGGAAGAGACGGATTAATGCCTCTCCCAAGGGTGTTTGTGCATAAATGACTGCAAGGAATTCAACTGGAATTCGAACTCGGCTCTACCGATTTGTTGTTCCGAGCCGATGTCCACTGCACCATAATACAAAACATTAAATCTATTAAAATCGTCATTTAAATTTCTATAGCAGTTTCATTTACTGCTTTTTGTTAGGGTCAAGTTATATTATGCCGACTCAAAATTTCAGCATTTATCTTCCCATTCTCGCTAATTTTCTATTCCTAACCTGGTGCGGTATGTTTTAGAAAGAGTTAAACTAATTATTTAAAAAACTTTAATCAGCGCATTGTCATTCGCACGGATAATGGAGAGTACAAGTGACACATTGACATTCTGTAATTCGTTCAACACTATGGCATATTCATTTTTTTCTTGATTTTACAATTTTCTTTTCTAACTATAAAATTATTTATATAAAAAAATCGGTTTTCTCGATATCTGAATAATTAATATAAATTTCGATATCTTTTTGAAATTCAAAGTCTAAATGAATATTATTTTCATATTATTTTGCGTACCTTCTTTTCTTTTTTTATTTTCCATATTTTTAGTCAATAATCGTAATATAGGATTATTACAATGTTAACTTTTCTGTCAGAAATTAGACAGCAATATTCAAGTATGTTTGAAAAGAGATTGTATTTATAAATTATACAAAACTTCTGAATTTTCTTTTTTCCTTCCAATGCGTCTTGAATATTTAAATAAAAAAGCATATGCATTGAATGATTGTCATTTCTATGTCACCAGAATAATAATACAAAGAACTTATGACCTAGAAAAGTGATACAGACAGAAAGGTATATAACCGGCAATACCCTATAAAATTAGGGACGCAGGTTTGTTTCCTGCTAGAGAGTACAATTGTTTTTTTTTTTAACTTAATACTGTAACGCGGTCGTGGGGTATCTGATACCGACGCTCTTTGGTTCCTTGATCACGACCGTGTTCCATGGTTAATAGATGGTTGGTTGTTTTGTTTTAATGGCATATCAATCTCGGCGGGTCATTTATTGCCAACTAAGTTTTATTTATTTATTGCTGGTAATATATTTTTCTTTTCAACAATTTATTGCTGTTTTTCTATAAGTTTTGTGTCTAGGAATACTTTTTTTTCTTTTTCGAGTATCAAGATTCATTGGTATTTGTTTTTAAGGGCAGGATCCCCAAGTCCTACCCTGTTATTTCACCCATAACTGGAGGGAAGGGACAGATTATTACCTTTCCCAAGGGTACCAGTGCTTAAGTGAATGCAGGGTATTCAACTGGAATTCGAACTTGGATCACTGATTTCTCTTTCCGAGCCGATATCCACTGCACCACAACGCACATCCGTCACTAAACGCTTAGGTCACCTGGTATTCCTAAGCAGTCACCCATCTATTTACTGACCAGGCTCAACGTTGCTTAACTTCGGTGATCGAGTTCAGGGTTAATAAATTTCTCCGATATTCTGGTCAGTAGAAAAAAAAAAGTTACATTTTTTTTTAATTTCACTTCAAGCAAAGCAGAACTGTCACTGATGCGCAGAGGGTTACATAAGAGGTGAGTGATGAAAAAGAGGAACAAGTTTGTGTCAGAGAAGGGGTAAGAGAAAGATGAGAACACTGGTGTGAAAAGGCCTGCATGAGAGTAGAGTGGACTGTAAAAAGAAGATGATACAAGGGTTGTCAGGGAGAAGATGCTAGTCAAGGAGATAGGAGATAGTAATTAATCTTGGAGATTGTAACTGTCAGGGAAGCAAGTATACGGAAGAGAATTACACAGGCGAAAAGCAAGAGAAAAGAAACTGAAAAGTAGAAATTTCAGTTTCATTTTATTCGTGTCACGGTAAAAAGGTGAGAGCTAATTACTAGTCTGGAAGCTCGAGAAAATTTATGCAGACTGGGTACATGGCAGCTAAGCTCATCGGAGAAGAAGTCGTGAATGTATTTGTAGAAGAAACAGAGGGAAGCCCCATTAGATCGTTGAGAAAGTGATTAGTGTTTAGCTACCAGGTCGGGATCGATCACGTTGCAGATTCTCCGTTGGATTTTGTCAAGAACCCCGAGATGAATAGCAGAGATATCCGACCAGATGTGAGAGTTTTATTCAATGCGCGGGCTAATAATAGATTTATATATGTGCAGGATGGATTCAGACGGAAACAAACTTCCTGTCCCTACACAGTGAACCGACCTTCCCTGCCGCAAATCTAGCTATGGATTCAATGTAGTCATTCTACTTGAGGTCGACTCGCATTGTTAGGCCAAGAAGACAAAGTGTTTTACTTTCCGAGGAACTAGCCTAATCCATGCTGATTGTGGTTAGGAGCGATTGTCTGTGTAGGTTAAAAGATAGCAGCTTTGTTTTGGAATCATTGAAATTGATGAGCTATTTCTTACACCTGTTCACCACAGATTCGAGGTCCTTTTCAAGATCAGCAGCGAGGTTCGCTTTGACTGCCTCACTAGATTTCTTATCGAGGCAGAGGTAAATGGTGGTGTCGTCAGCATAGATGTATATTTGGGATCTGATTACACCAGGGAGATCGTTGATGAAGATCAGAAAAGTATAGGAACCTAGAATAGAGCCTTAAGGTATACTCGCTTTTGTAAGATAGCATCTTGAAACATGTCCGTGCAATAATAACTTCATTGCGCAATTTGAAAGGAATGACTGGATTAGATCAAACAATCGCCCAGTTATATCATAGACCTGTAGCTTGCATAGAAGGCCAGCATGCGGACTTTGCCAAATGCTTTGGAGATATCTAAAGCAACAGCTCAAGCATCTCCCGTGCCTGGTATATATACTCAATGATGGTCGTTAGCCTATCAACAGTAGACCTTGTGAAGCGGAAAACATACTGTTTGTCAAAGAACAGATTGTGGGCTGTTAGATGTTGAACTACGTCAGCATTGATAATAGCCTCGAAGACTTTGCCAAAAAATCAGTAGGAGGCTGATAGGGCGTTAAAGAAATAATCGGAGCGTCTGCTCAAATACGAATATCAACTAAAATTAACTTAAACAAAATGAATTTAGGAATTAATTTTCGTTTAATCCGACAGATTTTTATCATTTTAAAAGTTAATTTTAGTAGATAAGTTGATTTAGTCAGTAGTGTATCCTTTCACCGAAAAAAATTAATTATCAGAATATGGAAGAATCAATATATTTATGCTAGGGGTAGATTATACATATATAAAGTTATATTATTTTAAGAACATTGATTATATTTTGGGTTTATTGTCTATTGTTAATTTGTTCCTTTTCCTTTTCCCAGTCAAAAGGATTGGAAGACTCTTATAATCTTTCATTTGGAATCAGGCTCGATTTTTAATCATCTTCCCCTAAGAGATATTTTTCAGTTTAGACATGTAGTAATCATTTTTGTTTATCTAATTAGACAATATATTTAACTAAAGTCCTGATATCTTCTCATGTAAAATGTTTGTTAAATTATTGATAAATCCGGAGAAGAGTTGAAATTGTAATTTGGTCCGATTGTATAAAATCGGTTTGAATCTAAATTTATTTCAGTTTTGTATCTTTGATTTTTCATATCTTTTTCCAGAAACAACGGAATTACCTTTTTTTTACGTTAATTAATCTTTATGTTGCGAATAACATAGATCGAGCATGTGAGCAATGATGAGGTCTTAGAAATGAGGTTAACGAAAAGGAAATTAATACTGAGCATTAGGAAGAGACTGCTGAAGTTCCTGGGACATGCAATGAGGAAAGAGTGCTTGGAAAACCTGATACTAACAGGCCAGATAGAGGGAACAAGAGACAGGGGAAAGCAGCGGGTAACATATTTGAAAGACCTAATCAGGTCGATGATGGAACGGGGGTTGCATGATGTAACAGGAGAAGGCGTGCTAAGAGCCACCAGGGATAGGGAGACGTGGAAAGCCATGATCGCCTACGTCCTGAAAGGACAGGGCACATAGCAGAAGAAGAATGTTTAGGCTTTCTTATCTTATTTTTTTCTTACTATTCTTTCATAGTATACAAAAAACATTTGTTTCAGTGGTATCTGTTTCACCGTTTTTGCTTTTCTGTAACAATTTGTCTCACATATAAAGGTTGGGATAGATTGTTGTCTAAATGACGCAAAAATTAGAATAACACTGACACTTCATTTTAACAAATATGTTTACCAAATTCACAGACAAAATATCTTGAAATATTAAAAAGAAACTTTATTCAACAAAATCGCCATTGTCATCAACCACGGCCTCCAGACGAGTTTGAAATAGCCCGCATCTCTTGGATTCAGTCAGTTAAGTGATATACATGATGCACTCTTTCGGCGATCATGTCTCGAAAGAAATATGACTAACCGGGAAGAAGATTATCCCGCAGTAGGTTGTCATTGCTTCTCCGGTAGATTGGTTGCCAATCAAGGCTATAGAAGCCGATCTGTCCTATTATTTGACTCATAGCTAGAGAGGGAAGAGATGTATTTATTTATTTAGTAGTAATTAATGGGGGATCAGTTTATTAACTCATAACAGTGGAACACCGATCCCCCTCTTTATGACGAGTAGAAGTCTTAATCATGTTTGCAACTATTATATTCAGTCAATCAGTTATGTGCCATATATGATACACTCTTTCGGCGATCATGTCTCGAAAGAAACATTACTGACCGGGAAGAAGATTATCCCGCAGTAAGTTGCCATTACTTTCTGCGGTAGACTGAGGGCTAACCAAGGCTATAGAACCCGATTTGTTCTGTTATTTACCTCATAACTAGAGGGAAGAGACTGATTAATACCTTTCCCAAGGGTTTTTACGCGTAAGTGAATGCAAGGAATTCAGCTGGAATTCGAACTCTGTTCCCCGATTTCTTGATACGAGACGATATCCACTGCAGCACAATGCACATTTTCTCGATTAAGTTGATAAATACTGTAATAATCCTTGCTTTTACTTCATCTTCAGTTTCACAATAGTATTGTTGGTCATTTGTGCAACTGCGCCCAACACATGATAATCAAAATATTTCGGTCTAGAGAGTGGGTTGGCCAGATGCAAGTCTGATGTGGCAGTAGAAATGTTTGACAGCCACGACTGGGTTGTCCTGCTTACGTGACATGGCACAGGCTGTTGTTGCCAAACATAAGGTCTCCCAGCACCCACCCTCTTGAGCCAGGGCAGCACTAACTCTTCAAGTCTTTCGATATCGGCCTCGGTATTGAGTTTGAGGCCCTGTATGTAAATGAATGGATGTATAACTATTTCACTCATCCAACTTTTTCCTAATACTCTGCACTATCCTCTAAAAACTTCATATTGAAGTTCCTGCACGAATGCCAAGCAGTACAGCATTTCAAATTTCTACCAGAGTGAACTTTCTCGCAGACGATGCCTAACTGATTTTACTATGCAATCGACAATTTCAAAAACAAAACAAAATTCATATGCAAAATTAAAAATTTATAATACTACAATTTACCCATCGCACCCTGCATATATACAATAATTCTAATATTGAACCAGTACCTAGTAGCTTTTTCTTCCCCAGTATTCATTTTCACCCATACCTTTCTGGGGATTATAACTCTGTGTTATGCTTTGTGTTATGCTTTGTCTATAATTCCTAGAAAGAAATATAAGAGAGAAATAGGCCTGCTCCTTATGGTAAGGCTACAAGACCATCGCAAGGCCGTAACACAAGGGGAGATGGAACAATTAGGCGTAGGTGACCACATATTGAGGGAGAGATGAAATCACTGCCCCCTACGGGATGAAGTTGAAATAATCTAGAATGCTACTGGAAACTACGTAAACTTAAAGAATCAGCACATATGCTAGGCTTCAAAAATCTCCTTAGCCGACCAAGCATAGGGAAGAACATAATATGAGAACGAGTAATACGTAGTGCCAGAGAAAAACATTAGTGTAAAAAATAACTGCAATATAAGCACTGTTAAAAATTACCAGAGAAACTCATTAACATCAAAAAATTGCAATATGAACTCTGCTAAAAGAAAGGTTTACTGGACATTAGGTTTATAAGTCCCTGAAATTCAGTTGTTGTTATACTTAAAGAGAAATAGCCCAAATGGATATAGACGTTGCTTAGTTCTTCTGACTTGACCTAAAGAGTTGTGAGTTCAATACCAAGCTGCAGCAGGGGTGAACAAGTAACTTACAAGGTTAGAGGGAGATAACTCATAATACGCATTACTACGCAACGAATGGAGTTCATATACCCCAGTGATTGTAATAAAGGGTTCGGTTCAAAATTCCTAAAACCTGATAAAGGTTTGTGCGTTCAACGGTCAAAAAGTCGTGCAAATGACAACAAAGATGAAGACAGAAATCCGAATAATGTAAATACAGTGATATGAATTTGTTGATGTCCCCTTAGTACAGCGGTTAATGTCACGTAATGTGTCAATGGCTTTCAAGATCAATTTTTAATCCGAGGCTGTTAAATTAACTACCATTCGGCTATGCTTAGAATGTTGCTGTTTAGAATGTTCATCCTATTTATCTAGAGCTCCTTGATAAAACCCCTAAAAGAATATTATTGGTCCCGAACTTGCGTTTCGGCTTCAGTCACTTTCTCGTAGCCGTAAGGTTGCCTTCCTTTCAGTTAATCAGTTAAGTGCCATACGTGATATACACTTTGGGCGATCATGTCTCGAAAGATACATGACTGACTGGACAGTAGATTACCCTGCAATAGATTGCTATTGCTTTCTGCGGTAAACTGATTGCCAGGCAATGCTTTAGAACCCAATCTGTTCTATTATTTAACCCATAACTTGAGGGAAGAGACAGATTAATACCTTTCACAAGGGTATTTGTGCGTAAGTGAATGCGATGAATTCAACTGAAATTCGAACTCGGAACACCGATTTGTCATTCCGAGTCGATATCCACTGTACCACAACGCACTTCCTTTATATTTGCCATATATACTTTCATGCCAACTGTTCGCATGATCTCGCTATGGAATCTAGGCCTTATTAATTTAATCGCAGTAAGTGACTGACGATAAGTCTCACCTATTTATAATTGAGCTGAATAGATGTAAGCCTAACTGAATTTTTCTTTGTACTTCTCGATTGTGAAACTCTCTTCCGGCTCTATGCATTCCAGCCAAATTTAAATATAATTAAATCTCTATGTACCGTTTTCTTGATTACTTTTCCTTTTTCTCGTCATTATCAATTTTCCGGTTTCTATCTCTTTAAGACCCAGTAAACACTTCCATCTCTGTGCGTTCATACCTTGCTAAGAGTAAACTTGATTAAAAGAGAACAAAAACATGGCAGACAATTCTTTCACTGTTAAAAAAAGAAACACTTCCGAATGTAAAACCAGTATCGCGGTGGGACAGCAAAAACTCCATGCTTACGACAAGTGCTATAGCAGTAACGCTTATCTTCGTGAGTTTGTGGTCTTATACTCCACTGGGAAATCTACAAGGTTTACATATATTCACGCTATTACAACAGTGTTAGTGCAATTGAGTTAATCTTCACAAGTATGTACGCTGTAGCGAAAACAATGAAAGAACGCTAACAGAGCCAAAATAGCGTACTTGCCGGATTTTCGCTTTTATATAGCTTTTTATCATAAGGTTTAAATATGTAGACTTACAGATAAAAAGTTAAACAAAAGCGTATATAAAATGCCTAATCCGCTTAAAGGGTTAAATCATCAATTTCAAATTATATCGCCTTCCCTTAATACATCTGAGAACTGCTGCCATCTTACGACTTCACTGCGCCCTCACCTCAAAGCGAACGCTGACGCCCATGTTGAAAATCAGTTTTAAAGCTACTATTCATAGGAACAATCCTTTTATTCCTTTCTTTTATTACTATTTAGCTGTGTGTTCTATGCTTCCGCTTTATACGACGTGTTGAACTACCCACTTTGGTTTCTTGATTTAGCAATTTATCGATATAAATTTTTATGTTGTTCTATTTTTGAGTTCAGGATTTCTGAGCATATTTGCTTCTTTGTGTCTGTTTTACTTACAAGCATTAAATCTTTTAGTAACTATATCTTTATTCTACATACATGTTTCAGTTCGCTTTTATTTTACTTTACAGTTTAGCATAATTTTGTGGGTTATTTAAAGTCGATTAGTTCGGTGTGTTGTCAGTTTTAATTCTTCAAAAACGTCATAAAGTTAATGGTTTTATATTTTTGTTCATCATCAAAGATTTTCTTAATTTCTCTTTATTTAATTAATTTCGTTTACGGTGGTTTTTGTAGGCTAATTGGTTGTTTTGTTTTCATGGCAAATCAACCTCGGTGAGTCATTTCTTGCCAACTAAACTTTATTTATTTATTGCTGGTAATACATTTTTCTTTTTGAGTATCATGATTCATTGAGATTTGTTTTTAAGGACAGGGTCCCCAAGTCTTACTCTTGTTATTTAACCCATAACTGGAGGGAAGGGACGGATCAATACCTTTCCCAAGGGTACCAGTGCTTAAGTGAATGCAGGGTATTCAACGGGAATTCGAACTCGGCTCACCGATTTTTCTTTCCTAGCCGATATAGACTGCACCACAACGCACATCCGTCACTAAGCGCTTACTGCAACTGGTATTCCCAAGTACTGACCAGGCTCAACGTTGCTTAACTTCGGTGATCCAGCGAGAATTGGTGTATTCAACCTGATATGGCCGTAAGCACGCACATCCGTCAATAAACGCTTACAGCACCTGGTATTCCCAAGCGGTCACCCATCTAAGTATTGGCCAGGCTCAACGTTGCTTAACTTCGGTGATCGAGTGGAAATCGGTGTATTCAACGTGATAAGCCGTAAGCCGGTGGTTTTACTGTATCGTTTTAAAGCATATGATTATGTTTATGTTTCATTCTAATGTTCTCTTTTTTTAAATATTTTTCATTCATAGTTTCACTGTGACATATAACGTCATGCAACAATCACTTCTATGTGCCAAATTCTTTGTACATCTTCTACATTTCGGGAAATAAGTCTCAGGTCACAACAACGGGTTAAAAACCCTAATTTCTTGCTTTACAAAAACATTTTTTGTAAGTTGCCCATGTTTTTTCAACTGATTTAAGATAATTTTGTGCCGTTGAAACCGAAAATGACATCAGTTTCTCTGGATCAGGTTTTTTATGCTAGTTGACTTTTTGATCTGACTAAATCGATTAAATGTTTTATGACAATGCCGGTTAATTTTTTTTGTATTTCTCAGAAGAAATAATATGAAAGAAAATATAAAATAAAATGAAATATAATGAAAGAATAACATTGTATTAATTAAATATTACAAACTTCAATTTCTGTAAATTGAATAAAAGACATTGATAAAGGCAAACATATGTAAATCGATTGTTACGTCATCATTGTGTAAAATTCAGAGCATAAACTTCCGCTTATTCGAACTCCTAGAATGCCCATCGGCAAGGATGTCACTCTTTAGAGTCTAACAGTAATTATCCATCATGACTTCACCCCAGCTTCCATGATACTTAGTTTTCAATATATTTTCCATGTTGTGATAGAATATTTCTCCCATGCAATTCTGTCATTGATCTCAGATCTAGACGTGAGATTATGTAATGTAGTTTGATTCTCATATTGCATTCGCGTTTTCTGAAAGCAGTCAGCATATTAACGAGAAATTCGGCATAGTTCTTGGCCTTGTTGTTGCTAAGAAAGTTCTTCTCGACCAGAACAAAAAACGTCAATGCTTCCCGTTATACTTTGTAACTGAGATTTTAAACTCAGGATCTATGATGAGCTGACGGATTTGAGGACCATCGGAAATGCTAATTTTCAACTTCTCCATGATCAATCATGGAAAAACCTGATACAAGTAAGTGAATGGGCCACCATCCTTGTCCAGAGCATTGATGAACTGTTAAATCAAGCCGAACTTGATGTGCAGTGGTGGGAAGATTATTCTGTTTCTGTCTATCAGAAGGTTGTTCATGACGTTCATTGCTGTGCAAGGCAGATATTCATCCTAAACAGGCCACTCCTTTTTTGTGTAATGTTGAGCAGTGTCCCTACTAATCCACATCCCCAAAAAGCATAGATAAGAGGCAAAAATGAAGTGCTGTAAAAGATTGTCCCTTTTCAGAAATCTTTTGAATACAGAAAAAAAAACTTGTATTTATTTGACATTTCTATCACTTTTACAAACTCTGAATTAAAAATGGACAACTCTGTTGATCTCCTCTTTTTAAAAAATTCTTTAGGATAATCACGAGAAAAGATGTATGGTTATGTTATCCTTTTAGAAGATAATCTACCCACTACAAGTGAGCAATACGATTCCTGCTATAGGCTATCTAAAGATAACCAGCTAACTATAATAATGTAATTCACATGATATTTCTGCTGTCTCCTTTTTTAAGCCCTGGGTCTTTTAATAATCCATAAGAGAATGTCGTGTACTTTTATCTCTTAAAGTTTGAAATCGATTTACCATGCCTATAATGTCCACTATATAATTATGAAAAATACAATGAACACAAGTTTTAGCGGATTACGATAATGTTTAATTTAAAGATTTATTGTGTAAAGGATTTGTCTACGGCTATATCGTGTTGAATGCACTGGTTCCCGTCCGATCACCGAAGTCCTGGTCAGTACGTAATGGGGACCATTTGGGAATACCAGGTGCTGTAAACGAAAGGACAAAGAATAGTCCACCAGTCCTCCAGTTTTGGGGGTTGGTTGCAGGGCTAACAACTTTGCCCCGTAAAAAACAGTTTCTTACAGCAACAAAAAGTTGCTGCTCTATGCACCATCTGAGCGTGATTGATGATGAAAGTGTTTAGGTCTCAGCTTGCATGAAAATGAATTTCATCTGTCATATATTTTTAAGCTAATACGAATTAGATCAACTGGAAGAAAAATATGGAAAATGACAAATGAAGCAATGATGTGTAGGGTTACATCTCGGAGACGACTGTTTTTTAAGAATTTGAAATGCTACAATTGTGGAAAAGTAGTAAAACTAAAGAAAGAAAAAATTCGTACACACAGAAAGCTAAAGAAAACTGCAACTAGACAATAATTAATGAAAACACATTTAAAGCAACGCAAAAACTACTTTAAACAGGATTTCGAAAGTCGCAAGTAGTGATAAATTATTTTTATTGAGAAAATGACATGTAGCGTCTCATTTCGTAACAAGTGTGCTAAAGCTAAGGCTGATATATTAAAAATACAACAAACTATTTCGTTAATGACTGGATAGGATTATTTGAGATGTGCGATTTTTCTATACATATAAAGTTAAAAAATATAAGTGAATAAACGAACAATTAAAAAACCGTGAAAAATTAAAGGAAGAATAAAAAAAGTGTTTTCCGTTGGTTGCGTTGTGTCTATGTTTTAAATTCAAATCGGAATTTCAAATGAAAAGTGTTGAAGTTAGTATTTACTCCGGAACATAGTGTAATATGGGAGCAAGTCAACGAAGAATTAGACAGACTTGTTATTGTTTAGTTCATGCGAAAGTTTGACAGAACAGAAGAGGCAACAGGAAGATTTTTCGTCGGATATTCAAGCAATTCGTTGGCTGCTATGTTACAATCTGAAGGACAAGCCATGTCAGTTAACAAGCATTTTTTTCTGTTTGGTTTTTAACAATAACGTCCGACTTATTTGCTTCAATTCTTTTCTCTTTATGTGTAATCCCATAGAATGGCGACATCTTCCACTTCTGTAACCGATGCTGGGTGAAGTTCATACCAGTGTCTGTCCACATATTTTCCATAGTGTTTGCACATTGTTCAGTGTAAATATTGCCCCATTCTATCGTGACTATTTATATATTCATTTCGGGCAAGTACAGAACATTCTGAGATTAGATGGTCTATTTCTTGTTGGTATTTATCACAGAACCCACATTTTGGATCAACACCATTATGTAGTTCCTAGTGAAAAGACTTTGGTCTTGCGCAGCAAGAATAAAGCTATTATTATTATTTTCATCATATTTAATTCCGACTATGGTTGCACTACCAACCAAGTCTGCGGGAAGACCTAAGGCAGGTCGTGGCGTGTTGCTATGGCTCCATTTCATGTTTTTTCTATCTTCCCCATCATCCCTAGCGTTACATAGACAAAGTTCTCCTTAGTGTGTTGGCTGTACTTAATAAGACATATTTTTGTATTATTATTATTATTATTATTATTATTATTATTATTATTATTATTATTATTACCGTATATTATTATCAGCCTTTATTATTATTATTATTATTATTATTATTATTATTATTATTATTATTATTATGTCATTTTTCATCATATTTCGATTTCTGCTTTGGTCTCACTACCAACCAAGTCTGCGGGGAGACCTAAGGCAGGTAGTGGCGTGTTGTTATGGCTCCATTTCATGTTTTTCTATCTTCCCTATCATCTCCAGCATTACATAGATAAAGTTTCCCTTAGTGTGTGGGCTGTACTTAATAAGACAATTTTTTGTATATCTCTTAAGCTGGGGTTTCCAGGGATTCTTTCAATGTGTTGTTTTGTTCCATTTTTTATCATTCCAAGTGCACCTACTATCACTGGCACAACTCTTGTTTTCAATTTCCACATTTTTCTATTTCAATTTCCAGGTCTTTATATTTTGACAGTTTTTCAAATTCCTTGATTGCTATGTTACAATCCGCTGGACAAGCCATATCAATTAATAGACAAGTTTTCTCCTTCTGGTTTTTAACAATAATGTCTGGCCTGTTTGCTTCAATTTTTCTGTCTGTGTAGATGGTGTAATCCCATAGAATGGTTACATCTTCTATTTCTGTAACCGGTGCTGGGTGATGTTCATACCAGTGTTTGCCTACAGCTTTTCCATAATGTTTGCATATTGCCCAATGTAAATATTGCTCAACTCTATCGTGGCGACTTTTATCTTCATTTGGGGCAAGCACAGAACAGCCTGAGATTAGGTGGTCTATTGTTTCTTGGTGTTTATCACAAAACCTGCATTTTGGATCCATATTATTATGCATAATATTTGCCTGAAAGTTTCTCGTGAAAAGACTTTGGTCTTGTGCTGCAAGAATAAAGCCTTCAGTTTCAGACTTTAATCCAGATGCACGTAACCATCGATGAGTATTAACTTTGTCAACATTGGATTTCTTGGCACGTACTGGATATTGGCCATGCAGAGGTTTGTCTTGCCAGTGCTGTTTCATCTGTTCAAGAGCTTTATCTTTGGCTTTCATTTTCATATTCTATTCATTATTCGCAATAGCCGGCTCTTGGCTTCCGTTCTGCTTTTCTACAGAATCTACTAACTGTAAATCTTGTTTGAATTTACTGCCTTCTTTTATTATTGAATATTTTTTCTTTCTTTCTTCATGTTGCCTTACTAATTGTATCATCCAATCCTTTGTTGTTTCTATGTATGTTAGTAAGCCAATAGTTGTTGTCTTGTATGACAATTCCAGCTGAATAAGACCCCTTCCACCTTCTTTACGGGGTATGTATAGACGATCTACATCAGCCTTTGGATGATGCATCTTATGCTTAGAAAGAAGCTTTCTTGTTTTAGCATCCATTCGCCTGATGTCGTTTAGAGTCCAGTTTAAGATGTTAAAGCTATATTGGACAACTGGGATTGCAAGGCTATTAATGGCCATAACTCTGTTCTGTGAATTTAATTCAGTTTTTAATATCATTCGTAGCCTTCTATAGTACTCTTTACGCACTATTTCCTTCATTTTTTTATGGTGAATGTTTTCGCTCTCATTTACACCTAGGTATTTATAAGCTTCTTCTGGTTTCAATTCTTTTATTGTTACAGCAGGGTCTAGGCTAATTGAGGATGTTTCTTGTATTGATCCACGTAAAACTGTAGCTTTAGCATATTTATTCAAATTAAATTTCATTCCAATGTCTTCGCTGAAGCATTTTACAGTTTGCAGAAGACCTTCCAGCTCATTATCATTCTTAGCATATAACTTCAAGTCATCCATGTAAAATAGATGGCTTATTTTCTTTTGTCCTATTTTATAACCACATTCTGTCTTATTAAGTTGACTGGTTAGTGCTATTAATGATATGCAGAATAGTAAGGGAGATAAAGAATCACCTTGAAATATACCTCTTTTGATGTTTATTTCATCAGACTTGTAGGTTCCATTTATATGATTGAGGTAAAGGGTTGTTTTCCATATAGACATGCACTGTTTGATGAAATTGATGATGACGGGCGATATCTTGTATATATTTAAAGTCTTTAAAATCCAGTAATGTGGCACACTATTGAATGCCTTTCGATAATCTATCCAGGCAGTATTAAGATTTTTATTTGTACTGTAGCAGTTTTCCAGGATCATTTTGTTAATTAGCAATTGGTCTTTACAACCATAACAGCCACGTTTGCACCCTTTTTGTTCAAGCGGTATCATGTCATTTCTTTCTAAGAATAAATATGTCTGTTTTGTTAAAATAGATGTTAATAGTTTATATGTTGTCGGAAGACATGTAATTGGTCTGTAGTTTTTCGGGTTGTTTGTGTCACCATTCTTGGGTAGAAGAAATGTAATTCCTTTGGTCATCCATGCAGGAATTTTAGTGAGATCGTCAACCATTTCTTGAAGTTCTTTGGCTATTTTTTTATGTGCTGCATTTAAATAATATAGCCAAAAGTTAGGAATTTTATCTATACCTGGGAATTTCCAATTGTGTGCTTTTTTTAGTGCAAATTTAACATCATCTTCTGTAATTCCAGACCATGTCTGTTCGGGTTTATTTTTCATTCGTTCTATCTCTTGCGTAATCCAATGTACTTCCTTGCCAAGTTCTTTAGGGCAAGCCCATATCTTTTCCCAGAACTGTGTGACTTCTTCCATTCTGGGGGGTACTGTCACTTCAATTCTTTTTTTACCTATTTCCCTGTAAAATCTCTTTGTATCAGTCTGAAAGATCTTGTTTTGTCTGTAAAATCTTGCTCTTTTTTCATAGCGTCTTATTCTTTGAGCCTTCAGTTGGATTTTTTGCTTTATTTTTTCTTTATTTGATTAGACTTCATTTTCATTCATTATTATTATTATTATTATTATTATTATTATTATTATTATTATTATTATTAATACCGTATATTATTATCAGCCTTTATTATTATTATTATTATTATTATTATTATTATTATTTTTACTGTATGTTATTATCAGCCTATATTATTATTATTATTATTATTATTATTATTATTATTATTATCATTATCACAGTTTACATTATGGTTTTTATTGATATACGTGTTGCTATGCCATCGTCAGTGCTTAATTCATATTGTTTTATAGTTGTTCTTTGAATCACAAAGTTTTCTTCTCTTTTTCACACTTTTTTACAGAGAGAATGATTTGTTATATGGTTTTGGCTCAAGTGACAAAAGAAGATTCTGCTTGAACAAATAGGTGAAGGAAGCAGCTGCCGATACACATAAATTCAACACTTCGCTATTCCTAATATATTTCCGCAGACAAAACATACTTCTAGTGCGTGTGAAATCACTGACAGTCCTATTATTTCTTCAACGTCACAGTTCCATGCATTAAGAGGTCGTACATGAGAAAAATAGATATCTTCTGTCTATGCCTCTGTTTCTTTACTAATCTATGTTTAGATTTGCCTATCTAAAATTGTACTCATCTAATCATTGGTTGAATTTGGAGCTACTGTTTCCTTCCAGCATACCTGTCACTAAATCTCTGTATCTATCTATCTATCTATCTATCTATCTATCTATCTATCTATCTATCTATCTATCTATCTATCTATCTATCTATGACTTCATTTATTTATTTATCTATCTATCTATCTATCTGTCTATCTATCTATCTATCTATGACTTTATCTATCTATCTATCTATCTATCTATCTATCTATCTATCTATCTATCTATCTATCTACCACCATCAGTCTTTGCTTTTCTGTTGATTTAACTATTTATATAATGTTCTTTCTATATATCTATATCCATTCACAACCTCTAAGTCTATTCACATCTATCTCTGCATTATTTATATATATGCTCATACCTGTCACCTATATATATATATATATATATATATATATGTATATGGCCCAATTTGACTTTGTCAAGACACTCAGATGTAATGATGGCATCTACCACGTATAAGGGATTCACAGGCTCAAATTCTGCAAGAAAATCAATATTTCCAAAACACTATTTGTAGAATATTCAGGCCAGTGGATATATATATATATATATATATATATATATATATATATGTGTGTGTGTGTGTGTGTGTGTGTGTGTGTGTGTGTGTGTGTGTGTGTGTGTGTAACCTTGTCGTTATACTCTTTTCGAAAAACCCTCCGAGCACATACGCGGAAGGAAAAATGGTGATAAAAAAGAACAAGCTAAGCACTTGAACATCAGTCAAAGTACGCAGCCCCAGAAAAAACCGAGAGAAGTAACCTAGGTTACTTATTTACTTCATTTATATATATATATATATATATATATATAATAAAATGGGGTGTTATTAACAATTTTTGAATGTAAGGAAGTAAGAAGGGGAAGGAAGACAGATATTTATGTCTCATATTAGGAGATATACTCACCCACCTAATACAAGAGTCAAGAGTTTAAAATTTAGCCATGTCAGAGGGATAGAAGTGGTAGGCGAACAGAAAGGAAGGAAGGCTGAAGGGGTGGTTACCTGCTTTCCCCTTCTTACTTCCTTAAATTGTTAATCCCATCCCATTTTATTTTCCTGAGCATCAATAATTTTGCGGAGGCTTCTACTGGTAAAAATCTTTTAACATATTTGAATTTGAATAAATAAAGTCTTGGTTTCAGCCGTTTCTCAAGAAGCGAGGAATACCTCGTAGAAATGGCTAGCAACGGATTTAAATCTCGAATTTTTCGTTTTATTTTATATATATATATATATATATATATATATATATATATATATATATATATTACGCTCTTACACCTCGATTAAGCACTATGGAGGAATGGTATACTTTATAAAAACAGTAGATACCCACGCATCTCCGCATAGTTCATTCGGTAATGAATATGAACACTCATGTCCTTTCTCTACCTAGCACCAATAGCTTAGAGGTAGAATCACCGACTGATCTCAATTGGGTCAGTTTCAATCCTGGCTAGAAGAAATCGGATGTCTAATCGTAGTGATCAGTTGTGATACACCGAAACCGAAGTCTGCAGAGGACTATATATATATATATATATATATATATATATATATATCAGCATGAAGTGTGGGTATAGAAGAATCAAAAGGAGTATCCTGTACATAGAGTGGGAGGATAACTCTCTAAGAGAGTTGTAAATATATATGTATATAAATACATATAGAACAAATACAAGAAAAATTAAGGCAGACTCGTTATTTCATGGTAAATCGGAAATATAGGCCTATTTCAGCCGAACCATCAACAGCTTCCGATTTAATTGTACAAAGATTCGTGTAAAATCCTTTGTACAATAAAGTCAGAAGCTGATGATGATTCGCCTGAAATAGGCCATACGTCCGATTTACCATGAAATAACATGTCTGCCATAATTTTCCTTATATATATATGTGTGTGTGTTTGTGTGTGTGTATGTGTGTGTGTGTGTGTGTGTGCGCGCGTATGTGTGCGTGTGTGCGTGTGTGTGTGTGTGTGTGAAGGGTATGTATATAATTATAAATATCAATATATATATATATATATATATATATGCAATTTGTTATATATATTATTTATATATTATATATGCGTGGTACTTATTTAAAAGCGCTCAATATCAGTGATAGAGCTGACATATTCATATAGATAGGTGTGAGTTTGTAACCCTGGGTTTCACGATCTTCTTAGTTACTTATATAACTTACTGAAGAGAAAGTGTGGCACTCATTAAATTCTTGATATTGATGGGAAATTAAATATGGAAAACAGTAAACAGTTGAAATATTTTTCACGTAAAACCACAAACAAAAGGGAAATTATTTAAATATACAATCAAAAGTAGATTTATAATTATACAGACATTTATATATTAATAACAACGAAAGCCCCCATGAGGCAACACTGGCCTTGCAGAAGCTTGAGGACTGGAAATGAGAAGCCCTCCACCACCGACCGTATTCTCCTGATATGGTTTCTTCGGATTTGCATTTGTTCTGAATTCTACAGAACAATTTAAATGTAGAAAGTCAGAAAGGGAAATTATCTTAGCCGACGAGTTTCTTCTTCAGAGGGAATTTGTAAGACAAATGCTATTTACCTCGGTAAAGGACAGAATGCGTTGGCTAATATACGCTTTCTATTTGTCTTTAGTTATAGTCTTTTTACAGATATAAGGCATCAGAATTTTTTAAAACACGTTAAATGACCAGAAATTTTAATCTGTCCTGACAGTTGAATGTTTTCGCATAATTTTCTTCAAAAATAGGTAAAAACAATGGTGGCTATTGATTTGACTAATATTTTTTTGGTCGTATAAAATTATGTTTTAATTTGGCACAACATTGATTGACTATTAATTCCAGAAGATCTCACAAAAACTTTGTCCTATATATTAACTAATGTTCTTGTTGTTTTTTTGTTTTTTTTTATAATAACGTTTTTATGTGCTTTCTAGCCTTTCTAAGATGCCTGTCAATCTTTATAGATTTTATTTCATGCCTGTCGATGTCTGCTGACCATGTCCACATATATTTCTTTCTTTCTACTGCTGCTTAGTTATTTTTAGCCCTTTTCTACAGAAATATACTTCTATTTTTACGAATTAAGAGTTATTAATAGTTCTGTGTTTAAGAAATTGGAATCTGTACTGCGTAACAGGGGGATTGAAATTAATACTAATGTTAATATTGCTTACTTACTACGAACCTTTGAAATATATAAATAAAAACAAACACAGATTCAATGAAAACGAAAACATTACTGAGCTCAACTACAAATAGGTCAGAGTATTCCTGGACAGGATCTGCGGAACAAAGACGATCTATCTTCGTAGTTAAATAAAGGGTTAAAATTTGATGTCCCTGAAGTTTACTCATGTCGAGAGATATCAAACCAGGATCTCACAAAGGCTATAAAGACAATATGGATATTAGACAGTGTATAAATAATATCTAAACTTATTTATAAATGGAACTTTGTCTCTGTGTGTATGTGTGTGCTGTGTGTCCGTTACCTATAGACTTCGAAACGGCTGAACCGAATTTCTTGAAAATTTACACTGTTGTACTATAAGGGTCTGCGAGTGTTCTTAGCTAGGTTTTGTGTCGAGGTACCCCCGATAAATATCAAAAATCGATAATCGAAAAACTCGGGTTATAGAGGATTTTAATCAAATTTGATGCGCTCATTGACAAAGACATAAGAAACGATATTAAGAAGTTGCAAGGTTGCAGTTCTTACAATAGCGCAGAAAATCGATAACATATATATATTTTCTAAACATATTCTATTAAATATAAGAGACAATGAATATCTATTATGTTTAATCATGAGCCGTTCTAAACGTCGTATTTTTGCTTTAATTTCAGTTGAAAATAAAGACAAAAATTCTCCAACATTTCAATAATTATTTATTGATTTGCTTCTAAGCTTTCGGCTCACATGAGCCATCTTCAGAGAGGTTGTTTAGACTGAAATATTATAAAATCCACCATCACCGACGATTTTATTTTGTGTTGACATAAAACTCCGCTTGGCAACGGCAATAGTTACCAAAAATAATAAACGCAGTTCTTAAGTTTGCGATGCGGTTTTATGACGTCACACCGCGGGATAGCGCGAAATGACAACAAAACCATGTAGTCAAATGCAATGTAATATGTTATTTCCTGTTTTAAAGTTGATTTTATTGAGTGTTGGTTGTTTTGATTTTATGTACATGGCCTCCAATATCTGCAGGCTCCTCTTACTGTGTGTATGAGTAAGAATCACCGTATTGTTGACCAAAATCTGTCTGATCATACCTATTTGTTTATGTTTTTCAGAGAAATATTGTTTAATAGTACTCTGATCAGAAAGATGACATGTAAGTCTACGGGAGAGCGTGGTTGTAGTAAAACCAATATATGTACTAGGATTTTGATTAGTATCAGAGATGCAATCTCTGAATGGGCATGTAAATTGGTACACTACATTGGTTTTTTGTAAAGAAGTTAGTTTAGTGCTTGTTGGGTTATTATAGACTATGAGGTCAATTGTTTTAAACTTTTTATAATATATATTGAGTTTAATTTGATTATTACTTTCGATTATTACTACAATCACACAAAATTCATTTACGGAGAAAAAACTTATTTGATTTCGATACCAGAAAATCAGAATTTGACTAAGATCTATTCATTTTTTCTTTTAGTCTACGGTTTTGCTTTAACTGGAAACAACTATAGCTTTTAGTCTTTCGTGCCAACGTCCAAAGATGCTGAGCTCCAGGACCATGGATTAGTTTTAAAGCTTTCATTACACCCGAGCAACACCGGGCTATACTGCTAGTAAACAGATAAAGAAAAGGCAACATTTAGGAAAGAAGCAGATAAAGGTAGGTTCACGGTGTCGAACCATGATGTTTTTCTCGTCAAAATCCATTTTTTGTAATTATAAATCTACCATTCATCTGTGTATTGAATACTGTTACTATATCCAGTCAGTGCACTTCCTATTCATCTATTTTCTCGCTCTTTTCGTTTGTGGAAGTCTCTACCGTTTGCTTGCTTCACCGATAGCTACAATCGCAAAAATTTTAAATTCAACGGCCATCACCATCTTCTATCTAACTGTTTGTCATTCATCTCTTATCTTTTCTTACACATCTCCTGCACTTTGTTGTATCCCTTGTATCCCAAAAGGAGTACAGTGAGATAATAAAGGCGGTTCTGCCTTGCTTGATATAATTATTAAAAATACATTCTCTTACCTTCATAAATAGACGACGAACTGTACCCCTGAAAACTCTAACAATTTATTCTTAATCAGGTTTTCCTTGGCTAAAATTTCCTTTGATTGATTCATTTATAGGCTTCACAAGCTGATGTAAAATTGATTCAGCAAAGGAAAATCAATTTCCTATCATGGATTACATGTTTTAAATTATTAAAGGCATAATTGTCTTCGTCCAAAAAAATTCTATTTTTGATATTGATTACAATATACAAGGTCTCGAGGAGAAAAACAACCAACACGACAGTGGATGGAAAGAAGAAAGAAATTATTGCGATAGAGAGTACAATAAGTTGATATACAGAGACTAATAAAACACTTATAACCACCGAAGCGATTATTTATTTTTGTACAAAATACACAAAATGTGGTGCGAGACCAAAACTGGGGATTGGTGCAGGCTGGTTTCTTTTTCTTCTTCATGCGCTGTGTCTGTTCAGGACTTCCACCTGGCTCTGTCTCTTGTCGCTCTCACAATATTTTCTCTTGGTATCTATTCTAAATCCCATCCATTTGCTCAGACCTAACAAGTAGGTCTAGCTCTGCTTTTCCCTGTCTCCCCTTTCCCTTATTAGACCTTTGAGTATTAAATTGTAGACTCCCTCCTTCATCATTACTTGTCTTAGGAAACCTTAAAAATACCCAAAAATCATACCACATGGTGACTCAAACTTTGTGTGTAAAATTAGGTACACTTAATTATTAGTCAAAAATTTTGCTTCATTGAGGTTTGGAACGAGCTGGATCGAAGTAGATGATGTGCTTTCAGAGAACCTGTGAGTAAGATCCTCTTAACATGGAGAATAAGCAACAGGTGGGCTCAGTGTGGCTTGAGAAATCATATATCTGCTTCAACAGGTATCTACAACAAGCGATCAAACGATTTTTTACATAAAAACGTTGTTTTAGTGGGTGCACGTGTTTGAGTAAGCGTCTTTATTTTATTTTTTGTTTTTATATTTATTTATTTATTCATTTTGCTTCTTGTTTTTAAACATTTAAATAAAATCTGCCACCTTAGAATCAATAAAATTAATATGGGAAATTCTACCGCACATCCAGGAAAGAGCGCTTTTTACCTGACCGTAACCACAATTTTTACCGGGAGCCATAATACAGTAAGAACCACGGTAGCACATATAGCATCAGTCAGTCAGTTAACCACCATAGACAATACACCCTTGAGCGATCTTTTTCTCGAAAGATTAATGACGGGGCTAAAATATTTTCTCGTAGTAGATTATCTTTACTTTCTATAGTAGGCTGGTTGCCAACCAAGGCTATAGAACCCAATCTCTCTTGCTATTTTACACATAGCTACAGGAAAAATAACGAATAATTGTAAGGGTATTTGTGCGTAAGTTAATGCAACGAATTCAACTGGAATTCGAACTCGGCTCTCCGAGCCAATATTCATTACACCACAAGGCACATCCCACCCCAAAACGCACATATAGCATGCCTCGATACACTATATATATAATTATTACTTTAGAACATGTGCAAACTACAAACTACTACAAAATTGTACATTATTAAGTATCTGTTGAGACATTGTTCTTTCAATGACGAGACAAAACACACAATTTTTAGAAGTTTGTAGTATCCACATGTTCTGAAGTAATCATTTGGTTAAGTGCCATAGATGATACACGATCATGTCTCAAAAGATTATACCGCAATAGGTTGCCATTACTTTTTACTGTAGACTGGTTGTCATCCAAGGTTGTAGAACCTAATCTGTTCTGTTATTTTACCCATAACTAGGAAAAAGACAGAATAATACCTCTCCCAAAATTAATGCAACAGATTTAACTGGAATTCGAACTCGGCTCCTCGATTTCTCGTTTTGAGCCGATATCCACTGCACCAAGACGTACATTCACATATAGCGTACAAAAACTAAATTACCCTTTTTTATAAGAATGGCTTATCTTTTGTTATGGCCTTTCAAATTCTATCTATTTTAGCTGTGTTTTTCTCTCCAGAACGTCAACAAAGTTACTTTAATTTAACTAATGGGTTTACTTCATTAATACATTATTTCCCAGACCTAAGAGTATTATTTTGGTCTGCAGATAAGTTTTTTATTCAACAAAATAGGTATTTTCCAACTACAATAACGTTGTAGTTTAACACCCACTGAATAAATATATGTAAGTTTTCATTAATGATTATAAAACTTATTGCTTATTGCAACGCACTTTTACCCTCTAACAACGATATTTTCACTGTTAAAATATGGACATATTGACAAGCATAATCACCTCGCGAACAAACTGATATATCTAAACTTATTTATAAATGGAACTTTGTCTCTGTGTGTGTGTGTGTGTGTGTGTGTGTGTGTGTGTGTGTGTGTGTGTGTGTGTGTGTGTGTGTTTGTGTGTCCGTTATCTATAGACTCCGAAACAGTTGAACCAATTTTCTTGAAAATTTACACAGTTGTACTATAAGCGTCTGAGAGTGTTCTTAGCTAAGTTTTGAGTCAAGGTACCCCCGATAAATATCAAAAGTCGATAATCGAAAAACTCGTGTTATAGGAGTGGTCTGATTTTAATCAAATTTGATACATTCATAGACAAAGACATCAGAAACGATATTCAGAAGTATCAAGGTTGCAGTTCTTGCAATAGTGCAGAAAATCAATAATATATATATATATATATATATATATATATATATATATATATGTATATATATATATATATATAAGGCAAGATGTTTGTGTGTGTGTCTGTTTATCTGCCTGCATGTCTGTATGTTTTCAGCCCTTTTATTTTAGTTTTTGCTTCGGGTTTTGTTCTAAGTAGGTATAATTGTATACTATGATTGTAGTTCTTAGTCTCAGCCATGATACCATTTACTCAGAGAACTTATTTAGCCTTCAAAATTCAGTTTACAACGAAAAAAACTGTATGATATCGATACCAGGAATTCAAAATTTGACTTACATCCATTCATTTTTCTTTCAGTCTACTGTTTCGCTTTAACTGGAAACATCTATTGCATTTTTGTCTTTCGTGCCAATGTCAAAAGAGTCTGAGCTCCAGTGCCATAGATTAGTTTTAAAGCTTTCATTACACTCGAGCAACTCCGGGCTATACTGCTAGTTATTATATATATATTCTAAAGAGAAGTATTAAAATGTCTTCTTTAGATTTCGTCAGTTTTCGTGTCCGCTACCAATATTCAAAATAATGAAGCGAAATAGAATATCGCACTGCTGCTACCTAAAATACAAAAAGTCGACACAAAGCAGATAATTAGGTTTATTTTTTATTATATAAGGACATAATAACCCCCCAGCTTCCCCGGCCGTACCCCTTTTCACTTAATCTATTCGACTTGCTGTAAGGCCCCAAACCCACCCGAGAAACCACAAGCCATGATTCGCTCGCTCGATATAAGTCTTTAAATACGAAATCATGAAATTTTATTTATTCCAGTAGGTATTTTGTTCTCATTTTTCTGTGCATAATGAATGTTTATACGGGATTCTAGAAATATATTTCTCTTTTGTTATCATTTCACCCCCAAGCAAAGCAGAACGGCCACTGGTGAAGAGATGAATGATGAGAAAGAGGAACACGTTAATGGAGAGTCAGAAAATTAGTAAGAAAAGGATGATAATACATGTGTGAATAAAATGTTACAAATTAATCGAACTGGAGATTTCCTTTAGTAAATAGTCTGTCACGATTATCCCTTTATTGTAAACATCTTATAAGATATAGTTAGAAAATAAGAATAAAAAGGAGTTATAAAACAGAAAGACAGAACAAATAAGATATAATAAAGAAGTGAAAAGTTAGAAAGATAAAGTTAGGAAGATAAAGGAAAGTCGTAAGACGAGCCAATATGATAAAGCGGATTATGTTTTTAATATATATATATATATATTAGTTTATTTTATTTTCTTCTCTTCTTCAAAAAGACACCCCGACTTGGCCGCATGTAGGAGGATCAGTAATGCCAAGCATGCCCGATTTATAACATCGAATAGCCCAAGTCTTCATTAATTACCCTTTCTGGGGTAAATTATATAATGCACATCCTAAAGCTAGTAGAAGTTTTTCTTTTCTGAGTGCGAGCCGAATACCGATCATATTCGTTTGGATCGCCTGTCGAAGAAGTCCGTTGTTAATATGGATCTGAAACTTCTAATGACATGGGGCAACAACACTGACGACGCACCTAGATTCGGCACTTTAAGGTGTATCTTAATAACGAAGTCATGAAGTTTTCTTTGTTCATTAAGTATTTTAGTTTTGGTTCACTGCAAATGAATGGAACTAAGTTGTTAGTCTAGTAGCTCGAGTAAATTCATGCAGAGGGGGCACCAGCGACCTAGGTGTATTGAAGCAGAAGCCGTGAAAATATTTGTAGAAGAGAGAGTGGGAAGCCACATTACGTCGGAGAGAAGGTAACTGGATTTGAGCTACTAGGTCGGGATTAATTACATTACACATTATTTTATTGGATTTTGTCAAGAAGCCCAAGATGACTAGCAGGGGCATCCGACAAAATGTGACAGCAGTATTCAAGGGCATGCTCAGATAATAGATTTATATATGCGCAAGATGGATTTAAACGAGAAAATATTCTTTACCCTACAAAGCGAACCAAATTTTCGAGTAGCAGATTCAGCTATGGAGTCAATGCAATCACTCCACTTGAGGTCGGCTGATAGATTTAGGCCGAGGAGGCGCAGTATTTTGCTTTCGGGGAGACTAGCCTAATCCTAGGAATATTAGCCTGATACCTATGATAATTTTGCAAATAATGTTACTAAAGAAATTAATAGTACATAATTTTAACTGGAAAACGCAGTGAAAGTCAAAAACAAAGAGTGCTAGGAAAATTTGACACGCTCAGGAAAACATTTGTATCATGTGGAAACAGCAACCTGTTTAATGAAATTATAAAAATTAAAAGGAGAAAAAAAATTCAAATGGTAATATTAACCGTTTCCTTATAAGAAAACCTTAATCATTCATTTACCGAGTAGCCACTAATATTTTCGGTTGAAATTAAAATATTTCCATGAAAACAATTTTACATTAAACAGCTTTTCGAGTGTTATGGTGAAACACACCTATTCCTCAAATAATGAAATCTCCCTCCCATATTAATAAGAGTTGACAGGAAGTTAACTCGAGAAGTTCTTATGAAGTTTATAGGAGTTCTTAGAAGTTCTAGAAAATTCTTTAGAGTACTATTGGAGATCATTAGAACTACTAGGCAGTTGATATTAGTCGGCAGTTAGCCGAATACTAAGGAGTCAGCTTACAGTAGAAGTTTACCAACTTCCTAACATTTTGGGTGCGTTAAATCGATTAGCTGCCGACATATCACGAGTATAACCTTCAGTGCCAAAACTACTCCACAAAATCAAGTCAAACAGCTGTAATTTATTTTTCTATTGTTGATGGATCTTCCTGTCTAACCATATATTTGAAATAGTGTCAAATATTGACACCGGGATTCTTTATTTTCTCTTCAAGTGATGTGTGGTATATATCTAACTTGAAAATATCTAAATCCTCAAGAAATGTGGTTTCTTTGAAGCAGTTATTTTGGCTGTGATTTTTACGTTAGTCAATTTATTTTGAAGAAAAGTGGTTTTCTATAAGACCGACAGATTTTATTAGCTCTGAAACATGTCTCATCATTTTTATGAGTGTTTGGATGCATACCGAGAATAGGTTACGTTATTTATTAACATGAGTCAAGTTTTGAGGATACTGATTGGGTGTTGTTGCAATTTTCTATGTTGGACCAAACTATACCGAACACCGTCAATGCTGT
This sequence comes from Ascarosepion bandense, assembly GCA_037127315.1. Lineage (NCBI taxonomy): Eukaryota > Metazoa > Mollusca > Cephalopoda > Sepiida > Sepiidae > Ascarosepion > Ascarosepion bandense. The sequence goes on from JBBBDQ010000932.1 coordinate 4,858,290, forward strand.
GTTCAATTTGTTAATCAACTCGACTAAATTTGGTTTAAATTAATCAGCAGAATATCATACTGCTACCAGAGAGTAGACTGGGATTAGTTCCGAGACTTCCTCTGTGACATCCCCTGGAACAACGTCTTCTGTCTTCCTGTCGAAGACTGTGCGTCCGAGGTCTCCTCTTGGGTGAAGGCTGGCATCGATGCTTTCATCCCGGCCATGAAATTCCAGCTAAAATCAAATTCGTCTCCCGTGTTCTCGCCCGCTTGCTCGGCCGCCATTGCCCACCGGAACCATTTCTTCCGGCTCTATCGAAGCTACCCGTCGAACCAAAACAGTCGCCTTTTCACCTTAACACGTAATAAGTGTAAAAAAATACTGAACGAATCTAAGATGGCGTTTGCTGCCAGAATGAAGCAACACATAGTATCCTCTAAGTTAGGCGCCAAAGATTACTGGCGACTCTGCAAAAGCGTGCTCAACAAGAGCAAGATTTCAATACCCCCACTAGTCAATGAATTTGAGGTCCTCACCTCCCCAGCGGACAAGGCTGAGTGCTTTGACCGTAGATTCTCCACCAATTCGATACTGGACTCGTCAGTGCCTACACCCGACTTCCCACCTAGAACTAAGACTCAACTAAATAACGTCCACATTACATCCTTGCTGGTCTGTAAGATAATCTCAAAACTTGACCCTCACAAAGCGAGCGGTGGGGACGGAATCCCAACCATAGTCCTGGAGAAATGTGCCCCAGAACTCTCCTCTGTCCTCTCTAAACTCTATAACCTCTGCCTATCTGCTTCCTGTTTTCCTACCTGTTGGAAGTCCTCCTCTATAGTTCCTATATTTAAGAATACTGGTGAACCCTCAGACCCCGCTAATTACCGCCCTATCAGTCTCCTTCCGATCTTCGGCAAAGTTTTCGAGGCCATTATCAACACCGAGGTGATTCAGCATCTCACGGCCCACAGGCTTCTCTCGGACAAACAGTACGTTTTTTGCTTCACCAGGTCTACTACTGATATGTTACCTACCATTACCGAGTACATATACCAGGCTCTTGACAAGAATGACAAAGCCCAAACCGTTGCCTTGGATATCTCCAAAGCTTTCGACAGAGTCTGGCACGCTGGACTTTTATGCAAATTGCGGAGCTACGGTATAACCTGACTTTTGTTTGACCTCATCCAGTCATTCGTCTCTAACCGCACATTGAAGGTAGTATTAAATGGACATGCCTCCCAAAACTACTATACGAATTCGGGCGTCCCTCAAAGCTCTATCCTATGTACCACACTCTTTCTGATCTACATTAATGATCTCCCCGATGCCATTAGATCCCAAGTAGGCATGTACGCCGATGACACCACAATTTACTCTCGCCTCGATCAAAAACACGATGTGGACGACAAAGTGAACCTCGCTTCAGAGCTTGAAAAGGACCTCCAATCCGTATTGGACTGGGGTAAGAAATGGCTCGTAAATTTCAATGCTTCTAAAACGAAACTAATATCAACTAACCACCATAGACAATCGCATCTACCTCCCATTACCATGGAACAGGTTTGCCTCCCAGAGAGTAAAACACTACGCCTCCTTGGCCTTACACTCTCAGCGGACCTCAGATGGAATGACTATATCGAATCCATTGCCAAATCCGCCTTATGAAAGTCGGTTCTCTGTGCAAGGCCCGGAAGTTTTTCCCGTCTGAATCTCTCCTGCACATATATAAATCTACCATCCGCCCGTGTATTGAATACTACTGCCACATCTGGTCGGGTGCCCCTGCTACTCACCTTGGGCTTCTTGACAAAGTACAACGGAGAATCTGTAACGTGATCGATACTGACTTGGCAGACCGGCTGCAACCACTCTCTCACCAGTGCGATGTGGCTTCCCTGTGCCTCTTCTACAAATACTTTCCCGGCTTCTGCTCCGATGAACTTAAATTATTGGTGCCGCCTAGGTACGAATTTACACGAGATACTAGATTAGCAACTAGGTCCCACCCTTTTACAGTAAAACAGATAAGATGCAACCGTAATTAATACTCCAACAGCTTCTTTTCTCGCAATTCCCGCCTGTGGAATTCCCTTCTACGTATCTGCTTTCCCGACAGATACAAACTTCAGGAGTTTAAATGGACACCTCCTAACACACTAACTTGCACCTATTCTCCATACACTCTCACCATCTTCCCAACTCTCCTTATCGGTATCCTTATCCGCATATCACCCACCTTCTGACATTTCCTATATCTAGCCATCCTTTCTCACCACTTTCCCCTGTATGTAACCCCCTGGGCAATAGCGGCAGTGAAATGCCTTGTTCGAGGTGAAACGATTATAAAAAAATACGATGAAATATTTTAAGTGATTGATATTCACCAGTTCCTCTATCCTTAAACTTTGTGATAGATTCAGAATATATGCCATCACTGATTCTATTCCAATTCAAGATCATAGCCTCTCTTTTGGAAAGGCTAAACTTCATTCGCGTTTCTTAGAATACTTCTTAGAAAATGTTTTTTTTTTTTGGCTTTTGTAAATTACGACACAAAGAATTAATGGAGATGCTAGGCAACCTCGGCAAAGACATAAGAATAATCAAGAATTTCTACTGGCAGCAAACGGCCTGCAGACGGACAGGTAACGACCTCAGTAGATACACAAAGATAGAAAAAGGCGTAAGACAAGGATGTGTCTTTTTACCGGATTTGTTCAACCTATACAGCGAGAATATTTTGAGGACCCTAGATGACACGCCAGGATTTGTTATTGGAGGCCACAACCTGAACAACATAAGATATGCAGACGATACAGTGCTGATTGCGGACACGGAAAGGAAACTACAAGACCTCATACAGAAAGTAGCAGTGGAGAGTGACAAGAAGGGACTACAAATAAACTTTAAGAAAACTGAGTGCATGGTCATCAGCAAAAGATACAACCCAAAAGGCCAAATACAGGTGGGGGACAACAGAATCAAACAAGTACAAGAATTTAAGTACCTAGGAAGTGTTCTAACAGGAGATGGAAAGTGCGACACGGAGATCCGAAGGCGAATTGGCATGGCAAAGGACGCGTTCCAGAAGATGAGCAAAATACTAACACACAGGAAAATCTCAATAGAAACGAAGAAAAGAGTGCTAGACTGCTACGTGATGTCAGTTCTTCAATACGGCAGTGAATGCTGGACAATATCATCGAAAATGAGGACAAAACTGGAAGCGGCCGAAATGTGGTTCTACAGAAGGATGCTACGGATATCGTGGACTGAGCATACAAGCAACGATGAGGTGTTAGAAGGAATGGCAACAAAAAGGAAATTGATGCTGAGCATCAGGAAGAGATAACTGAAGTTCCTGGGACACGCAATAAGGAAGGAGAGCCTGGAGAACCTGATACTGACTGGACAGATAGAAGGAAGGAGAGAGGAAGGCAGCGGATAACATATTTGCAGGGCCTGATCAGGTGGATGACGGAACGGGGGTTGCCAGGAGCAACAGGAGCAAACATACTAAGAGCCACAAGGGATAGGGAGACGTGGAGAGCCATAATCGCCTACGTCCTGAAGGGACAGGGCACATAGAAGAACAAGAAGAATATAATTATTATTCCAGCTATAATCTAGCGGATCGGCTTCAGCTATTATATTATCGTCATAAGGTTTTTTTCTTTGTGTCTTTTCTATGAATGCATTCATGTTAATTATACAGATGAGCTCTTCTCTATGGTACCTGGACTTTTTGAATTTTAACGCAGTTCTAGACTGGAAGCAACATTTTATCAATTTACTGTTAAGATGTTTAAATGCAACGGTAAATACTTTACTAACGGTTTCTTTTCTCGCAATTCTTGCTAGTCGTACACTCTTCCGGTCCTATGCTTTCCAGCCATTTCTAATCTTCAAAAATGTAAATAGAATACTATTCACTATCTCTTGTCCTCTAAATATCTCTATTCTCTGTACGCTGATTATTATCTATGTTACTAATTCTTTCGCACTGTGTAACCTCTTCTGTCTTAGTGGCTTTTCATGAAAGAAAACCGATTAAAAAATGTCATCAGCATCGCCAACATATTTACCCTGGCCCCAGGAAAGGAAGCAGGGGGAAGGTCAAAAATCAAATTTCTCTATTCTTTATACGCTGATTATTATCTATGTTACTAATTCTTTCGAACCGTGTAACCTCTTCTGTCTTAGTGGCTTTTCATGAAAGAAAACCGATTAAAAAATGTCATCAGCATAGCCAACATATTTACCCTGGCCCCAGGAAAAGAAGCAGGGAGAAGGTCAAAAATCAAAACTTGCGAAGAACATCAAAAGACATGAAGTTGGGAATCGCTGTATTCAGCTACGTTCTGAAAAGAATATGTATCACTTTGAAAAAGAAAATGTTTTCTGGATTGTTAAGATTTAATGCAAGAGGTAAATATAAAAATATTTTTAAATATATAGATATATAATAATTATATTTTTGGTAAATGTGTTTATTATATTTTGTTTCTATGCTGACGTTTAGATGTATATTTCTTTTTTTAAAAAAATGACACGCATCTGTCATGGATCTGCAGAAATGAAAGGATGAGATAAAATCATTCCGAAGAGTACAGTTTTGCATATTTTACCCGGGGTTTGATGATCTAGTTGCCGAGATAGCAATCGTAGAGATAAAAATATCTTCTTTCAAATAAGAAGAAATATATGAAGATGCCGAATAATATATAAGTATAGTATCATATTTGGGAAGACGCAAAATGTGTTATAACATTCTTCATTCTACAATATATATATATACAGGTTGCAATGGATAAGGTGTTCTCTAAATAATGCGAAATATGAAATACCAAATTTGCATAAAAATATGTTAAATATTAAAGAGTAAATTTGCTCAATAAATTTGACACTGACTTCTACCATGGTGTCTAGAGTACTTTAAAAATTCCTGCAACTCTTTTGGGCAGTCTCCTTTTTTAAGTTAGTTAATGCTGCCAATGCTGGGTGTACATTGTGGTGCAGGATGTGCGTTGTGGTGCAGTGGATATCAACTCGACACGACAAATCGTAGTGCCGAGTTCGAATTCCAGTTAAATTCCTTGCATTCACTTACGCACAAATAACCTTGTGAAAGGCATTAATCTGTCTCTTCCCTCCGGTTATGGGTTAAAAAACAGATAGGGTTCTTTAGTCTAGGCTGGCAACCAGTCTACCGCAGAAAGAAATGGCAACCTTCTGCCCAGTCTGTCATGTGTCTTTCGAGACAGGATCGCCCAAAGCCTGTACAACGTATGTCACTTAACTGACTGAATGCTGCCATAATTCTTGCCTTCATTTAATCTTTTGTTGTTACTATCAGTTTTGTTGATCTATCAATTAACCGTGTCCCAAATAAAATAATCAAAGTGGTTCCAGTCTGGAAGGTAGCTAGCCAGATGTAATTAGTAATGTGGTCAGAGAAATTATCTAAAAGTCATGACAGGCTTTCCTGCTGATGTAGAATTGTGCGAATTACTGTTACCAGACATAAAGTTTTCCTGCAGCCACCTTCTTGACCCATCGCAACACTAGCTTCATTCTGATGCCATGTGGAAATATGAATGGAGGCATAATGGCACCATTGCTAGAAATCTCCTCAGACATCTTCGTAATCACAATTCATGTAACTTTTTTCCACTGTCCAACAGAATGACATCCAAAGATTATGAAATGTTAGTATTAGAGCTTCCAGTATCAATCCTGAGTAGGACAGAATTCCGTTTCAAAATCTCTGGAAGAGGGAATTGCGTCATGGTGCTCTTTTTCTCACAGGCGCTGTTCAAATAACCCTACTATACTATAAGACAAAATAAAAACAAACATTGCGTCAAAATATCAAAAGCCAAAAATTTACCCATCGAACTATCCCCCCCTCTCTCTCTCTCTCTCTCTCTCTCTCTATATATATATATATATATATATATATATGTTTATATATATATGTGCCAGATCAAATAAATTGCAAACATTGTGTTTGCTTATTTTTAATAAAATCCGTTCATTATCTTTCACATATTATAATTGTAGCATGTCAGAAATGAGCTGTAACGTTGACAGATGTTATTATCATTCATTTCGCAATGTTCCCAGGTACTTTCAATCTCTTTCCGATGTCATTTTAGGGCTGTGAGCTATAGTAACAAAAGAAAAACCCGCAAAAGTTTTTTGCTAAAAATTAATGTAAATTTTTTCTGCTTCAAATATAACGGTTGACAAATTGCTTAGCGTTAATTAGAACGTGAAAATTATGCAAAATGGATTTTTTATGTGTTGTAATGTCATGGTCATGCGCGTGTTAAAGTATGAAAAAACTGTTCTTTTTACAAGCATTTCAGAACATTACTACAATATTCATAGCTGATTCTGTAAACTGACGGTTTAAGTGTATTAATGAATATAGACCTCGAGAATCTGTAGTTTGCTTTTGTTGTCATCTTGGTGTAGGATAGTTTTGTTATCGATCATTTTTTATATTGTAAATGTAGACGGGAATTTTGTTGTAGATGTGTAGAAATGGATGAATAGTGAGACAATCATATTAAAAATTTTATTAAATATAAGCAGACACAATTTATTTCACCTGGCATGTCCATAGGGAAATTTGCTGCTAAAATACACAAGTATATAAATATATATTATTTAATTGTCATAATGTTTAGCGCCAATGTTGTTGTTTTTCAGTAGCTTTAATGATAAAATGTATTTTGGCAAGCGGTTTCTTTTATCGGAAAGTACTTGATATCGATATCACAAACTAACCCTGACGTGCGAGTAGCATCATAAAGATATCTTCACAAAACTTCGAAGTCCGTATGAACCTATTAAACACTAGATAGATAGATAGATAGATAGATAGATAGATAGATAGATAGATAGATGTAAATTGCACAATCTCCGGATCTTTCCTAAATTCAAAAATAGAACAAAAATTATCCACAAAAAGAAAAGAAAATCGCGTTAAAAATAACACGTAGCAGTGATCAGAGTTAAGATCATTTTAAAAACAGAATTTGTTAAAAAAAAAACCGTAAAAGATTTAAATAAAAGATAGCATCTTGCAGAATAGAGAAGGATAGAGAAAATGTATTTTATAATGTGTTCTTGGTCTGCTTTGGGGGCAAACATATGTGCTTTGTGCACGTGTAGGTTATTATTATTATTATTATTATTATTATTATTTTAGTAAAGACGCAGTATCAACTGCAACCTCGTTTCAGTGCGTGTCTTTAAATTATATTTGTAGCGGGTTATATTCCGGTAAATCAGTTTTAAATATTGTTCAAGTGTTTTTGACAAAAAAAGGCCTGATCCGTATTGAGATATTTGGCTAATGTTTACCCAAGAGCCATTCAAGTTAGTTGTCGTTGTATATGCGTAAGATGCTGACGTATGAAATGCATTTTATGAGCCTATGTAAGAGAGAAAACGGTTAAAATTGTAGTGATCAAGAAAACGTCGTCTAAGTGGTCAAAGTAGCAATGCTTGGAAAAAAGGTCGCCTAAGTGTAACTTCTTATAAACGGAATGCAAGTGGAATGAGATTGTGTCGTCCTATGATATGTGACATGGTTGGTCTTAGCTGTGAACGTCTGAAATAGTGGAATTAAAGAATCTTGATTGTCAGAACATTGGCCATAGTAATAGCAATAACTAACAAAATGTTTGTTATGTGGGAAAGGATTTGTAGGGGAGAAATAATTAAACACCAAAAAGTGTATTAATTATTCAATCGCTCAAAAGTCATACCAGTAATGAGAGATATTTCAGCCATACTCTATTTTTATCATATTTGCTTTGTTAAACAAAACACAAAATAACATAGGAGGCGGACAAATACTGCAGTGATGCAAGAAACAGACAATTTCTCAAGTATCTTTAACTATTTGTCGCATATATCCCGAGGATCTCTTGTCCTAATAGGTGGCTGAAGTCAATGAAAGAATGACCATTAATCCTACGTAAAAATACAATAATTTAAAGATGATAACCACGCAATAGCTTGGAGATTTCTCAGAGGCCAAGTCTACGTCAGAAGGGAGATCAACTTCCAGGTTCTAGTGATTTTGTTTTTATGTGCATTTATTATATCATTTGCATAGATATGCCCTAAAATTCCTGGGTATAACGATAAACTATATCCAGCAGCAAGGATTCTAATCGGCTGATAGGCTGTTTTGACCTTTTAATTGCGACTGTTCCTGGTTCACCCTGAACCGAGGTGAAAGCACATGTTATGGTCCGAGTTTTTTTTAGCAAAACTCAAAACAAAACAAAAAACAATGAAAATATTTAAAAAACACTTTAAGTAAAGTTTCAAACATTATATTTTACCTGCATTTAAAGGCATACAATTGGATTCAAAATATATTTAAATGAAAGCATGAAAATGTGTTCAAAATATTAATATTTCAGAATTACAAAAATAGAAATAAAAACTTACATTATATAGAAAAATACCAATATTATTCTTTATCTGTAATTGAAAGCAAATAATTGGATTCAAAACATATTTAACTGGAGCCATAAAATTGTGTTCAAAATATTTAGATTCATGTGTTAAATAACAAAAAATTGAAAATAAAAACTACAATTGATAGATTTTATCTGTAGTTGAAGCCATACAATTGGTTTCGATATATATTTAAATTGAGCCATAGAATTGTGTTCAAAATATTTAAATTCCAGCAATAAATAACAGAAAACTACGAAAATATAAAAATACATTTTATAGTAAAATTACCAACAATATCTTTTATCTGTAGTTGAATGCATACAATTGGATTCAAAATATATTAAACTGTAGCCAAAAAATTGTGTTGAAAATGTTTGGATTTCAGCGTTAAAAAACTATGATAATATAAAAATGCTTTTTATAGTAGAACTATCAACATAATTTGTATTTTTCAACCTCAGATAAAATGCTGAGTTTAAAATATATTAAACTGGAGCCATACAATTGTGTTTAAAATAGTTAGAATTCTGCGTTAAGTTACAAAAAACAATGAAGAAATACATTTTATAGCAAAATTTCAAAAATGTATTTTATTTGTAGTGAAAAGATTACAGTTGGAATTAAACTATACAGCCATAAAATCTAAATAAAATAAACAAAATTTAAATAAAATTTAAAACATTTAGATTTTACCGTTAAAAAACAAAAAATTTGATAATATAAAAACTTTTTATAGTAAACTTACCAACATTAAATTTTAACTGTAGTTTAGGGTATACAATTTGGTCTAAATATATATTTACAGAAGCTATAAATTTTGTTCAAATATTCAGATTTTTGCATTAAATACCAAAAGACATTGAAAATACAAAAATACATTTTATAATAAAATTTCCACATTCCATTTTATGTAGAAGTTAAAAACTTAACATTGGATTCAAACTATATTTAACTGGAGCCATAAAATTATGTTCAAAATATTTAGATTACGCATGAAATAACAAAAAGATTTGAAAATTTAGAAATACACTTCATAATAAAATGATAAGCATTACATTTAATCTGTACTTGAAAGCATGCAATCGAACTCGAAATATATTTAAGTAGAACAATAAAATTTTCTTCAAAATATTTCACATTTAGCGTTAAAAACCAAAAACTATGATAGTATATAAGTACATTTTATAGGAAAATTAGCATCATTACATTTTATTTGTAATTGAAGGCATATAATTGCGTTCAATATATATTTAACTGGAGCCATAAAATTGTGTTCAATATATTCAGTTTTCTGTGTCAAATAATAAAAAAAATGAAAATATAAAATACATTTTATATTAAAATTACCTATGTTACATTTTATCTGCTTGCAATCGGATTAGAAATATATTTAACTTAAACCATACATTTGGGTTTAAATTATTCAGATTTCAACGTGAAAAAAACAAAAAAATTGTATGAAACTAAAAAACACATTTTATAGTAAAATTACCAGTACTAGATTTTATCTGTAGTTAAAGTCATACAATTTGGTTCAAAATATATTTAACTTGAACCATAAAATTGTGTACAAAAGATTTACATTTTAGTATTGAAAAACAAAAACATATGGTAATAAAATATACATTTTTAGGAATATTAGCAATATTACATTTTAACTGTTGTTGAAGGAATACAATTGTGTTCATTATATATTTAACTGGAGCCACGAAATTGGGCTGAAAATATTTACATATCAGCGTTCAGATACAAAATCAGTGACAGCATGAATACATATTTTTTAGAAACAATATCCATCCTATTTTATCCGTAGTCGAGGACAAAAAAATTGATTGTTAATATAATGTACTGGAGTCATAAAATTAGGTTTAAAATAAATATATTTTTACATTAAACAAAAAAAAAGAACTATGACAATATATATAAATACAATATTGGTAATTTTACTATAAAATGTGTGAAATTCAGATTTCACCATTAAATAAGTAAAAGGTATATGAAAATATAAAAATACTTTTTATAGTAAAATTATAAAAATATAGAATATCATGTTCGTGGTTTTACTATAAAATGCATTTAAATATTTTCAAATTTCATTTGTATTTTTTATCTATATATTTTCCAATTTTACGGCACTAGTCAAATGCATCTTGAATTTTTTTATACTGAAACCTAAATAGTTTGAATTGTATGCCTTCAACTATATTTAAATATATTATTAGTCATTTACTATGAAATGTATTTTTATATTTTAAGTTTTTTTTATATAACTCTGAACTATAAATATTTTGAATACAAATGTTTTATTTCCATTATAAAATATTTTAAACCCTATTTTATACCTTCATCAACAGATAAAATATAGTGCTATAAAATGTATTTTTCTATTATCATATTCTTTTTGTTTTGTAATGTGAAATATTAATAGCTTGATCACAAAATATAATTTCAGATAAGTACAATTTTTATCAAACTGCATGACGTTAACTACAGATTAAATGCAATGTTCCTAACTTTGCTAATAAATATATTTTTTTATTTTCATAGTTATTTTAGTTATTTAACCCAGAAAGCTAAATATTTTGAACACAGTTTTATGGCTCCAGTTAAATATATTTTACCCTAACTGATTGCCTTCAGTGAAAAAAAAGATATTATGCTGGTAATTTTCCTATAAAATGTATTTTTATATTATCATCGGTTTTGGTTTTTTATCCCATAAACCTATATATTTCGAACACAACTGTGTGACTACTTAAATATATATTTTGAATCTGATTTTATGATTTCAACTACATGTAAAATGTAATATTGGTAATTTTACTATAAATTGTATTTGCATATTTTGAAAATTTAATTTGTTATTTTATTCTGAAATCTATATATTCTGAAAACAATTCAATGGCTCCAGTAAAATATATTTGGTCTCTAATTATATGCTTTGACTACAGATAAATATACTTTGGTAATTTTAATAGAAAATGTTTTTCTATATTTTCATAGATTTTATATTATTTAACGATGAAATCTGAATATTTGGACAGAATACTGTCTTCGGTTACACATATATTCAATCCATTTGTAAGCATTCAATGCCAGATAATATGTAATTTTGTTAATTTTACAATAAAATATATTTTTATATTTTCATCTTTTTTAAGCGGCAACCTAAATATATGCAGCATAATTTTATGGCTCTAGTTAAATATATTTTGAAAACAATTGTATGCCTTGAACTACAGATAAAATGCAATGTTGGTCATTTAATATAAATGTACTATTGTATTTGTTAATTAACGCTAAAATCTACATATTTTAAACACAAAATATGGCCCTAGTTAAATATATTTTGAACCCAATTTTAGGTCTTCAACTACAGATAATGTTGGTAATTATATTATATTGTGTGTTTACATATTATCATATTTCTTTTGTTTCTAACATTGAAATCTAAATATTTTGAAGACAGTTTTATGACTGCAGTGAAATACATTTGAATCCAATTGTATGTTTTTGAATACAGATAAAATGTAATGTTGGTAATTTTAAAAGGAAAATTGCCAACAGTACATTTTATCTGTAGCTTAAGGAATACAGTTTTGCTAAATATGTATTGAATTGAAGTCATAAAATTATGTTAAAATTATTTAGATTTCAGCGTTAAAAACATGATAATATAAATATACATTTTATAGGAAATGTAAATATTTGTCTATATTTTTGAGATGAGGTAGTATTTACATTATTTACATTATTTGGACTATTGTTCTCATCTTTGTTGCCATTTGAAAGACATTTCGACCGTTGTATGTTCCGGCCTTCTTAAGTTGCTAGGAACTTCGAACCGAACCCTTTGTCTATATTTCTGAGATGAGGTAGTGCTTACAGTATTTACATTATTTGGACTATTGTTCTCTTTTTGTTCCCATTTATCCGACGTTTCGGTTGTATGCTGCAGTTATCTTCAGTGCTGAAACTCTTATTAGACTCACTTTAATATATAATTCTCATTCCTTGAGCAAATCTTCTTTTAGTAATCTTGAGTTATCTCCATCTAAATGGACTATGTAAGTTACTTGTTCACAACTGCTGTAGGCAAGTATTGAACTTTCAACTCTTTGGTACAAGTCATTGGAACTATTCAACGTCTATAACCACTGGGCCATTAGTCCTTACATTTTATCCCTAGTTGAATACATACAATTGGATTGAAAACATATATAACTTGAGCCATTATATTGTGTTCACAATATTTAGATTTTTGCATTAAATAACAAATGATAACTATGAAAATATAAAAATATATTTTACAGTATAAATATGAAAATATAAAAATACATTTTACATTATAAAATAAGTATTAAAGTACTTGAAACTATACAATAGGGTTCGAAATACATTTAACTGGAGCCATAAAATTGTGTTCAAGTTATTTATATTTCCACGCTGAAAAAACAAAACAACTATGACAATACATATATACATTTTATAGGAAAATTATCAAAATTATTCCTTTCTGTAGTTAAAGACATACAATTAGATTCAAAATATATTTATATCGAGGCATAAAGCCTAGTAGTGAACTTTCAACTCTCTGGGTTTATGAAAACATATATATACATTTTATAAGAAAATTATCAACATTACTTTTTTCTGTAGTTAAAGGCATACAATTAGATTCCAAATATAATTATCTGGAAGCATAAAGTTGTGTTTAAGATATTTAAACTTCAGCATTAAATATCCCAAAGAGGTTGATATGTTACTCAAAATCAATCAAGCAAACAGCGTGCAACAAATATTTCATGACATCAATTCATATAATATCCTATAAATTAGTAAAGAAATTAAATTGTATTCTATATACAACTTCATTGAAAATGCATAGAAAACTAAAGTACACATATGACCGACTTTTCTATCACATACACATGTATATGTATATGAATAAACTCTTTTTATCATATACTTTACAATAATTTTGTAAAAATCCCGCCTGTGGAATTTCCTTCCACATATTTGCTTGCCCGACAACTACAATCCTCAAGAGTTTAAATGTAATATCAATAGGCACCTTCTAACACACTAACTCGCATTCATTCTCTCAAATTCTCTTCCCATCTACCCAACCCTCATCCTCGGTATTCTTACCCATCTATCACCCTCCTTCTGACATTTCCTATATCTAACCACTCTTTCTCATCACTTTCCCTTATGTAACCCCCTCCGCAATAGTGGCAGTGGAATGTCTTGCTCGGGGTGAAATGATTCAAAAAATATCAAAATAACACATGCCTTATTTTATTAAATAAAACTATAGAAAGTACATGCCGGCATTAAATGACCCATGAGGACTTTATATGTCGTTACACAAATAAGCCTGATATATGCCATAGAGATCTGAGTGTACTCTTAGGCAGTTGAGAAATATAATGACAAAACAAGGTGTAAAGAAGCGGACAAACTTTTGGAATGCGAGCATTGGTCTTATAGATTGGTCAGTCGGTTATATCTTGTAGTGAAAACGAAAATCATCAATATGCACAAGGAATAACGTGACTGGTGCATGGGACTCTAAATCCATTTAAAACATCGATGATATAAACTATAAACTTTTAAACTTTAGAAAGAAAATGAAAAGATGTTTCTTATAAGGTTAGCTGTGTTCCTATTGTTCAATAACTATAATCTCCTGTTTCAGTTTTTTTAGATAACATGATTTCATGATTTAAGGTTATCTCTCATATATATATATATATATATATATATATATATATATATATATATATATATACAAATGAATAAGGAATGAAGAAAATAGCAGCGTTCAAAATATTAATTTAAAGCATTGCTCAATATACAAATAGAGCAATATATATTGTTATACTTTAGAACATGTACACACTACAACCTACTACATAATCTTACATTTTGTTTTGACATTGAAAGAACGATGTCACATCAGATTAATAATGATAGTAATAAACGTTTTATTGAAAAAAATTTTAAAAACATCATTTCCTTTTATTTTTGAAAATCATTGTTTAGGAGGTAAGAAGATATTAAAAATAGAGGAGAAAACAAGAAAGAATGCAGAAAAGATGAGAAAACAAGAGAATAAATCAAGAAAAGAAAGGAAAGAGGAAAGAGAAAGACACAGAGGAATCAATAATCAAAAAGAAAAAAGAGAGAAAGAACTGAGAGGAAAGAGCTAATGGAAACGGCTAAAAAAGGGAAATTTTAAATTTAGAGAGGAAGTGAATTCTAGACGGATATAGATATCGGTTGCATGGTGTATGGGCTCAATTCGTTTTGCAAAAAAAAATAAATAAATAAAAGAAGCAGAAAGTGAAGGAGAGAAGAAACAAGAAACATTGAGAAATTCACAGAGGGAAGAAAGGGAGGCAACAGAAAGAAGTATGAAATAGAAATTTCAAACTTTGGCCAGAAGTGAATTGCAGATAGATACATACATCGTTACATTGTTTCAAACTAAATCTTTTGGCATTTTTTTCATTTTAAAATAACATACACATACATAGAAATTATTCATAAAACGCAAATTAGAGCAAATATAAAAAAAAATAACATGAAGATATAAACCCATTAACGCTATTAGCGTAATTATAATAACTTGGAGAAATAAAAGAAAAAGAAATTAAAATAAAAAAATTATTTGTATGTGTGTGTGTGAGTGTGTGTGTGGCAAAATACAGACTGTCATAATTATATGGTCATATATGATATGTCATACATAACATACCATCCGACATTTATGCTATATTCATTTTCAACAAGCAATATATGCTAAACACACTGTTGGTTAGCAATCCGTTAGTGTACCTCAGTCAGTTAATCTGTTAAGTGCCCTACGTAATATACTTGGGCAAAATTGTCTCTTTCGATTGCTGACTCTGTGCATATTATTTTTCCGCAGAAATGTTCCATTTCTTTCTGCTCTTGTCTGGTTACTGATCAAGGCTATAGAGCATAATCTGTCTTGCTATTCTACCCATAGCTGGGAGGCAAATTAATGGATTATTCTTTTCCCAAGATTTCATGGGCAAATTGTTATTCACCCCACGAAATTATGAAACTCTTAATTGCAGATGAAATAGATCACCTGCATAAGAATTCATTATTATACCCGTGCATACACATGTACACTATTAGGCTACCACAGTTTTTTAAAAGAAATTATGTGTTTCATACTATATTTTGTGGATAATTCTCAATGAAAATAGAATGGTTCTTTTTTTAATACTACTTAGCAAAATTTTGCAATGCAAGGAAGCAAAAATGAACTTGTCCGAATCACCCTAAATTTTCTTCATTCTTTCATTGATGAAACTGCAATATAGGCAATTATTAAATATTTATAAATTCATTTAATGCACATGTTATCGTGCAGTATTAAAAAAGAACTATTCTATTTTCATATACAATTATTCACTTGGCAATAAATACTAAAAATAGTATGAAATGCATCATTTCTTTAAAACAATGGGTTGACCTGATAATTATGGCCGGTAGTGTATGTGCGTATGTTTGTACGTTTCGCGCTTGCATATGCGTGATGCACGTGTGTAGTGTGTGTGTGTGTGTGTGTGTGTGTGTGTGTGATAAAAAATAAAGTTTTATGGAATGTTATCATAATGAGTAAGGTGTGCTCAATGTCGGAGTTGGAGCGGATGTAAATTTGAAAGTAGAAAACTCAGGTGAACATCCGTTGGCAACAGTCTGTCTCATGATTAACACTGTATATGCGCTGCTTATAAAATTGAGTTAGTCAGGTAAGTTGCATACGGAATACACGCTTAGGCGATCATGTCTTGAAAGAGACATGACTCGCTGGGCAGAAAAATTTTCCCTCAGTATGCTGTTATTACTTTTTGCGGTATCCTCGTTCCCAACAAAGGCTAAAAAAACCAAT
Organism: Ascarosepion bandense; assembly: GCA_037127315.1. Taxonomy (NCBI): domain Eukaryota; kingdom Metazoa; phylum Mollusca; class Cephalopoda; order Sepiida; family Sepiidae; genus Ascarosepion; species Ascarosepion bandense. The sequence continues at coordinate 4,874,701 of JBBBDQ010000932.1, forward strand.
CAGTATTGGAAATTAATTCATAGCTGGAGATTGAAGAAACGGGTTCTAAATTTTTTCAGGGGTATTTGCGCATATGTGAATGAACTGAATTAGAATTTGAACGGCTCTCCTCTTTTTCTTTCCAAGAAAATATACCACTTTACCAAAACGAACATCAATCTTGAATTCAAAGGTAAAAATTTACGAGATTATTTCAATAATGTTTGGGGCGTGAAGTTTGCGTTTAACACTCTCTGCTTTCCGTGTTAACATAACCTCACTAACCTTATTACACACACCCACTCATATATATATATATATATATATATATATATATATATATATATATATACATGTGTGTGTGTGTGTTCGTGTGTGTGTGTAGGATCAGTGAGTGAGTCTTATTCCATCAATAAAATCATTATTAATCTAAAGATTTCATCCTGGTTTTAATGTATGAAGTAAGAGTTTTGCTGTGAAATGTTAGACTTGAATTATATAATTTTTCCTCGCGTAAATATTATGACACTAGTGTAAAGTTTTTTCTTTCATAAGTTTTCAAATATTTAGACCTGAGAAATTAATATGAACGCTTTATTAACTTCCATTTAAAATATCTCCGAAAAATCAATTATTAAAATTGACTAAGAACATTTTTCTTACAATTTCAAGACAAGTTTAGCAACTTTTTATGGGTCAGCGATTGTAGAATTTTTATTTACTTACATTGTGTCAATCAATGAATAAAATTCTTACAGTAATTTCTTGTGCAAAAAGGATGTTTTTTCTCTGTAAGTGAATAAAAATATATGAATTCAAAATTAATGTTTGATTCTAATACTGATATAATTTAAACTGCTTTTACTGAAGAATTAAAATAATTTTCTTTTTTTTTTTGCAAATGATAATTTTAATTTTAGTTAAAATTATATTGCATATCGGAAAATGTGGAGTCACAAATAAAGTTAAAATCATCATTATTTCCTTTTATTTTCATTTTTATAATATAATTTTAATTTGATATAATTAAAAACATTTTGATAATATTCTATGCAAAATTTTTGAAAATGATTTGTTATATGATATTTTCAACCACTCCAAGACAAAAAAAAGTGATCATAAAAAATATCCCAGAACCATAATCTGTTTTAATAATCTCACACCAACCAACTCAATAGTACCTTTAAGATGCAAGGAATTGTTCACTTTTAGAGAATATGGAAAAAATAATATTCAGCAGAGAACGAGAGAGCAATAAATAAACAAGAGTAAGAAAACAGAAGACAATGATTGAGATTGCATTTAAATTTTTGAACATCAAATTTGACAGAAAATCAAGTTTCTGGGTGAGAGTTCAACAAATAACGAGTGGTACAGAATAAATTGTTAGCATAGACCTTGCAGTTACACCTGCATATGATAGAATGAGACATTGTTTCCAATCTACTTTTCTTCCTCTATGTACCATGTCATTCAGGACATAAGCAATCATCACTTTCTATATCACCCAATTTATAGTGCTTCTTTGCACGCCTTCTCTTGTTGCCCGACCCAAACCCCGCTCTGACATTCACTTGCTCAAAAACATCGAGTAGGTTACGCGCCCCTTTCCCTTTCTTTTTTTCTTTCCCCCTATCTGACCTTTGAGTATCAGACTCTCTAAGCCATTCTTCCTCATTATGTATCCCAGGAACTTTAGCAGTCTTTTCCTGATGTTCATTTTTTGTTTCATTTTCGTTTCCATCTTCTCCGAAATCTCATCATTGCTGACCTGCTCGGTCCGTGGTATCTGCAACATTCTTCTGCAGTATTTACTGCCATATTGAACATCATATAGCAGTTCAATACTTTCTTCTTTGTTTCTAGCAAAATTATCTACACTCTCAACACTGTACTTAACTTCTGAAATGCATCCCTGGGCATGCGGAGTCGCCTTCAAATCTCAGTGTTGCATTTGGGAGAACAGTTAACAGGTACTTGATTTTAGTATCCCACATCTGTAGTTGGCATTTTAGTCTCCTCTTTTTTTTTGATGCCATGCATTCAGCTTTCTTGGAGTTTATTTGCAGTCCCTCGTTCCGCTTAACTACACTTCAATTTATAAAGGTTAAGTAACATAGAAGAAATTTCATCAAAACAATTACAATGGAAATATCTATAAAAAAAAAAAGGCCCAGAAAAGCTACGTTTTGATGGTGAGAAAGTGACTGATGCTGAGATGCCAGCTCAGGACCAATAGCAATTCAGATTTGTCCTTGAATTTTATCAACCCCTAAATATATAGCAAGTGAACCAGACCCGATATTGCAGTACGGACGGTTGAGAGACTGATAAATATTTTAGTTTCTCCCTAGAGAAATTTTCTGTCATGAAAGAATTTACTAACCTTCTTTGCAGCAGATTTACATGGAGAGGTTAAGATTAGACTGATCAGGATTTCCGTTATGCAGTGCAACGATACTGGGAAAAAGGTGTGTGAACGAAACGTAATCTTTACTAATGGAATATGAAGAGAATGGGTCGACTAAAAGTGTCCTAACTGTGAAGCTCTGGACTGGTTCAATCACAGAATGTAGTTAATCCGAGCATTTGAAACGAAAATCAGGACAGTTACAGATCTCTGTTACGTGAATATTAAGGGTGCTGAAGATAGTAAAAACAGAACATGTGAGCTATGATTAAGTTTTTGAGAGGATAGACATTTTTTAAAAACATATCAACCCGAACAAGACGGTAACGCCAGTGATATGTAGGGGGCTACGTAAGAGTAAAAGCACTTGATAGAAGAGAGTGAAGAGAAAGAAAAACCATTTAGAAAGGAGCAAGAGAAGGGAGGGTTTACAGGTGCAATGACAGTTGCAGAGGTGGAGAGAAAGGAAAGGATATACAGGAAGGTGAGGAAAGAACTAGGGTCAAGCGGTTAAGGGATGAGTATTGATCTTGCGTTGTGGTGCAGTGGATATCGGCTCGGAACGAAAAACCGGGGGAGCCGATTTCGAATTCCAGTTGAATTCATTTCATTCACTTACGCGCAACTAACCTTGGAAAAGGTATTAATCCGTCTATTCCTTCCATTTATGGGTTATATAACAGGACAGATTGGGTTCTATAGCCTTGGCTAGCAAACAGTCCACCGCAGAAAGCAATGGCAACCTACTGCGGGATAATCTTCTGCCCAGTCAGTCATGTCTCTTTCGAGACATGATCGCCCAAGCGTGTTTCACGTATGGCACTTAACTGACTGATTGATCTTGCATTTAAATTCTTGGAGATTGTAGCTGTCAGGAAAGCAAGAATAAGGAAGCGAGTTCCACAGGCGGGAAGCGCGAGGAAAGAAGTTGCAGGAGTAGAATTGTCGTCTGTATTTGGTTGATTTCACTGTGAATTGGTGAGACGCAGTTTCCAGTCTGGTTGCACGAGTAAACACCTGTTGCAGAGCCACCAATGATTTCAGTTCGTTGGGGCAGAAGCCATTAAAGAAGTAACAGATTGTTAACATCAGAAAAAGACAGCTGAAATTTCTTTTATATGTAATGACGAAAGATGGTTTGGAAAATCCCACGTCACGGATAGAGGGAAGGAGAGACAGAGGAAGGCAACGCATGACACACTTGAAGGATATGTAGATGGATGGAGAATCAGGATTAGACAGGAAAAACAGGAGAAGTGTTATTAATAGCTACACGAGATAGGGAATGGGTAGGGCTACGATCGGCTACGTCTTGATAGGACACGGCACATAGAAGAAGAAAAAGAAGAAGAATATGACCAAATATGGATCAGAATCCGACAGATTGATAGATTTTAGAATAAGTAGGAAACTCTTATCAATCTAAAATGTTTACCTTTTCTGAAAGCATGTGTGATTATCTATGTCAGCTTTGTTTAGAGTTTGTAAATTTCGTGGCTTCCCTGTGTCTCTTCTACAAATACTTTCACGGCTTCTGCTCCGATGAACTTAGCTCACTGGTACCACCTATATATGAATTTCCTCAAGCCACAAGAATAGCCACTAGGTCCCACCATTTTGCTGCGAAACCAATAAATTGTAAACGCAAATTCTACTGCTCAGCTTCTTTTCTCGCACTTTCGGTCTGTCGAAATCCCTTCAGCATACTTGCTTTCCCAACAGCTATGATCTCAAAGAATTTAAATGTAAAGTCATCATCTCTTGTTTCACTAATTTACATTCTCTCTCTCTCATGCTTTTCCTTCGTCCACCCCACTCTCATTAGTATTCTCTTCCTTCTCCTACTCTCTTCCAGACACCCCATGCAACCTCTCATTCCTTTTCCTAACATTCCTCCTATGTAAACCCCTGCACAACAGTGGGAGTAAAATGCCTTGCTTGGGGCGACACGATTATATAAAAAAATTAGAAAATTGAATAACTCGCATCAAATTTAAATCTAAACTTATTTATACATGGAACTTTGTCTGTGTGTATGCGTGTGCGTGTATGCATGTGTGTGTCCGTTACCTATAGACTCCGAAACGGCTGAACCGATTTTCTTGAAAATTTACACAGTTGTACTATAAGCGTCTGCGAGTGTTCTTAGATAGGTCTTGTGTCGAGATCCCACCGATAAATATCGAAATTTAATCCAATTTGATACAGTCAAAGAAATAAAGAAATAAAAACGTAAGAAACGATATTCAGATGTTTCAAGGTTGCAGTTCTTACAATAGTGCAGAAAATCGATAATATATATATATATATATATATAAAAGGCAAGATGTTTCTGTGTGTGCCTGTTTATCTGCCTGTATGTCTGTATTTTTTTTCAGCCCTTTTATTTTAGTTTTTCTTTGAGTTTGTCTCTAAGTAGGTATAATTGTAGTTCTTAGTGTCTGAGTTCCAATGCCATGGATTAGTTTTAAAGCTTTCATTACACCCGATCAACGCCGAGCTATACTGATAGTAAAATATATGTTGAAAATGTACAACATTTCTACTTTTTTAAAATTTTACCCACAAATTATGTCTGTAATCAGCTTATAGTCCATCAGCTTATAGTTTTATAATATCTTTTTCTAAAAATTGTTAATGCTTAAAATAAATTGCCATTAAAATATGACTAATACTTTTCACTCTAAATTTATTATAATGTATATTTCTTCATTATGCATGTGTTTAATAGTCCTTAGAATAAAGATTACTTGCCTGTGCTTCTTCTATAAATACTTTCATGGCTTCTGTTCTGATGAACTTAAATCTCTGATGTGTGAATTTGCACGAGATAATAGATTGGCAACTAGGTCCCACCCTTTTACAGTGAAACCGAAGAAATATAACCGCAATTTCTACTCCAACAGCTTCTTTTCTCTCACTTCCCGCCTGTGGAATTCCCTTCCGCATGCTTGCTTCCCCGACGGCTACAACCTCCAGAATTTTAAATGTAGGGTCAATAGACACCTGCTAACACACTAACTCACACCCATTCTCTCCAACTCTCTCCCTATGTACATCCTAACTCGTCTATCGCCCTCCCTCTGACATTTCCTATACCCAATCGCTCTATGTAACCCCCTCCGCTATAGTGGCAGTGGAATGCCTTACTTGGGGTGACATGACTAAAAAAATAATGATACTATATATATGACTATGAATTTTCTGAAAATAACCTTCAGTGAAAAGATGAGACTAACATTAGCATGAGGCACGGAAAATTTTATCTGTGGGAAAGGGAATCTAAGGTGGAAAATATTTAATCGCCGACGAAGTCCCGCAATATCTTTAGAAAAGTTTTAGAACGCAGCTCCAGCCCAGTCTTGTCAATGATACTTCATTTTGGGGTCTGATCTAACTCTTGTAAAGAGAAAGCTTGACAGAAAGAAGCATATTCTCTCTGGTGCAGGAACACAGGCATTTTTCATGTCTCTTTTGCCAAAGTTTTGTATAAAACGTTCTACTTAGACATCATTAAGGGAACAAGTGTTCAATGTGACTCAAGGACTGTTCCATGGGAATTAAATGTTATTTGCTTAGTTCTGGAGACATGAATTATTGCAGGACACTATCCACATCATTTAACGTGAAAAATCAGAGTGGAAATCAGCTAACAGGTTCTGGATAGTGGAAGTCCATGATTGGCTATGTTCTAAAGAGACACGGCACAAGAAGAAGAGAAAGAAGAATACATTGATCATTTGTCTCTCTCCTTCTCTCTCTCTCTCTCTCTCTCTCTCTATATATATATATATATATATATATATATATATAAAGAGAAAGAGAAAGATAAAAAGATAGATAGACAGATAGAAAGATAAAGAGAAAAATATATAGAGAGAGCGGGGTATTAATGATAAAACTCTTCTATACAAATATATTTCTTTTTAAGTTTAATTAACATCCATTAATATACTATGGCATACAGTTTTCTGCACAATCACCAAAGTTAAGCAAAGTTGAGTTTGATCAGGACCTAGATGGGTGATCGCTTGAGAATGCCAGGTGCTAGGGGCTTGGATGTAAGTTTGGGTGGTGTAATGGATAATATGACGGAATTGTTTAACAAAGAGCCGACTTCTAATTTTTGTTGGGTTCCTTATAATCACGCAAATATTTCTGAGAAAAAAATTATGAATCCAGCTGTTCTTTCAGCTGGGGTAACTATTAAGACGTATATCAATACATCATCCTTATCTCCCGCTAAAAATACATTCCTAAAAATATTTTCTGGTTTTAAGTACCCTGAAAATGAATAATTAGCAGTAGAAAAATAATCAATAAATCAATCTGAAATATACTCTCTTGTGCAAATTAATCGAAACAAAATGTATAATGTCTGATCATGATCTATCCCTTTTTTTTTTTTTTTTTGGTCACGTATACGACGTTGCTTTTTCTATTCTGGTCGCATTTTCTTTTGTTTTGGGCTGATTGCTCCAGTTTGTTTCTTCGCCTTGATTACGCAAATGACAGTTGAAAGGCTGGCACTATCAATATTCGTTATCTCTTTGTAAAGTTTTGCCGTGTGTTCATACAGCGTTACGATTTTATTACGCTTACATGGAGTAACGTCCATCGGAGACAATGGCCGTAGGACAACTAATCGACAGTCGAGACAATAGTGTCTGGACGGGATGACCGAATGGTGAAACAATGTAAACGAGAGCTGTTGTTTCAATTAATTTTCACAATGGTGTACACTTAACAAATCGAAATAAAGTGATAGTTTTTAAATTACTGTAACATTAACAACCACGGTGGACACCAGAATAAGACGTATAGTTTAGAGTGGTCGAACATTAGTGGAAGACAGAACAAAAGAATTATACTAGTTCGAGCATATATCGTTATGTTTCTGATTGTATTTGAGTTTGGAATTTATAAATGCAGAGTCAAATAGAAAAAATGCATTAATAGATATTCAAGTAAAATCCTCAAAAATTTCAATGTTGTTTCGCTTTCACTTTCACTTTCATTTTTGCTAAATCACTATTTCTTTTATTTTAATAAGTTTCTTTTTCGTATTTTGTGTTTCAGCTTTAGATAGCGGCATATTACTTGTCTCAACAAAGGTATCAGACTATCTACCCCAAAAGTTACATTTACTCCTCCCATACTATTTTGTCTTAAAATGTACCTCACAGCTTGAAGTTTTATTTCTTTGCAAAATTTTCACATTAACAGTGATCTCTCAGTTTGTCAATCAACTGGTCTAATGGCATTTGCTAACCAGACTCAAAGGAAGGATCGCTACTTTATTGTTGCTTTTCTAATGCAAGTAGCTATTAAACCCTCATGAATTTGATAATCTCCATCACATATTCGGCTAGTATCTGAAGCCGAATAGTGAAAATGACTAGAGATGTAAAGAAACAGTCAGTTTAGCCAAATGCAGACGACAATTTTACTCCTGCAGCTTCTTCTCTCGCACTTCCCGCCTGTGGAACTCGCTCTCGTATTCTTGCTTTTTTGACGTCTACAACCTCCAGAAATTTAAATGCAAAGTCAATACTCATCTACTAACCACTGAACTCTAGCTCTCTCCCCACCCCCGTATAACCTTCCCTTTCTCTCCACCTATGTATCTGTCATCGCACCTGCTTTCTAAGCTTTCTATTGTTCCTTTCTAACTAGTTTGTACTCCTCACTCTTTTCTAATTAATATTTTTACATTTATGTAGCCCCCTGCACATCAGTGGCGTTACCGCCTTGCTCGGGGTGAAATGATTAAAAAGAATCTCGGAAATGAAGGAGTAATATATGTAGATATTGTCGATAGACTGTCAGTAATTTAAATGCCATACGTGATACACACTTTGGTGATCATGTCACGAAAGTGGCATGACTGATTTGGAAGAAGACTTTCCTGCGGTTGGCTGCCATTTATTTTTGCGGTAGAGCTATTGCCAACTACGGGTATAGAACTCAAAATATCCTGCTATTTACCTCATAGCTGGAGAGAGATTAGACGGATTAATACCTTGCCGAAGTGAATGCAACTAATACAACTAGAGTTCGAATACCGCTCACCGATTTCTCTTTCCGAGTCAATATCTACTGCTTCACAATGCACATCCGACAGGCACACTTACGAAAAAAAACTTGAAATATTTTCAGCATTCCACAAAATGGTCATCAGTCTTAATCAATATTTTATGGCCTATGTCATCGCCGACGTTCTTAGTGTTTGTTTTTTTCAATTAGTTTTGAATGAAGTGTTATTTTTCGTTGTTTTTGGTGTATCCCCCATACTTTTGGCCGATCCCTTGCTTAACCTTATTTAGACGTACAATCAATGGCGAGTCTACGGTGGAGGGCAAAAGAGATCAAGCCCCCATCTCGAATTTTGGATGGCGCTCTAATTGCCCTTCAAAAATTTATGTAACTGAGCAGACTTTGATTTTCATATGATTTTGTCTTCAGCATTCTTCCCTTTGCCTTTTCATTTTTATGTAGCTTTTTAAGACACATGCAAAGACTAGTTTGAAAAAAACAAAACAAAATAAAACAACCAGTTATATAGAAACAAACATGTTAAGAAGATAAAGAGACTTAGCCTTTTTACATATCTGAAGGAAGATAACTAGCAGTATAGCCCGACGTGGCTCGGGTGTAATGAAAGCTTTAAGCCTAATCCATGGTCCAGGAGCTCAAACTCAGCCTAAAGAATATTTCTGTGAAGTTTGGTAAGAATCGGATAAAAATTGTGGATTTGTATAAAGGACATACAGACAGATAACCAGACTCACACACAAAGATCTTGACTTTTATATATATATATATATATTATCGATTTTCTGCACTATTGTAAGAACTGCAACTTTGAAACTTCTGAATATCGTTTCTTATGTCTTTGACTATGAGTGTATACAATTTGATTAAAATCGGACCACGCCTTCTATAACGTAATTTTTTCGATTATCGATTTTCGATATTTATGGGGTACCTCGACACAAAACCTAACTAAGAACACTCGCAGACGCTTATAGTACAACTGTGTAAATATTCAAGAAAATCGGTTCAGCCGTTTCTGAATCTATAGGCAACGGACACACACACACACAGATACACACACATACACACACACACACATACACACACATACACACACAGACAAAGTTTCATTTATAAATAGGTTTTGATGCCCCCAACTTGAAAAGTAGATACATAGGCAGTCAGTGTTTTATGGCCGAGTGAAAAGGACTTATAACTGCGCTTTATTGACTATGCAAATACGTTCGACAAAATTCGTCACAAAGAAGTGATGGAGATGCTCAACAGGCTCGATATATTTGGGAAAAACATTAGGGTAATTAAAAACCTCTACTGGCAGCAAACTGCTTCCATACGGACAGTTAACGTATTCAACAGTGATACAAACATAGAAAGATAGTAAGACAGGGATGTGTATTTTCACCGGATCTATTTAACTTGTACAGTGAGAATATATTGAGGACCGTAGATGTTATGCCAGGATTTGTCATCGGAGCTCACAACCAACATATGATACGCAGTCGACACACTTTTGATTGCAGACACGGAAAACTACTGCAAAACCTCCTACAGAAGATACCTGAAGAGAGTGATATGAAGGGATTACAAATAAACTGCAAGAAAACTGAATGCATGGTCATCAACAAAAAGAGCAGCCCAAAGTGTGTGGGGTGTTAAAATCAAGCCGGTACGAAAATTTAAATATCTTTGAAGTGTTCTAACTGAAGATGGAAAGTGCGATACAGAGATCCAAAGGCGAATTACCATGGCGAAAGACACATTCCAGTAGCTGAGTAAAGTAAAACAAAAAAGAGAGTACTGGATTGCTATGTGATGTCAGTTCTTCATTATGGCAATGAATTTTAGACAATATCAACAAAGATGAAGGGAAAACTTAAAGCAGCTGAAATGTGGCTCTACAGAAGGAAGCTGCGGATATCGTGGAGCGAGTATGTGAGTAATGATAAGGTTTTGGAAATGATGATAACAAAAAGGAAATTAATATTGAGCATCAGGAAGAGACAAATGTAGTTCCTGGGACATGCAATGAGGAAGGAGGGCTTGGTAAACCTGATACTAACAGGTCAGACAGAGGGAAAAAGAGAGAGAAAAGCAGTGGATAACATAAGACGTGGATGACAGAACGGAGGCTGAGAGACGTTACAGAAGAAAGCGTGCTAAGAGTCACAAGGGATAGGGAGACGTGGAAGGCCATGATCGCCTACGTCCTAAAGAGACAAGTTACATAGAAGAAGAAGAAGAAGAAGAAGAAGAAGAAGAAGAAGAAGATAGAATTGATCAGTAATTACGCTGCCTGAAAGTACTAACACACAGGAAAATTTCACTAGAAACAAAGAAAAGAGTGCTAGATTGCTATGTGATATCAGTTCTTCAATACGGCAGTGAATACTGGACAATATCATCAAAAATGAGGACAAAACTTGAAGCAGCGGAAATGTTATTCTGCAGAAGGATTGTGCGAATATAGTGGACCGAGCATGCGAGTAACGATGAGGCGTTAGAAACAATGGCAACGAAAAGAAAATTAATAGTGATCATCAGGAAGCGACAACTGAAATTCTTGGGATATACAATGAGGAAGAAGGGCTTGTAGAACCTAATACTAACAGGCCAGATAGAGGGAAAAAGAGACAGAAGAAGGCAGCGGATAACATATTTGCAGGTGGATGACGGAACGGCGGTTGCGTGTTGTAACAAAAGAAAACATACTAAGAGCCACCACGGATAGGGAGACGTGAAAAACCATGATCGCCTACGTCTTGACGGCACAAAGAAGAAGAAGAAGAAGAGGAAGGAAAATCTCGGCCCCTAAGTGACCTCCCAAGATTCAGAGTTCCACAAATACCACTACCGTCAATCCTCACGGTAATAAAATTTGATCACCACGCAGGCTTAAAAATTTACAGATTATATTCTTGTGAGCTGTAATAATAATAATCATAATAATAGTTTACCAGAGATTGCACCAAGTTGGAACAGGTATCGCACATGAGCGCAGAAGATGCCATGACAAAGCCGCTCTCAGAATACGCAAGAGAATCTACGGTTATGATGGCCTCGGGCATTCATCATCGTCTGGAACTATCGAGGATAAGCGAGGTAAGGAGAATTCACAGTAACGCTTACCTGACGAGTATATCCGAATGGATGGCGGAACGTGAGGCGGGGACTTAGCAAACGAAGAAATATCAGTTAAAAAGCACACAAGATAGAATTTAGAGGAGAGTTATAATCGCCAACCGAAATACGTACACCCACTAAAAATTCCTTTTATAATCATAAGAAAAATATATACACACACAGATGTGTGTCTGAGTACGTGTTTAAATTCTTGAAGGAAGAAATATTACCAATAAAACATTTTTAAATACAAAACTAAAAGACATCAGTTTTCTAAAAAAAAGTTAATCACCCAAACAGAGGTCAAAATACTATGAAAGTATAACATAGACTTTTATAAAAAAAATATACTATATTTAAAGCTAAGATTTTACCAACAACAAATTTTTGAAGGAAAAATATTACCAGTAAAATATTTTTAAATACAAAACTAGAAGACTTCAGGTTTCTAAACAAGATTAATTATTTTATTTCATCAATATCTGACCAAATCAACCTTATAACTATAACTGAACATTAAAAAACACCCTTAAAACCCCACCTATTTTACATTAAATAACCTACAGAGGTTGATATGCCGTTAAACAAAACTCAAACTTCCTGTTTAGCCTTTATTTCTACTCCTCTCTATATACAATATTTTTTGTGTAACCCTCTATTGCAAGTGGCCTCAGATTCAGAGTGAACCTCGCTGTAAAAAACGAAAGATCTTGACACTCATGCTGATACATTGTTTGGAGATGTACCTGAACCCAAAATCACAAACTGCTACAAATTAAAATTTCAGCCTTAAAAATCATGTTATGTTCTCAAATAGCCTAGTCAGATTGAGACTTAAATAGGAACTTCTTGTATGTCGAACTAAGCCCATTCAGAAATATCTAAACTATTACGGCCTTGGGTATGACGGTAAACTGCATCCTGCAGAGCCTCTGACTGGAAGGTTATGAGGAGCATGGAACCAACTCTTTATTGCAGTTATGCCTAGGTCCACATTGATCCGGAGTGGTAGTACCTGTTGAGGTCCTAACTATGGGCAAATAGTTAACCACTAAACTGGGGTCAAAACACTGAGAGTATAAAAATACACTTTTATAGAAATATATACATAGAAAAAATTATTACCAGTAATACATTTTGGAGTACAAAACTAGAAGACACCTTCAGTTTTCTTAAATAAAAAAAATAAACTTTTTATCAAAATCTGACTAAATCAACCTTCTCACTATAACTGAACATTATAAAAATTACCTTAAAACCTTATCTTTTTGTTTCTGTAGCACCATTTTACAATGTTCAAAGTAGGATGGCTTTTGCCAAAGACCTTCATGTGTTATTTTCTCAGACATATTTATTGATGGTATTACCGTTTTCTTTCAACAATTAATTGTTGTTTTTATATAAGTCTTGAGTCTAGTAATACTTTTTTCTTTTCGATTATCAAGATTCACTGAGATTTGTTTTTAAGGGCAGAGTCCCCAAGTCCTACTCTTGTTATTTAACCCATAACTAGAGGGAAGGGACGGATTGTTACCTTTCCCAAGAGTACCAGCGCTTAAGTGAATGCAGGCTATTCAACTGGAATTCGAACTCGGCTCACCGATTTCTCTTTCCGAGCCGATATCCACTGCACCACAACGCACATCCGTCATTAAACGCTTTACAGCACCTGGTGTTGCCAAGCGGTCACCCATCTAAGTATTGACTAGGCTCAACGTTGCCTAACTTCGATGATCGAGCGAGAACCGGTGTATTCAACGTGATATGGCCCTTTAGCAGATAGTATATGTGATTCCAAGAGTACATAATTACATAATGGATTGTTGACATTCAACACTAATTTAAAAAAAACGTGAGGAACGAAGCCCGTATCAATACTCAAAAGAGCAAGCAGCTAGTGAAATTGGGAGACCTGTTTTTTTCAGAACACTTTTTAAATATTTTATAAAACTCAACCGAAACCTTCAACGGGTGCTCGGTCAATGGATTTCAGATGTTCACTCTGTAGAAAATAACTTTTTATTCACTAAGGTTTAAACAATTCTTTGCGCAGAATTAGAAATAATAAAAGTCGCTATTAAAGACAGAAAGATAATTAATAGAATTAGTTAAGAAAACCGTGTTGCGTCAGTTTTTTGTTAATTGTGGAGCGGCTGCCAGTCAGAAAAATGACTTCTTTTTACGTAGGCGAAGGTATCTATCTCTGGCACTGTTTGGACATTGAGATAAGTGTTTCATGGAAAAGATTTGGCTACCTGTCTATGGCACCGCTCTGATATTGGGATAAATGTTTAAGAGAAAACAAGAAACTAGCTATCTTTTGTACAGTTCGGATATTTGGATAAGTGTTTAAGGCGATGAATTAGACTACATATCTGTGGCATAGTTAAGATATTTGGATGTCTTTAAGGCTAGAAATAGCACTACCTACCTCTTGCACTATACTGATATAGGGATGCGTGTTTAAGAGAGTAAAACTAGCTACCTATCCCATGCACAAATGGGATAAGTGTCTAATAAACAATCTTGACTGTCTATCTCTTTAAAGTACGGATACTTGGATAAGTTTTAAAACGAGCAATTCGACTAGCTATGATTTGCACAATTCGGATATTTGGATAAATGTTAAAGGCCAGAATTTAGATCACATATCTCTTGCACAATTCTGATACAGGGACAAATGTTTAAACGAATCAATTAGACTTCCTGTCCCTTGCAACGTTTGGACAATGGGATAAGTGTTTAAGAGGAGACAAGTGACTATCTCTTGCACATTTCTGTTATTTGTTTAAGTGTTTAAGGTGAAAAATTGGACTACCTATTTCTTGCACGGTTCGGATAATGAGACAAGTGTTTAAGGCAAGAATTCGGACTACCTATCTCTTGCACAGTTCGGATATTTCAATAAGTGTTTAAGGCGAGTGTTTGGACTACCGATCATTCTCATATAGTAATAAATGTTTAAATGAATAAATTCTTCTACCTACTCCTTGTACCGTTCGGATATTTGTATGAGTGTTTAAGAGGAAAAAAGAGACTATCGACCCCTTGCACAGTTTAGATATTTGGATAAGTGTTTAAAGGAAGAATTTTGCGTAGCTATACTTTTAACATTTCGGATAACAGGATAAATGTTTAATATGAGACCAATGACTAACTATCTCTTGAACAGTTCGGACATTGCGATAAGTTTATAAGGCGAGAAATTGGACTACCTATCTTTTACACCGTTCGGATATCGGGATAAATGTTTAACGAAAGAAACTAGAGTATTTCTTTTACTGTAGTTACACTTAGAGCAACAAGCTTTGAATTTCACTGTTACAATTTTCGCGACGTTAACATTTTTCCAAGTATCGAATAGCATTTATAAGTATAGTTGTTTTGACGGCGTCACTTGCGTCAATTAAATTATATTTTCGGCTAATGAATCTTTTTTTTTATTTGTCTTCTTTTTGTATTAAGTCGTGCAAAACCTATAAACAAGCAGAGATAGAATTCCGTGCATTTAGCCATAAGACGAGAGAGAGAGAGAGAGAGAGAGAGAGAGAGAGAGAGAAATAAACAAGAAAAACAGTGAAATAAATAGCGCTTATCATTTTGCATATCCTACTGACTTTAAGTTAATTCAGTTGTTATTTAAATCACAGAAGACCGTGTTGTAATCTCATTATTCAAATACTATTTGAATTTCCACTAAGACGTTTAATATTCAACTTGATGTTGGCAATATG